>CM062348.1:52373963-52973963 GCA_031216105.1 Dalbergia cultrata | reverse complement strand
AAATTGAAAAGTGCTTGTGAATTTTTTTCCTAATTTTAGTGTGAATTAAAAAGTTTGCTTTTTCAATTAAATGTGTTTTTTAATTTTGGATTTTCTAGATTTGATTAGTTAGGCACATTCTGTCTTCCAGTGATTATTTATACACTATTGTATAGGTTAGTAATAAAATCTTTATTATTGATATGCTTTATTGTATGCAGGATAAAGACTTATAATTTCTATGATAAAATTGAAGAATTGGAGATTAATGCATGACTGAGGGGGAAGGGGAAGGCATAGAGTCCTTCCCTGGCCTGTTTGTTATGGAGAGTGATCGTGTATATGAAGATTGCAGGATATGCATGTTGTAAAGAAATAAGAGGGTGCACACCAGAATGGTTTTAGGATTGTGATGTGTAATGTGTAGATTAATTATTTTATTGTGTAATCAATTGTTTGTGTATATTATTTTGATGTGTAATTAATTATTTGTGTAATTGCTATGAAACTATGGCTTGTTAATTGATTGTTCAAGATATATTTTAAGAGATAGTTTTAACTTAAGGGAAACTCTTTCGAAATTTTTCAAAATATAATTTTTGTTTATTTGAATGTAACCATGATATACGTAAGGGAATGTTCATACATTAGGAAGAATTTGTCGAAATTTACATTAGAAATTCATGTAATTTAAAATAAAAGAGGTTCATAAAGTGTTGTATTCAATTTTTAGATTTATATAGTTTTGGATCAATATGTTCCTTGAAAATCGTTCATAGATGTATGATAGGTAAAGTGATGAAAGATGCTACCCAGCGTACTAGTAGTGGTAGTAGTGGCAACACTCCCTCATTCACCACTCCGACTTCCACCTCCACACAAGTTGGAGTATAGACATCCCAGCCTAAGGGACAGGAGCAGTACATCATGGTGCCCAACCCTAGGTATATGCCTCCTCCCCCTCAAGTATAGCATGCTTCACCATTTGTGCCAGCGACTACATCTGCCACGTTGTACCATACACACAGTACCTCCGAGAGTGCTTCTAGGTCTGAGATAGAATGGATTCACTTGGTAAAAGATTTATGAAATAAGTTGTTTGAATTTATTTCATGTGAATGTCTACTTATAATTTTTTTATTTTATTTTGTCATTATCTTTTATATAATATATTTAATGTGTTCAATTAGTATCAACCCTAGAAGGGTATCCATCATGTCACGGATACCATTAAAACAAAAAGTGTGTGCCTTATCTCGATTTTGGTAAGATGCCTACGAAAACAAAGGAGGAGTGGTATAAGGATTGGAAGGTAATAAAAGTCAATTGATTCATTTAAAGTCTTATTTAACTAATTTCTATTGGTGTAGAACCACTTCTACATTCCCCCTAGGATGAGAAGATGATATTCAAGACCTAGAAGAGTCACATTGCAAAGCGACAAAGGCATATGTACAATGAAATCCATAAGAACCCATCATTTGTAGATTGGATAGCACCCCTTTCCTGCAAGCTTTGCAAGAATACCGGCGTATTCCAGAGTTTCAAAACCTCTAATTAAAGAACAAGGTGAATAGGGCATCTACCAAAGGTGGCTCATTGGATACTAGTGGCACTACGGCATTGGTCAGCATAAGGTCAATTTGGTTAGTGTGATCGACTTTTGATTTTAATTTTTTGTTTATATAATTTATCAATTGAATTTGATTAGTTTATTGATTGAAACTGTAGGAAAAGACGCTGAAAAGACCACCTATGTAGAATGAGGTGTTTAAGGAGACACACAAGCATGCATGACAATCAATGTGGGTTGATCCATGCTCTAATACTGCATAATTACTAATTATATTTTTTTACTAAGGACTTAAAAAATATTTGTAACTAATAGTTGTCTAGATTAAATTGTAGGGTGATTATGTTCAGAGGCTGCAGACTGCCTCTGTTGAGGACCAAGAGACCATTGATGAGGACGTTCTGTAGTCAGAGATGGTGTGCAGCCTTTATAAAGGCCACATTTATGGCATGTGGGTCCTTTTGCAAAATCGATGTCCTCTACATCTATGACTAGTGATGCCCCTTCTCTTGCACCTAAGGTGGTAGAGGACATGGTCCGTACTCAAGTCCATGCCCTAAATGAGGAGCTATAGAAGTAAAATGAGGAGACATGGAAGAACAAAAAGGCTGCATGGAAGAAGTGAGCCAAGAAAATGGAGAAAAAAGTCGAGAAAAAGGTGGCATCAAGGATGCAAAGGGAGTTGCAGTAGCAGATGCATGCATACATGCATGTATACTTTGACCTGATGAGAGTGAGCAACTCAACGCCTCTTTGTCCTCCCCCACCAGCTTCAGCACCACCATGTTTTGAGGCATTGCAAGATTCCTCCACCTCCTCCTCCTCTGAGGATGATGGTACTGGTGACGATGAGGAGCTAGATATTCATGACACCAAGTATTCATGATAATTTCTGTCTTGATATAGACTTGGTTATTTTATGTTTGATATTATTATGACATTTTACTTTATTTATTGTTGTGACATTTTAATTTGTTATTTACGAATGGTAGAAATTGAAATTTTGTCATATACCTCCCTATGGTCCGTACTCAAGTCCATGCTCTAAATGAGGAGCTATAGAACTAAAATGAGGAGACATGGAAGAACAAAGAGGCTGTATGGAAGAAGTGAGCCAAGAAAATGGAGAAGAAAGTCGAGAAAAAGGTGGCATCAAGGATGCAAAGGGAGGTGCAGTAGCAGATGCATGCATACATGCATGTATACTTTGACCTGATGAGAGCTAGCAACTCAACGCCTCTTCGTCCTCCCCCACCAGCTTCAGCACCACCATGTTTTGAGGCATTGCAGGATTCCTCCACCTCCTCCTCCTCCTCTGATGATGGTACTGGTGACGATGAGGAGCTAGATATTCATGACACCAAGTATTCATGATCATTTCTGTCCTGATATAGACTTGGTTATTTTATGTTTGATATTATTATGACATTTTACTTTATTTATTGTTGTGACATTTTAATTTGTTATTTACGAATGGTAGAAATTGAAATTTTTTCTCCCTATGTTTATCAATTGTTATGATAATTAGCAATAGTAAGCTATAATTAGTAAAAGAAAGCCAAACATATATATATATATATATATATAGATGGATTTTTTTGGGGAAATAATGCAATTATTTTATTTTTTCAAATATTACACACACATATACAGATGAGAACATTTTTTCAACTTTTTGTTTTTTTAATTCTCAACTAATTATAAATAGATTTTACTGTCTATAATTTTACAGACGGTAAAATTCGTCTATGTATGGCAAATTATTGAACCATTTTTTAGCCTTTTATAGATGGATTTTACTATCTATAAAATTATAGACAGTAAAATCTATTTGTAACGGGCTAATTTGGAATGCCTTTTTTTTTATCCATTTACAGATGAATTTGAAAATCCCTCTATTGTTTGTAGACGCGAAAATAATAGACAACACATTATTGTTTGTAAATCTGTCTATAATGTGTTAAAAATCCTTCTGTATTCCATGAAACTCTTATAGTGCCACTTATTTTAAATCATTAAATTAAGCAGCTTTCTTCGATACTCTTATAAAATTCAAGGGTATCGATACCTCTTAATTATTTGTGATTAAGAATAAGTTAAGTAATTCACTAACGTAAGATTTTTTAAATCTATCAAATCACAACAGTTAATTACAAAACCATAAATTAAGTAAAAATCCATCTATAAATCCATTTGTATGTTATATAAAAAAATATTTTTTCTTTTCAAAATTAATCTGTAATTTCTGTATGTGACAGTTACACGTCAAGTGAGCCGAAGTGGCGCCAACAGTTGCAAACAGATTTTCAAATGAATTATGTAACTTTGACTGAAATTTTTTTCCCTACTTCATGTTTTTCGCCTGTAATCCCGTTTGAAATAGAAACGAAATAAAATCTGTGTTTCGTGAGAAGTTTCTAGCAGTGGATTTTGCGTGTCGGTGGCTATCATTGTATTAGGTGTACTATGTTGTTGGCATCACTGGACTATACTGATGTATGCTTGTTTGCTCCGCTCCTTAGGTGGTTGTCGAGCCTTTTGTACCAATTATCGAAAAACAAAACACGAGCTTTTTGCCAATATTTTACAACAATTTTAATATAATAGATGATATGTGGTGGATGAATAGTATAATATATATATATATATATATATATATATATATATATATATATATATATTACTCTCAGAGCATATATGAATTTATCTTAGTATCAATCAATGGTGATCACTTGACGAGACACTACGTGAAATACTAACCCAAAAAGGGACAGCACATATATAAAGTGTTTAAAAATTTAAAATTTGTTTATACATTTAAACTTATGCTTAATTTAATTTAATTTTATAAATTAATTTATCATACAACATATAAACTGTAATGTTGATTATTAATGTTTAGTTGATTAGTGGTTACAGCTCATTCTTACTGAATAAAGTTTTGAGTCTGAAGCTTAATTAGAATGACAGAAAATAGAGCTCTAATAAAATTAAAAGAAAATAGAGCAATACGTGCTGGAAGTATCCCCCCCCCCCCAAAAAAAAAAAACAAAAGAAAAAAAAGAGTTCTACCTCCCCAATGAATCAAACTGGTTAGAGTAGATTAGTTTGGAATTAATTTAATAAATTTTGTCTATAGACAATTTTGACCAAAAACTTAAATTGTTGGTCAACGGGTTCCATAGTATGCACTCTTTCTTCTTTGGGTCAAAGTGAACATACAAATTTCAAGCAATAATGACAACATTACGTCAATTTTTTTTAATGTTTTTATTATATATAATAATAATAATAATAACTAGAATTTTTTTGAAATAAAAAAATCTTGTACATGATCTTGTTAGATGTCCATATAGATGTTTAAAAGATATTAACTAATTTGGAAATCCAAGAATCAAACCACATGATGTTATACTACAATCTTGTTAGCATTAACAATTTAGAGTATACTTTCCATGCACAGACAATTGTAACCATTTTTATATTGTCTGGAAATTACAAACATGTGTCCATTTTCAACATAAATTCAATTTACATTTTAAAAAATTACACAAGATAAATAAGCTGTTAATATTTTATAGATCGATAATATAAAGTATTTTCACACCATCGTATTTTTACACCACCGGCACATGACAATTAATTCCAACAATTTAGAGAACCCATCCCAAATATATCCCACATACTTTCATCATAGGCGATTAATTAAATTATCTGGAAACGATACCATAGCAAACAAGCAACTAATTTACTGGAGAGGATGAGTTGTACGTGCAGGTCCTAAGAGAAATACGAGCCTGCAATGGATGTTTCATGACCACAGTAAATTCCTGCTTCTCCGACAAATCAACATTACCCGATCCATCCAAAGCCTTCCAATCAAATTTCCAAGCCAAGTTCGCCACAAAGTACCCCAAATGAAGCATTGCCATGTTGTAAGCAGGACAAATCCTCCTCCCTGCTCCAAACGGCATCATCTTTATTATCTCCTTACTACTGCTATTATTATTATTTCTCCCACTAGCACCACCCACAATATCAAACGCTAATTCAACGGATCCACCACCACTTGATCTCAAGAACCTCTCCGGCTTGAATTGCATGGGGTCCTCCCACACCTCAGGGTCCCATCCCATCTCCGCCACCGTGAAATTCACAATCCCATTTTTAGGCACCAAGTAACCGTTCAAAACCACATCCTCAGTCACCAAGTGAGGCACCAGAAAATGCGTAGGTGGGTGTCGCCTTAGCCCTTCCAATATCACAGCCTTCATATACGGCAACTTGTCCAGATCTTCCTCTTCCACTAATTCCTTTCCCTCTCTATCATCGCCCATTACACTTCTAATTTCCTCCACGAGCCTCATTTGCACACGTGTGTGTCTAACCAAATTCGCCATAACCCACTCCAACGCCGTCGAAGTTGTGTCCGTGCCAGCGCTCAGAAACTCAGAGCACAAGCTAACGAGTTCACTTTCATCAAGCTTTCGCTTCTCCTCCTCATCAGGCAACTCCAAGTCTAGCAAAGTATCTACGTAACAAACAATACAACACCGATCATCTTTGTCGTTGCTCAGTCTTTTTCCTAGTGCTTCTTTTCTTGCTTCAATGAGCTGCGTGAACACGCGTTTTTGTTCTTCCCTAAGGTGCAACAACTCCTTCCAGCGTTGTCGGAACAGCACGCGGGAGACAACAGCTGGCAAGAAATTCAGCACGCTGAATCTGTTGAAGCTGGAGATCAAGCGGCGCTGAACGTGTTTGATGTGTTGGATTTGGCTTTCTTCCACACTGTCGCCGAAACACATGAGGACTAGCAAGGAGAATACGGCATGGTGAACAAGGTCTATGACCCTAACGGAAGAAGAAGAAGAAGAGTAATGGCTAATTGACGATGATTTCATCAAGCGGTTGAGAAGATCGTCCAAGACCCTTTTGCTGAGGGCAGAGAAGGAAGCGAAACGAGAAGGGTGGAGCATCTGGGAGGCGAGGTTGCGGCGAAGGAGGCGCCACGTGGCACCGTATGAGGAGGAGCTGATGTTGAGTTGTTGGTGGTACTGGTTGGAGAGGGTTGTTTTGGGGCGGTCGGCAAAGAGGGCGGCGTTTTGGAGTAAGGCTTGGTGAGCGAGGGATGGATCGCATATGCAGATGATGGGACGGGACCATATGCGGAGGGTGATGATAGGGCCGTGTTTGGCGTGCAGTTTTCGAAGGATAGGGCGGAGTTGTGAGACTGAGAGCGAAGAAGATGTGATCAGCCAGAGGATGCCAGTTACGAGGGGAATGTGTAGAGGCCCTGGGGGGAGATCTGGGAGGTGACAAGGGGGTCTGATAATTCTGAAGATGAAGATGATGAGCATGAGCATGGTGCAGCAGAGACAGAGAGAAGCGAGGACCATTATCAACCACGTCTCCTCCATATGTCTCCTTAATTGGTTGGCTTCCTTTAATTTTTTATTATTATATTGTTTTTGGCGAACACCATTTGTTTGTATTCCGTGTATATATAGCAACTTCTCTTCTGTTAGTTTGGTTTACGTACGAACTGGTTGTAGGCAACTTTATTATTTCAACATTTAATAATTTTAAGTGTATAAAATATATGAATTTTACTATTTATATTTTTTTAATTTATTTTTTCTATCACTCCTCTAGTACTGATGTATGCCCATATTGATGGATGTCTTTAATATGGGTGTTAGAAATATAATTACGTGTCCCACCAATATATATATATATACGGGTTAGGATCAAGTTACATCGGTGTAATTTTAAGTAAATATTACACCATTGAATAACTTTTTATTAGAATAATTTTTTACAAAACCTACCGCTGGATTAGAAGCTCGCATCGTATAGATCAAGTCTGTAAAATTTCAAATTAATCTCAAATTATTTAGTATGGTTTTTATGTAGATCAAAATTAACGTATTATATATACTTAAAATAAATAATACGTTAAGCAAATGGTTTTTATGTAGATCAAAATTAACGTATTATATATACTTAAAATAAATAAGAATGAGAGTTATATGATCGCATTTCTATTGATGTTCAGTTTTTATGAAATTTGATATCAATGATCTTTATAATGTGTAATTGTAGTTCAACGGTTGGGTCGATAAAAATATTATTTTATTGGAAGTTATAAGTGGTGTAACTTTAAGCAAAGTTACACCAATATAACTTGATCCTAACCCTATATGTATATATATATATAAGTACGTGTAAAATCAGAGGCCAGTATCCTGTTTATTGCCACCCAGTTTTGAGTGTGAATTTGAGGTTTCACGTACGTACGCAACTGCTCAGGCAAGATGATTTTTTTTTCTGCACCTGCAAATCTTAATAACAAATTAACATGTCAAAGTGATAAAGGTGTTAATAGAATAATGTTTCTTGCACACTAAAATAGTGTTTTCTCTCTCTTTCACTTTCCTGCCCTGCTTTTACTTTTTTCTCTCATCTGTTTTGGTTTACAAGTTTACATAAATGGTTTGCAATTTTTTTACATCATGTTTACAAGTTTTTAAGACGGGTTTACAAGTTTTTTGCACTATGTTTACAAGTTTCAGGTTGAAAACTTGTAAACATGTCTTAAAAACTTGTAAACATAGTGCAAAAATCTTATAAACCCATGCTTAAAACTTGTAAACATAGTGCAAAAAACTTGCAAACCATTTATGTAAACTTGTAAATCAAAACAAATGAGAGAAAAAAAGTAAAAGCTGAGCGGGAAAGAGAGAGAGAGAAAAAATATTGTTTTTGTCTTTTTCATCTTGGTGTATGGTTTACGCACTGTTTTGGTGTACAAATAACAACACTAGTGTTAATATGGATTGTTTGGAGTGATGCGCGTGAGAAGTTGTTGTGGCCTTGACATTGCAGTACACTCCTTTGGCAAGGTTTGCTAGTCAAAGGCTGCATTGCACAGTCTGTTCTTCCCCTGTTGCATGATTCCTTTGCCCGTGAAATTTGCTGAGCGCGGGTAATGTCAGTCTATGTTGAGTTTGGCTATATATATGTACACTCTTGGAGGGGTTTGGAAAAGACAGCGACTAGAGAGGAAAGATGAGAGGGTGGAGATTGAGTCAAGAGGTTTTTATATTTTTGCATCTAAGTGTTAAAGAAAAAAATTAAATTTTTTTTTAAAATTGAAAATATGGTGAAATTCGATGATACTATGAATTCTATAAAGTATATTTTAGAGGATATCCTTTATCATAATGTAAGTAATATATTATTTTAATTTAATTTTTTGCTTACATTTTTTTATGAAATATAGTTATCATAAATTATTTAGGAAACTTTTATTTTTTAATTCATCATATAAAAAATTTATACTATCTTTTGTTATAAAATAAATAAAAGAAACTTTAATTTAACAATCTTTATGATTAACTATATAATCTCTTGCTTGGTAATTTAGAAATTGGAGTAGGTTATTGTTTTATATTAACTTTTGCAATTGTTATAAAATAAAACATGTAGGCATGTTTATTAGGTATTTTTATTATATTAGTTTGTGTTATAAAATGCAAGAAATTGACTTTTTGGAAGGCAATAATTTAGGAATTTTTATTTTAAAATTAACAACAAACTATTTTATATGTATTACGAAACACTTTTATTATAAAAATTTTATTTTTTATTTTTGGCTTTTTAGAATTTAATAATATTTATTACTAGTGAATATATTGTTTTAAATTTTAAAAATTACAGTTTTTATATTAATTATTTGTATTGTAATAGCTATCGTTAGAAAATGGAAGAATGTGGGAATTTATTTATTTTATGATATGTGGATTAAGTAATACTTCAAATATTACTTATAGGGAAATATTAAGTCGTTGTGATCTGTTAATGACAAGATTTAAACTGTTAGTGATGATCAGTGAAACTCCACCATTGGTGAGATTTCAACACCTTGGAAATGCTCATGTAGGCAATGTGTGCCTGGTGGACAAGACTGCAACTCAAACCCCGCCATCTGTGGGGTTTCACCCTGCAAAAATCCTGCCACAGGCTAGACAGCACATATTCACAGGATGGTTTGACACTCCTTTGACACATGCGAGAACAATTGCCATGGACTCAAACATGGTCTAACACTCCTTTGGCAAGGTTTCGCTAGTCAAAGGCTGCACCGCGTAGTCTGCTCTTCCCCTGTTGCATGATTCCTTCGCTCGTGAACTTTGCTGAGCATAGGTAGTGTCAGGCTGTGTTGAGTTTGGCTATATATATGTACACTCTTTTGGGGGGGGGGGGATCTGGAAGAGACGGCGACTAGAGAGGAAAGCTGAGAAGGTGGAGATTGAGTCAAGAGGTTTTTTATTTTTTATTTTTTTTCCATCTAAGTGCCAAAACAAAAAAGAGTTAAATTTTTTAAAAACATTGAAAATATGGTAAAATCCGATGATACTATGGATTCTACAAAGTATATTTTAGAGGATATCCTTCATCATAATGTAAGTAATATATTATTTTAATTTAATCTTTTGCTTACGTTTTTTATAAATTATAGTTACCATAATTAGGAAAACTGTTTTTTTTAATTCACCATATAAAAATTTTATACTATGTTTTGTTATAAAATAAATAAAAGAAACTTTAATTTAACAATCTCTATGATTAACTATATAATCTCTTGCTTGGTAATTTAGAAATTATAGTAGGTTATTGTTCTATATTAGCTTTTGTCATTGTTATAAAATAAAACATGCAGTCATGTTTATTAGTTATTTTTATTATATTAGTTTGTGTTATAAAATACAAAAAATTGACTTTCTGGAAGGCAACAATTTAGGAATTTTTATTTTAAAATATACAACAAATTATTTTATATGTTTTTCTAATTTACCTATATTAAAACTATTATAATAAAAATAAATAAATTAAAAATTGTAAATATTATTAATTTTTAAATTTTTTAGTATTAATAATGAAATTAATTATAAAGATTTTATTTTTTATTTTTGCCTTTCTAGAATTTAATAATTTTTATAACTAGTGAATATTTTTTTTATTTTAAAAATTACAGTTTTTATATTAATTATTTGTATTATAATAGCTATTGTTAGAAAATGCAAGATAGTGTCATTCAATAATCTTTATGATTTATAATTTCAAAATTTTATGTTTTTACTACTAATTAATTTACCATTTTTTTAAATTTTTAAATTTACTGTTTTATACTTTTTTTATTATGCCAAATTTCATTATTAATAATAAAAAATTTAAAAATTAATAATTTTTACAATTTTTAATTTAGTTATTTTTATTATAATAGTTTTAATATAGGTAAATTAGAAAAACAGTAAAATAATTTGTAAGGTTTATATTTAAGAAAAGTAATGGTTTTAACACTTGAAATTAGATTTAATATTTATTTGCCACTGGCACTTTTATAAAACGAAATAAATGATCATTTTAGTTAGTTATTTTTATTATTAGTTGTTATTATAAAAAACAAGAAACTAGCTTTCTAGCATTTGATAATTTAGGAATTTTCATTTTGAAATTTTTAATTTTTATTGGTGATGAATATACTTTTTTTAATTTTAAAAATTATAGTTTTTATATTAATTACGTTTATTATATTAGTACTTGTTAGAAAATATAAGTAACTATCATTTAATAATCTTTACATTTTATAAGTTTAAAATTGTTTTTTTTTATTAATAATTAATTTGTTTAAATTTTAATAGTTTAAAAAATAAACTATGATTTTATATTTCAATAGTAGAACATTCATTAATTATTGCTAGTTAACTTTAATAAAAAAAATTCTACCAACTTTAATAATATCATAATTAAGATTTAGTTATTGCTAGTCATTTATTATAATAAAAACTACTTTGCAATTAATATAATAAAGTAAGTAACAAATTAAAAATTTCAGAGTTAGTGCTACATATCCATGTTTGCATACTCAAGAAACTCAGGTAACGCTAGTATCCAACTCCAAGATGCGCATGAAAGACGGCTCCTCATTCAGATGCTGCCTAGCCACATTGCTTGAGATGCCTCCACTATTTGCATCATCGTCTACTTCATCTTCCACCCCATCTTTGCCACTTTTATAGTCATCTTCATCACTTTCTTCCAACTCTACTAAATCTTTGTTCGGAAATAGGCTCTACTCGAGTTCTTCATTTTGAGCAACTTCTTCAAATTCAACATATAACTCAATGGGAGAAGAAGAATTTGTATGATACCGTTGATGTGTCTTGAATATCTATTGTTTGTTATCTTAGTTAATTACTGGAGTTGCCTGATATTGTACGAAGCCGCCAAAGATGGAGACCAGATATCTATATCTTATTGCAGATACTGTTTTAGAAGTGCCAGTATCTATGGACCGATTGAGTCCATCCACTAGCTCCATATATGACATCGTGTATGGAATAGAAAAATATGCTGGATTTTGACATGTAAATGTCACATCCTCGCCCATGTTTCTAAGAATATCACCATTAAAATATACCATTATATTTGTCATATCACTCATTTTTTCGCTCTATTTTTTGTATAACCAGAACACTTTTTTTTTCTCACACTCACAGCTATAGGAAAAAAAAATAAAACCTGTGTCCCACTACACTTTCCTTCTCAGTCAGGTTCCCATTGTAGTAGAATGAGACATTTTTTCACTCACAAAACTTGTGTTTCGGTGGAAGAAGCTACTCCCCTTTATATAGAGCTCTCAATGACTATTGGGAGCAGATGGGTTAAAAAAATAATTTTTAATTGATGAAATCTCGCTATTAACAACTTCTATATTAAACAATTAGTTTTTTTCAAATTCTGGTCACTTTGTTCTAAAAATTTAATATTTTATTATCAAAATCTTTCCGATGGCAAGATTTTGTTTTTAAAAAAATATATTTTTTATTTCCTAAATGTTGCCATTGGCGACTTTTGAATTAAAAAAATAATATTTTACTAGCAAAATCTTGCCATATGCGAAATTTCATTTAAAAAAAATTATATTTTATTAATATGATTGATATATCGTAGGGTTGGTTAAAAAATAAATAAATTTTGTTTTTTTAATGAAATTTTGCCATTGGCTGGATTTCATACCCAATAACCACGTAATTTACCGAACTAATCCATTTCATGGCAAATTTTACCTCCCCCAACCATATTGAAAAAAATGACCCCAAGAAAGTGTCATTTAATAATCTTTATGATTTCTAATTTCAAAATTTTTTGTTTTTACTAGTAATTAATTTACCATTTTTTTGAATTTTAAAATTTACTGTTTTATATTTTTTTCATTATACCAAATTTCATTATTAATAATAAAAAAGTTAAAAATTAATAACTTTTGCAATTTTTAATTTTAAAATATACAATTTTTAATTTAGTTATTTTCATTATAATAGTTTTAACATAGGTAAATTAGAAAAATAGTAAAATAATTTTAAAGGTTTATATGTAAGAAAAGTAATGGTTAACACTTGAAATTAGATTTAATCTTTATTTGCCATTGACACTGTTATAAAATGAAATAAATGAGCATTTTTGTTAGTTATTTTTATTATTAGTTGTTATTATAAAAAACAAGAAACTATCGTTCTAGCATTTGATAATTTAGGAATTTTTATTTTGAAATTTTTAATTTTTATTGGTGATGAATATACCGTTTTTAATTTTAAAAATTATAGTTTTTATATTAATTATATTTATTATATTAGCACCTGTTAGAAAATGCAAGGAATTGTCATTTAATAATCTTTTCATTTTATAAGTTTAAAATTGTTTGTTTTTATTACTATTTAATTTGTTTTTATTTTAATAGTTGAAAAAATAAACCATGCTTTTATATTTCAATAGTAGAACACTCATTATTGCTAGTCAACTTTAATAAAAAAATTTCTACCAACTTTAACAATATCATAATTAAGATTTAGTTATCGCTCGGCATTTATTATAATAAAAACTACTTTGAGATTTATATAATAAAGCACATAACATAATACAAATTTTAGAGTTAGTGCTACGTACTCATGTTTGCATACTCAGGTACATGCATAGCATCCAAATCCAAGACGTGCATAAAAGACGGCTCCCCATTTAGATGTTGTCTAGCCACATTGCTTGAGATACCTTCACCATCTGCATCATTGTCTACTTCATCTTCCACACCATCTTCACCACTTTTATAGTCGTCTTAATCACTTTCTTCCAAATCTACTAAATCTTCAAAAATAGGCTCGACTCAAGTTCTTTATTTTGAGTAACTTCTTCAAAATTAACATATAACTCAATGGGAGAAAAGAAATTTGTATGATACCGTTGATGTGTCATGAACATCTGTTGTATGCTATCTTCGTTATTTATTGGAGTTACTTGATATTGTACAAAGCCACCAAAGATTGAGACCGGATATCTATATCTTATTGTAGATACTGTTTTAGAAGTGCCAGTATCTATGGACCGATTGAGTCCATCCACTAGCTCCATATACAACATCGTGTATGGAATAGAAAAACATGCTGGATTTTGACATGTAAATGTCACACCTTCACCCATGTTTCTAAGAATATCACCATTAAAATATACCATTATATTTGTCATATCACTTATTTTTTCTCACACTCACAGCTACAGAAAAAAAAAAATTGTGTCCCACTACACTTTCCCTCTCAATCAAGTTCCTATCATGGTAGAATGAGACATTTTTTCATTCACAAAACTTGTGTTTTGGTGGAAGAAGCTGCACCCTTTTATATAGAGCTCTCAATGACTGTTGGGAACAGATGAGTTAAAAAATAATTTTTAATTGATGAAATCTCATCATTGGCAACTTCTATATTAAACAATTAGTTTTTTTCAAATTCTGGTCACTTTGTTCTAAAAATTAATATTTTATTATCGAAATCTTGCCGATGGCAAGATTTTGTTTTAAAAAAATTATATTTTATTAATATGATTGATATATCGCAGGGTTGGTTAAAAAAAAATAATTTTTTTAATGAAATCTTGCTATTGGCAGGATTTCATACCCCATAACCATGTAATTTACTGAACTAACCCATTTCATGGCAAATTTTGCCTCCCCCCATCGTATTGAAAAAAATGACCCATATATGTATATATAAACTTTTATATATGAAAAAAATAATGTACTCGTTGTCTTTAAGTAGGGAATAATGTTTGATGCACAATAAAATTGCACAACAAATATATACCATACGCCTATCATTATTGGATATGATGTGTGGTCTATATTCATTTTACTCACTTATCACATCTAATAGTGATAAGATGTGTAATGTGTATTTGTTGTGCAATTTTATAATACACTAAACATTACTCTTAAGTAGATAAGGAGTAAAATTGGAGATAGTATCATGTTTATTTGTATTGCCGTACACACAACTGCTTAGCCATCTTATGTTGTTTAATAACAAACTGACATGTGAAAGTGATAAAGATATTAATATGAATGGGGTTTATGAGATGGAAAATTATCTCAAATCTTTCATTGACAAATAAATAGATGACAATTGTACGATGTGGGTCCATGTAGTAGTTAGCCGCATATGAGTAATTCATATTTCAACTAAGATGGCCATGCAGATTATCTTAGTAATCTAGATTGCCAATCATGTTATGTAATCAAATAAGGAAATGCTATGGGCTCAGATAATTTTAAGTCATATTATTAATAATTTAGATAAATTATCCCATATCAAATACCCCTTGGTTCTTTCTTATGGTCAGATTTTGAAAATATTTTATAAATATGAAATTAGAAAAAATAAAAGGCAATTAGTAATGAAAAGTTAGGAAGAGAAAAATTAAAATAATGACATAAATGAAATAAAAAGACAAAAAAAAAAATCATTTAATCTTATATGAATTAAAAATGATAAGTTATTGATCAAATTGTCAAATACTATATTTGAGATTAAAATATTAAAATAATGTTTTTTTAAAAAAATAGAAAGTGTAACCACTTAAAATACTAATACAAGGTGATCGAGAGGAACAGTTTAATCTTTTTTTTTTTAATAAAAGTTTAACAATTCAATATTAATATAGATGCATATAAAACCAAAAAGTAAACTAGTATGCTATAGCCTAATGTACTGTAATGTTAGGTTAGCAATTTATTAACTCACGTGTCTGCCTTTTAACACATCGTATCAACAACTTTCTCACTTCCATATGTCAATTTTTTATTAGACCACATAAGATCTGCAAGGTACTGATAAAAGTACCATCTTTAATTGAGCAGCCACCGTTTTGTTAACATTACCCAAACCATAACTACTAAAAGAAACCTCCAATTCACGCCTCAAAACTGTGCGGCAATAAACTTGATATTGGGGTTCAAGTTTCCCATTCATATAACTCTATTTGATCCATGCTGTCACGAATTGCTCGTTGGATGATCTTAATGTACGTGCATGTAGCCATTAAAATGAAAATCTTCTATTCCTAAATCATATTTTCCTCTCTCTATCTCATCAATTGTGTATTGTTACATATGAGATAAAGCTGAAAAAAAAATAAAAATTTAAAATAATTGCTAAATATCTAATATTATCTTCCATATAGTAATACATGATTAGCAGAACAACGAAGAAGACATGGTCTGGGAATAGATTATTTCCATTCGCAACCCTTATCTCTCCAACTTTTTCAAAATATACATCTACATACTTGCCAACTTTTCTAAATATAAAATATTATAGCTATATTTACTAAAAATTCACACAAAAATACACACACACACACATATATATATATAATAAAGATAAAAATATGTGTAATATTTACAATATTTATCTGTATCAAAAGTTATATTTTCATATATCAGAATAAAAGATTAATAATTTTGATATGTTGCTATTCTTCAAAAACTTATATTATCATTCAATTATATGTAAGATTTTTCTTTTTTCTTTTTAATTTTCTAGTGAATGATTTCAAGCATATTATCTACTTATCACTTTTAGAAATTTATGTAATTTTTAGTAACTATAGGGAGTGAGACAATTGTATTTGTTGTTCACCAAACACTACTAGAAACCCACATAATACCAATATTTCTTATCGACAAGTATGCATCCGTCGGTAATTACTGTAATACCCCAATTATTAACCTCTTATGCGTACATTATAATTGATCAATTATTAGATTTCTTATATTTTGATTTAAAGTGTTTAGTTTACTTGAAAATACTTTAGCGAAAAATAGCAAATAATTTTTTTTTTGAAAACTTAAAAGTTAGTCTTATTTGTCAACTCATAACTAGAACTAACACAACCCTTTGAGCGAAATAGCAATCCCATAAAAATAAACACATAACAGAACATATCTTGGATTTCATAAACATTTAACAGCACATGACATCACATCAATACACAAATAAGGTACTAATATATTATAAAAGATCGTGAGTCCATGAAGAACAATCACACTTAATGCAAGTTACAGGAATTATAACATAAATAAATTCTATCTAAGATCCGGTAATAAGGCCTGGTCTCAAATACAGTCATCCATAAGACATAGACTTCTCAAAATAAGAAAAAACATAAATAAGGACCAATAGTCTACATGCTCAAGAGATTTATACAAAATATGCAAAAGATAATAATTAAGTCTCTAAGCATGGGCTACCTCCAAGGTTATGAATTCAAGGGACTCCAACGTCCTAGTCTGCTAGCTCGTCTGAAGACGACATGGAAAAGAAAAGGGATGAGAGTCCAAAGGAATCTCAATAATTAAATAAAAAGTTCAAGTGTCATCGTTTTCGTCTCCAGTCACTTTGGTTTAATTATAAGATAAGTGGACATGCTTTAGTTCATTTAATTCATTGAATGAGGTTGGGAGTGGAGGGAAGGAAGGGAGAATTTAGGGCTAGGGTTTGTATTTTCTAAGTGAAAACACAACTGGAAGGGGTATTTATAGAGTGGAGGGATAACTAATCAAAACTGCATTGTTTTCATCTTGTCGACATCGGGGATCTTTCTTTGCAATGAGTTAGACTCATGATAAGCTAAGCGTCTGAGGAAATAGATCGGCTCGCCTGGTCGCTACAGTAAGGATTTCTCACTGCAACGAGCCTGTTTTGCATAATATTACATACTTTAGCATCAACATGGTCCTCAGCATACTAGGGATTCTTGTGCACCAAAAAATCGTGTTAGGCTTGACTCAAGACATGTGGACCTAGGACATTACAGGGACATAAATTGGCTCACCTGCTTGCTACAGTAAGGATTTCTTGCTGCAACGAGCCTGTTTTGCATAATATTGCATACATCAGCATCAACATGGTCCTTAGGGTACTAGGGATTCTTGGGCATCGAACGATCGTGTCAAGCCTGACTCAGGACACGTGGACTTGGGACATTACATATAGTTTCACTAATAATTGAAGATCTTGGTTATGGTTTGGATCTGTGGATGGTGACAAGCGTGGAGAAGATTAGAAGCGATAGCAGGAACCTCATGAGGGTGTGTGTGAGGTGGTAGTGGTACTACAGGTCTGAAGTGTCCATTGGAGGAAAATGGTCATGGGACAAATTGGTAATTTACTTTTTTTAAAATTTTAAAATTGACTACACCTACTATCCACATGTCAATTTTCTATTTAAGTATTATAGCCAATTGTAAAAACTGTATTGACCTAAAACAGTAGCTAAGCAATCGCCTTCAAATTAAGTGGCTTCCCTTGTTGTCCCCAGGAAGTATCATGGCACGTCCTAATTGAGGAGTTTGGAGGACAAACAGCATGGTGGTCGGACTTAAAGGGTGCCCACCTTTCCCTAA
This sequence comes from Dalbergia cultrata, assembly GCA_031216105.1. Taxonomy (NCBI): domain Eukaryota; kingdom Viridiplantae; phylum Streptophyta; class Magnoliopsida; order Fabales; family Fabaceae; genus Dalbergia; species Dalbergia cultrata. The sequence goes on along the minus strand of CM062348.1, from coordinate 52,955,616 downwards.
ATTTTGCATATTAATTAAACTACAATTATTTTCATTTAAACAATCTAGCAGTGATCGGACTTCATTGAGAGGGGAAAGAAAACTGGCAGAGGCTGGCATTGTGGGATGGAGGGTGATCCCATATGCCACATGCATGCCACATCCCTGTCTAGCAAACTCTGATCAATAAGACCATTTGGAATTGTTACCGCACTAAAAGTAAACCCCAAAAATAGTCCTATCGATTTTCACTTTAAATAAATTATTTCCTTACAAAAATAAATTGACAAATTGATATATAACCTTTTAAAATATTGGACAATTTAGTCCATAACAAATTATATGGACAAATTGGTTCATAATCTTTTAAAAATCAGATAATTCTCTTGAATGACTAGGATGAGACTCGATAAAGAGATTAAATTATCTAATATTTTAAAAGATTAAGGACTAATTTATCAACTTGTTTTTGTTATTGACTAAGTTGTCCATTTTGAAAATCAATGGAGACCATTTTGAGAGTTTACTTGCATTTTATGCTAAGTATTACAGATATTAGCAGTTAGTGAGAGTTTATTTACTTGGTTAGGAATTAGTTGTTGGTTAATTACACTTATTGTTTATGTAAGGCTTTATTTCCCTTGTATTTGTAATGTATTACCTTTCATTTAGTGAAACTTGTTACTCTATCTTTCTCTCCAATCTCTTAATTCTCTCAATCCCTTTCTTTGTTAAATGGATTTCAACAACTATTAAGCGAATGAATTTAATTGATCAGATTAAATGACATAAGGTTTTAAATACGTAGATTTCGTGCAATCCTTGCTCATCGCATCATTAAATATATTGTCTGTTGTTTGGCGACAAAAATGTGTCGTCTGTTATTTTTTTTAAAAAAGGTACTGTCCCTTTTTCTTTTTTTTTTTTAAAAAAACCATGATAAGTCAAATCGGGATTTATCATTTTTGTCGGTGAGTTCAATTTTTGAGAACACGAGTTATGTTTTCTTGGCTGCCGAGTAGCATCCAAAAAATTTACTTGATCTTGGTTTATATGACATGGGGTTGTCATGGTGTTACCATTTATGGCATGGATTTACTGTATAGCTCGGTCTGTATTTACACAATTTACTTTGTTGGTTCAATTATCCGGATTTGTTTTGTTCACGTCTTCGTCTTCCAATATAAACTTTGCTTTTGACTTTTCATATTGCAATTTTTTCTATCATGTTCTAAAAATTGAAGGGCCAATCGATTGATGATTGAATCATGCATGTTGGTTTAACTTGCATGATGATTCACAAGAGAACATTTAGTTGTTAAAATGTAAAAAGAGATGCACCAGTGATTGTCATACATCCCACTTCTAATCTATAGTTAAAATCATTAACAAAGCTATAATGTAAAGTGATTAAAACTTTCTCCTACTCCCAAAATGGTTTTAAAACCAAGAACACAACCAATCTAGACTAACAAAAATTACAAGAGAAATCTTAGGTATACAATGTTTCTTGATAACAACTTTATACCTTTGGTGAATAGAGGCGCATGAAGTCAAAACAAGTATAGGACTCATGTAAAGTTGTTGTAAAGAAATGTGGTACATATAACACTTCTCCAATTGCAAAGCTAGGCACACGTATATATCTGAGAGGTTCGTTCATCTATCAAGTTCTATAATTGAACAATGCGGTGTATGGAACCTGTTGAACCAAATCAATAATTCCAAAACATCTGAGGGAGGAATATTCCCAATGAGGTAGTTTGTTTATGTGATCGAAAATGAAAATAATTCTTAACTTTGTGGCATGCCTTGGATTGATTTCCTTGTCTCTTGTAAGATCATCCAAATTAATGTTGCACTTGAGTCTGGTATCTAAATATAGACAAAACAGCTTAATCCGTAGGAAATAATCAAAATATTGGAATCTAAACTTGGGATTTCACTGCTACATCATTCTCAAGCTATGCATAACCATTCCCAAGCCTTTTGAATTTGTATAGATAATCATTTGGAGTTCTTTTACACATTCTACCATGGAAGGTCTCTCATTACTCTCATCACGTACACATCGAGATGCTAGATTGGCAAACATGAATATAGACTCGAAGGTGTAAGAATTTCGAGCCATGTCTGGATCTATCACCTTACGTAGCTTCTTCCGCTCATTCAATAGGTGCCTCACCTATATATACATGAATATGATATGACGTCAACCATATTATAGTCTTCTAGTTGTATGACTATATCATATAGTAATATATACACACATATACACACATTGGTTTCCTAGCTACTAGCTACCTACCTGCCGTACAAGGTTTTGATCATTTGGACCTTGGTTTAGATCTACAGCTCGACGTCCAGTCAAAAGCTCCAAAAGAACAACACCAAAAGCATAAACATCACTTTGTAGAGTCAGTTTTCCAGTCTGTTAGTATGAAGAAATTAGTTAGTTAGGCAATCAAGCATAAGACAAGCTTGGATGCAAATGCTTTACTATTTATTGTCTCTGCTCTTGCGAGTAAAACTTTCGTCCTGGAGTTGGCAACCGACTACAAATTAACCCCTACTCTCTAAAATCCTATACAAGGTCCCTGAGCCAAAACTCAGACAAGTAGGCTAACTTGATCGAGTTGAGGGACAAACTTGACTCTTTCTTTTCTTTTTTCTTTTTTTTTTTTTCAACTTCAGGGGCAGATTTGAAGTCAATTGCTAGCTTTGAGAATTAATTTAATGGTTTACTCCCAATTTTACTGGTAACAGATGTTTTGAACTTTGAAATTGATTACTCCATATGCACCGAGACATAATTGCAAATAGGATTCACCCTTATAGCCTAGATGCATGCATACCGATGTATACTCAGGATCAAAATAGCCGAAGGTACCAAGTACTCTGGCCGTCACATGTGTCTCGTGTCCTTCAGGCATTAGCTTGGCAAGCCCAAAATCAGATATCTACAAAACGGTTGTTAATTCTGACTGATCAGTACATATTGTTCCAAGAAAGACGTGCAGGTTATCGCTACGAGAGAGTTTGTTTATTTATACCTTTGCTTCAAAATTGGCACTTAAAAGAACATTGGTGGATTTGAAATCTCTATGAACAATAGGAATTCCAACACTTGAGCTTGAATGGAGATAAGCAAGTCCTTTTGCAGCTCCCAATGCCGCTTTGAGTCTTAGAGGCCAATCCATTTTCTTTTCCCCGATACCTGAAATTTAGGCAGCGGTCAACATAAACAAGATTGAAGTAATAAATTTTGACATGAGTAAGTTGGGGGGGGGGGGGGGGGTGGGAGGGATATTGGCTAAATGACAAACCATTCAAATGGTCCTGCAGGTTCCCATTATGCATATATTCGTATACTAGGAATCTATGCTTCCCATCAGCGCAGTAGCCAATCAAAGAAACAAGATTTGGGTGGTCGAGTCTGCTCAATATGTCAACTTCCACACGAAATTCACGCTCCCCTTCTGCTTCTCTTATTGCCGGCAGCTCCATTTTCTTGATTGCTACAACCTTCAGAGGAAGCCATAATTAGTACGTATGTATTAATTAATTTGTATCTACATAACAACTTTCAGACAATTAATTTGCTATGACCAAGTGTTGTCTGATCTTCAAATTCAATGATACTTTTACCAATAATTATAATTTATAAGCAGCATGATTTCTTTATGCATGGAAGCTACAACCAATGTTACGGAATCTAGAGAATTATGATGAATTCCTTTGGGCTACAAATTAAACTTATATCCAAAAAATGTTACCTCTCCTGACCGCAAAGTGCCCCTGTAGACCTTGCCAAATCCTCCTTTACCAAGCAGATTATCATCACTGAATGAACATGTTGCCTCTTCCATCCGCCTGAATGTGAAAACACATGATCCATGCCTCCTTCTTGTAGGCTGTGCTGCTTGATCGTCAAGTTGCCAAAACTCTGCAGGCTTATAAATCCCTTGACATAGAGCAAATGCATAAACGTTACAAGTTGATTGTGCAAGAAAGCTCTCAGTACAATATCATACAACATGAGAAAAAGTAAAAAGAAAAGGCAGAAGAAATTATACAAGGGTCTGAATGATCTTGGGACTTGCTTCTCCTGCGCTTGTTCCAGGCTGAGACCAAACCAAATGGCATGATTGCTCTATCTTGTATAGTTTTATTTTATGTTTTGAAAAACTGAAATGCTCAATTTGATGGAAATCAAAATTCCATGATACCCTTAGAGATAGTACATGTGGGTTGCATTCTCCAAGAACCTTGAAGTAAATCACATTGCAACTATAGTATTAGTTGGCATGCACTTGGGAGAATAGAACTTTTCCCATATAAGAGAGTATTTTGACAAAATGGGAATAGTGTATGGAGTACGTATAGAGCAAGTGAAGTTAGATTAGATGAATACTCAACTCAACAGCACATCCTCCAACAACACAAGGAGTAATGAGAGACATGTACTTTAAGGAAAAAAGAAAGCTGAGAAAAAAGAAAAGTAGGGACCTGTTGCTTGCCTTTGGCTGGGAAATGGTGGTGGGAGTGTTTACTTTGACAGGGAAATGGAAACTAAAGCCTCATTCTCCATTTTCATCATCTAATTTATTATGTTTTACTTGTTAATACAGATTGAAAATACGCTGGAGGTTGGGAGGGCCTTTTCATTGGTAATCTTTAGTCTCCATCACAAATATTGTTTTTAGCCTTGCTCCTAAATCTTTCTCTTGTATGGTGCAACCGTCATTTTACCATTAACGTCTATCATAATCACCAATTGACTACGATTTTGATTTTCTTTAGGCAAAATAGTAATCCATGACCATCAATGTGGGGACCCAGCAACCAATGACTCCTTAGTCAATTACCGTCACCATTAGACCTACGGAAATGAGACGAAAAATAAAACACCTAGGACTTAAAAAAGTTAACCATATTATTCTTTTATTGAAATTAGGGTATCCATTACCAACAATAATTACTAATCCCCTTACCGTGGGAGCTATCCAAAAAAGACAAACAGTTGGTCACAAAATGCACTATATAACTTGAGTGAGAATCAAACTTACAATCACATAGTTAAGAGACAAAATAAACAATTATCACGCCATACTTCATAGTTAATGTTAACTATATCATAATTACAAGTAAATTGTGTGATATAAGCTTCCTAAAATTCAAGCAGTTAATAAAATTTTCGTAGTAGGTTTGGAAAATGGAGAGCACGTGTTACTTGTTTTCATTCATTTTTTATTTTTATTTTTATTCTTATTTAGCGAAAGAAGGGGAAGGAATCAAAACAAAATGGCGATGAAAAGTGGGAATGATGGAAAAAAATTGTTTCTTATTTTCTATTTTCTTTTTTGCTATATTTTTTCTTAAAATCTTAATACGAGAAATAGATTGAAAATGAAGTAATATTTTTATAATTAAAATTAAAAAAGGAAATTAAAATAAGATTTTAAAGAAATAAAAGAGGAAATTAAAATAAGATTTTTTTTCCTCATATTTGCATGTTTATTGTTTAAAATCCTCCAAAAATAGAAACTTTTAAGTTTAGTAAGAATTAATAAAGAATATTATTCTCTTCTCGATCAACTTTGTTAAAAGAAAAATGCTGGGTTTAAATGAATGGTTATTTGAAAACTTTCCTTTCCCTCTCTAATCCTTTGCAGTGCATCTCTTCTATTTAAATTTACTTTTTTTTTTAACACAATTGCTAGTTAGCTAAACTTGTTTAGTTATGTTAGTAAACCACAAAAAAAAGGTTCTGTTACGTATGATATCTCTTCGTTTCTTCATTACAATTCAATTGGAGTTCATGGCATTTGATTTAGGCCATAGACAGGAGAATGGAATTGGCCAGCCTATATTTGAAATCAAAGAACATGATCCATGAATATCTCGAAAGGGTAACCAAGTGATTAATCATGCGGCTTCTCATCCCCTTTTTTCTTTTACTCGTTCAAAGTGGGGAAAACAGTAAAAAGGTTTCTGGAGCAGGCCATGTGATCATGTTCAATCACCCACGGGTCCATAACCTGAAGCCACTGGCAATGAAAAAGTCTAATGATCTTCCACCAGCCAAAAAATTTTGCTACCTTGAAGCCCCGTTACCATTTGTAGAGGGCAGCGATGCCATTTGTGCTGAGCCCCTACTTGTAAGATAATACGATTTGAACTTAAAAAATTATAATCGCACGCATACTGTTCAAGTCTTTCATCACTAACCCTGTCCTAACGGCTTTCATGAGGCCTTAACTTTTGATATGATTTGTCCAGGTACATGGCATATATTGAGATCATAAGTTATTCGTGTATGTATTGTATATATAATTTTAAAATTGAATTTTGCAAAAGGGAAAATGGATGAGATGTTGATTTCTCGCCCATGAAAAGCTAATGATAAGTCAATTATATCAAGTTATTTATTAAGTAATAATTGTCTATCAAATATTTCAAATTAATATAATTTGATTTTATAATTTATTATCAAATATTCTGATTAAAATTTGTTATTGTCATTAAAATCATTAAAATTGCCAATCAAATTATATTGGAGTGGAATATAGGCCGGGGAGCTCGACTCAATCTCTGTAACTTGGATAAGGGGCTTCGTAGATTAGCCTCGTGGTATTAAGATCTCCTAGAGATTCTCCCCTGATTTAGTAGAGGATATATATCTCCTAAATCGTATATAGGATCTTCTATTATTCCTCTATATCTCCTATTGTCTCATTATATCTTCTCTATTAGATTATATCTAATGATGGTATAAAACATATCTAGTATCAACTAAATCCCTGAAATATCTCCCTTATTTAAGAAATATTATCTTCTGATTTAGCACGAGGTCATCTTTTACTATATAAGGGGTTTAACGCCCCCAGGTATCTTATTTCTATCACTTCTACACACTTTACCACTCTAAGCCTTATTTATCCACTGACTTGAGTATCAGAGTGTCTTTGTAGGTACCTCATCTCTCTCTTACACGGATACCAAAGTCACCTATAGTCTTACCTTTATTTCTAGGTAAGAACACAAACAATTATATTCCTCATGAAATGTAGGGTACATATATGTGAGCAAACTATAGAATATATAGTGTGCTATATTCTATAGTCATCTCATTTTGTTGGTCCTAATAATGTGTTAATTTGTGATTTTTTTTCTCTCAATTATTTCATGCCTTTTCTTTTATCTACTTCATCCTCTGCACCCTATATTAGTTATTTCATTATGTTTGTCCTAGCAATTGTGCTAATTTGTGATAGTTTCTTGCTTCTGATTATTTCATATCTTTTCTTTTATCTTCTTCATTCTCATTTTAGGCAATCATGACTTAGGATTGATGATATTTTGTAAATTGAGCTCACCGAAGAAAGGAAATACTTGCCCTTTTATTATGGTTGGTGATAAGATGAAGAACTTTTCATGTTGTGGTGGATATTCATTGTCGTTACTGCTTTGATTTTGAGGTTTTTTTTTTAGTTTATCTTTTTAGTGTAGTAGAAAGAAACTAAGGAATAATATTTGATATTTTATAAAATAAAGTTTTTCAGGTAAGGAAAACTCCACGTGTAATTTCCACGTGAATTCATTTTTGCCTAAAAAATTCATTTATTTATTTATCAAATATTAATAACAATGTTTTTCAACAATCGCATTAATTGATTATTATTTATATCTATATAGATAAAATATTCAATGCTTTTCTATCATAAATATTAAATAAATTATATAATGAATTCATATGTATATCTAATATTAATATTAAATTATGTATATAGAGATTTTTTAAAATTATTTTTTTTTATTTTGTATGTATATATACAACTTTAAATAATATATATTTTCTTAATATTTAATAATGTGTTGAATTAAAATTAAAATTAATCATTAGTAGTACGTTCTTTTAACTGACTTTTAAATATTACTTTATTGCAAAATTAATATTATTTAAAATTATATCATATGTCAATTTTTAAATTACTGTTATATCCATTTTATATTTGATGACTAACTATTTCAAATGATCCTTGATGTTAGATATTACATCCATTTTTCAAAACACTAGAATATCATATATCTATTTTAAATTAAAATTAAATAGATATTGTTTTAATCTTTTATATTATATTGATTTATTTGATTGATTGATGATTGATCAGAAATTTTGTTATCAGTATTTTTTATATTATTTGCTATCAATTTCTTAATATAGTTATCGTAAATTAATATTATTTAAAATTACATCAGATGTCCATTTTTAACTGATTCTTTTTTTTATTATTATATCTGTTTCTTAATATTACGTTACTAATTATTTTACAAACTTCTTAATGCTTAATATTTATATATGTTTTAAAATAAAAAATTATATCAATTTGTTACAACAATACGATATGATACTCTATTTGAAATTAAAAATTCAAAACAGATTTCCTTATAATATTTTACACTATGTTTATTTTAAAATGAAATTAGTCATTAATATTATTTTGATTCTTGAAATTTTTCATTTGATTTGATTAAAATGATATCAAATAAGGAAACTAATTAGAAAATTTTAATTGATTAAAGTTATTTATTTATTGAAATCGATAGAATATTTTTTAATTAATTAAAGAATTAATTGGTCCTATATTAAAACAAAGCCTATTCAAATAGAATAAAAATTGATTCAATGAAATAAATTTCATTCAAAATCAATTTAAACATAATTAAATAATTACTTTTGATATAAAAAAAGTACTGAAATGATTATGTATCACGCTGATTTTTTTCTTTATTTGGTAATGTGACATTTTTTTGATAATGGTATCATATATACTGATTTTTGTTTTAAATTAGAAATTTATTTTAAATAAGGACATGGAAAAATAATTTCAGATTTTTTTCAAGTAATTTTCTTAAAGAATGTATCATTTATAATGATTGTAATACATATAGTTAAGTATATTATACTATCAATCATTATTCATAAATATTTTATTAAATCTTTTTTTTTCAAGTGGATATAACATGTTATTTTTTTAATGAATTGTATTTACTTATATTAATATGTGAACTTATGACCGCACCAAAAGATAATATATTTGTGACGAGGGAGAGTGTAGGGTAGTTACCTCATTACTTGAGTATTTTGGAAGCCTCCTAACCAAGTCTCTTATGAGTTCCTTGTATGCGGTTGGCGATGGTGGGGGTACCTATAAGGACTCCACCTAGAGCATTAGTATGTGCTTAAATAGAGTAATTAAGGGTATCTGAAAAGAACATATCTATACTTGGAGTCCTCGAAGGTATCTATAAAGGGCATTATGGAGTGGTTACTCGCACCCGAGCTACACCACAATCTTGTCTCCACGTTCATCGTGGGGGAGGAAATGGGTGACTGAGAGGGGTGAGTCTGATAACTACTGTCATATGATCTTGAATTATATATTTGGGCTTGCGAGTGGTTTCTCCTCTGGACTCAACCATTCTAGGCTTTTGTGATGGGCCTTCAGAAATGGTCCAGAACTTGATCCAAGACTCTTGTCCGTAACAATATTATTTCTATAATAAGCATGGTTACTTCTATAAAATGAACAATTTTTCGTTACTATTGTTCATTCATATTGTTTAATTTATTTTGATATGAATATTTTTTTGTTAACAACATATTTTTATAAGTAATGTCAATTTTAACAATTATGATAATAAATATAATTAATCATAATTAATTTTAATATTTCACTTCAATTTGATTAGCAATTGTTGCTTAACTTATATATGTAGGGAATATACTAATTATAATAATAAATACAATTGATTATAATTGATTCCAATTTGATTATCAATCATGAATCTTGATTTTCAGTTAAATCAAGCATACTAATTTTTTTCAAATTAAATATTTGTTTTAAAGATTAGTATTCAAATAGGATTTGGAAAAAAAAAATGAATCAGTATTTTTTTTTAAAAAAAATGTAGTAATCTCTATATTCATTGTTGAAAATTATATTTGATTTAAAATGAATTACTTCAATCAAGTCAATCTCATAATCATAATAATTATAGTAATAAATACAATAAATAGAATTGATTCCAATCACACACACACACACACACACACACACACACACACACACACACACACATATATATATATATATATTTGAGTTTATTAAAATTGAGTTTTGGAGAAATGAAAATAACTTATGTGTCATCCAACTGAGGCAGCTATTCTTTATCAATAAAATTGTAATGATTGAAACAATTATATCGATACACAATTATTTATCAAATATGTTTAACTATGATTTAGTCAATATGTTATTATTTACATCTTATATGGATTAAAGTAATGTCAGATGTATGATATCTAAATATGTTGCTATTTGTTAGAACATAAAAGGATGATGTTATGATATTACAACTTATTATCATCCTAAAGTTGATTATTAGTTATCGTTTTCTTTCCTTCATAATATCTATGCTACATGAATGATATTAAAAAATTATTTATTTACTGCTATACTCCATTTTTTTCTAATTATTTATTTTGTATCGTATTTTATAGAAATCAATATATTTATTTAAAGGAATGTAATAACTTTTTTGTTGCATAATTATGTATGGAATATAATTTTTCAAAAGCATGTAAATAAACTTAATATTTAATATATATTTTGTACTATTATCATCCTATGCATCACATAGATAATAAACTAGTTTTACAAATTTAAAGGCTATTTGATTTTTTTTTTATTTATTGTGTTTCCTATTATCATGATTTTAGAAACAAAACAATGAAAAAAATAAAAATGTTTTCAATTTCATTTTTTATGTTCATTTTTTTTTATAAAATTATAAAAACAGAAAGTGCAAAAAATGAAAACAAGAAATCAAAACAAAAACAAAATAGACCCTTATATCATATGATATTATGATTTCAAGACATATATACCTATGCTACAAAAAAAAAAAAAAAACCCACATTACAAATTGCAGACATGAATGATTTTGGCAAAGAAAGAACTTAGATCAAGTTTCTTATATTTATTTATATTCAATTCTCCAATCCAAGTTAAGACATGTGAATTATTATTATTATTTTTTATATGAGTGTACACTTTTAAATTTTCAATTAATTATTTTAATTAAAATATATACTTGTCATGACTCGATTGGTAAGATGGATGAAATGAATATAAAAAACTTGTGGTTTTTTAATTTTGGGTTGTTTTAGATCTCACTTTCTCTGTTTGTTGGGCTGAACGAGCCCAAGAGCTTGTCCCGCATTTGTTGACAGACATTTCCATGTGATTCAACTTCTTGCACTTTCTTCGACCGAAAAAAAGTAAAAGAAAATTTCTTGCACTTTCCAGCTACAGAAAATCTCCTGCTCATAACTAATGAACATTTTCCAAAAATAGAACATGGTCATATTTTGTGCTAGCTGTAATGGTCCCATTTCATTTCATTATGACCACCTTCACAATTGGAGGGTCATGGTGCACATTTGTCACATCACACACCCATGTTTTCATTGCATGCTATTGTAGATTTGTAGTTCACTTCATATTCTGATAAAGTACAGCCTGTTTGGTTTGCCTTCATTTTGTTGTTGCGGTGCATGAAATCGATTTGTTGGGAAGTGAAATGGTTTGTTTTGTATTTTTCGTTTTAGAAAGAATTGCGTAAGTATGAATAAGGTCGATTTTTGTTGAAAGCTCTATGAATTAATTGTTCCTTTCGGTTTCTTCAAAGCAAAAAACACAATTACTATACTACCCACATTTATCTCTCTTTTTTTAAAAAAATATATAAAAGAACCATATCTATTTCCGTAACTATAGTTTTAAAACAATTATTTTTAAATATTTTTTTAAATACACTTTCTTAACATCATTCTCAAATATAAATCAAATATATCAAAATCAATTATTTTAAATTCAATTCTTTTAACTTCAATTATTTCAAAAGTAACTTTACCAAAATCTAAACCATCCTACCTTAATAATTCCTAAGGAAAATGATATTTTGATATGAAAATAGTGGATCTCCCATGCGACCAATGAATTTACAGCCCTTGTTCCGAACCGAACAGTTTTCTCTATATATATCTACTATTTTCATACTACTAGGTTCTCATAGCATATCCTATCCAATAGATCTCCATCTTTATATATTTATTGTTTTTAGTTTTTTCTTGGGGTTGATAAGTGATAACCAATGGCTACTAGTGGAAAGCTTGAGGCAGAAGTGGAGGTCAAGTCCAATGCAGACAAGTTCTGGACTAGTAAGACGGATTCTGCAACTATCTTCCCTAAGGTCCTCACAGATTCTTAAACAAAGATTGAGATCCTTGAGAGAGATGGCAAAGCTGTGGGTTTAGTCCGCCAAGTAGGCGAAGGTGTTTAATCAACTTTTTCAACACACAGTTTATTTTTTATTTTCCATATTTATTTCATAAAATTCTGAAAACAATAAGTTGGTCATAGGCCCTAAAATATTTATCAAAGGAAATTTTCCCTGTTTACTTGAGCTAGACTTGAAATATTGAAGACCCTTTATTTTTCACCTCGTTATGTTATATATCACCACCTCCTGTTATCACAATGTCTGGCAATTAGAAGAAATTTCGTTAGTGTCATTTTCAACTATTATCTACATCAAGTGCTTGCTTTATTTTATTTTGAGTAAATATATTATGTAGTCCCTTAAGAAAAAAAATTTTACAACACTATTTGGTCCCTAAAAATTTGAAATTCAACTCGCAGTCCCTTAAGATTTTAATAATAGGACACATTAGTTCCTCTATATATATTCGATTTTTTAAACACTAATAGAATTACATATTGAACTGCTAACATAATGTTAAGTGATGTGTATATCATTTGAAATGGGATAGAGTTTCAAATGACTCATTTTGACGGTTGAAATTCACAAAATAAGTCATTTTAAATCTCCATTATAAGTCATAAAGTGATTCATTTTGTGCAATTTTAGACACTAAACTAAGTGTAACAAGTTTCAAAATAACTTCATTTATCTTGCCTCTAACATTTTAATAAGGCGTCATCAATGTATTGTATTATATGCGTAAGTCTACTAACGAAAAACTAACACAGGGACTAATGTGTTTATTATTTTCAATATTGATGAACCATGAGATTAATTTCTTTTCTAGAAAGACGAAATAGTCCGACACAAAAATTTTGAGGAACCAAATAGGGTATTCACTCTTTTATTTTTTTAGGGTTTTGCTATCCAGCACTGGTTAAGGTTTTCAAAGTAAAAATATTCTTATTAAAAAAATAAAATTTTTAAGTTATCAATATATTCAATACATTTAAGAGCATCAAAAGTTTTCAGCAGTGAAAACCTTATCCAATGCCCTAAACTGGTTTGCAAAACCTTTTTCTAGCGGGCTTTGAACTTTTGAAGACAACTAAAATGAGGATTGATACTGTTGATGATGCAACGCGGACTGTAACCAATATGCTTCAGTGTAACACCTAAAGGAGATGGAAGCTTAGTGAAATGGGCCTGTGAGTATGAAAAGGCTGGCCAAGAGGTTCCTGAACCAAATGCGCTCAAAGAATTTGCAGTTAAGATCTTCCTAAAGTTTGATGACTATATTCAAAACGCATAAAGGTTCTATGCCCTTGAAGGGCTTCTGGTACCTCACTATCGTACTTAGATTACAATGATGAAATAATAATATCTTGATATGTACCATTTCCTATTTGACAGGCTTACACAGGACATAGTTTTTTGTGTGTCTCCACAGGGTATCTACTGTCGGCAACAGTAAATAATCCCCTTCGCAGATGGCTTGTACCTCAAAGGATGGGACTGCAGGTCAAGAGAGGCTTTTCTATGCCCAAAACCAGGAGTCGAACCCCTGACTTTTGGTTAAGGGTGAACGAGTCTTTGTCACTCGACCACACCCCCCTTGGTTATATAGTCCTGTCTTTGCTTTTGTGCGTTAACGTAATGAATTCTGTTCTCCGTGGCAGCTCTTATTAATTTGAGAATGAGACTTCTTGGAATGCAAATGCATGTGGGTGTGTTAACGACATCTCCCTCGTTACAAGATGGGAGGGGAACCATTCCCCTCCTACACTTCGCTTCTCTACCGTTCCCCCTCCCTAGTTGAATGTGTTACCTCTTATTAATAACACGATGAAAAAACAAACAAAAAAATAACAACCAAGCCTTGTTTTCCTAAATAGGGTTAACTAGACTGATCAAGTGCTGTCATATAACATTGAATGCCCATAATAGCACTTTCATGGCATTGATATATGCGGCTTTACTCTACGGAAGAAAAGAAACGAGAAAAAGTACGACAATTAGTCTATAACTTAAAAATCTAAAGCCATATAACCTTCCTCTACATCACGGGCCACTTCAAATATATGACAAGCAATACCAATTTAAATGTCTACAAAACCACTTTACTTCTATGCTGTCATACGTCAGGGCTATCGATCAATTGCTTCATATAGATACATTCAATTGCTTCATGGTATGGCTTATTTGAAATAAATTGATTAAAGCATAAAACACTTGCTAGCATATAAGCAATTGTCTATGAAAAATACAACATTAAGTTCAGAAGCCATCTATTTGCTGTTTTCTGTACATTATCAGAACAGCACTTCACCTGTGAGCAGATGTGGGTGGCATGGGGTATGGCACTGGACCGATGTTCATTGGTGCAGCAGGAACAACTGCCCCAGGTACCGGAGCTCGGACACCATAAGCCATGTGTGCTGGGGGAGTAAGATTCACCGGGGTGCCAACTGCAGATACAAGCGGTCCTCCTATAGGCTGTCCAATGGTAGGAGCAGCAACATATATTCCCACACTTGGGGCCCCAGATGGGGTTGGAGGGCCTTGTTTGGCCGATTTTGCTGTGGAATTTCCTGCAGAACCGTTTGTTTGACCAGTAATTGGTCCTTGAGGTGCTGAAATGTCTCCATTATTCACGCTGGTGATATCGTGTATACTGGATCGCCTTCTATCTTTATTCATTGAGTTCAAACGAATGAAGTACTTTTGGGCATGGCTTGCTACTTGTGTAGGTGTTCTTGTCACCACAAAGTTCCTTGATATACTTCGCCAGTCACCCTTTCCATACTTCTCCAATCCAAGAAGAAAAAACCTGTTGAACCAAATTCAAATATTCAATAAATAATAATTAGATAAGAGTATGCCTAGCTTATGGAAGCTCGCAACAACACCAGAATAGACAAATGAACATTGGTAACTATAACAGGGGTAACAGGAAATGATGCTTCAAGTATCAATTTAATTAGGCAGAGTTCAGAATTTAGCACCGTAAAGTGATAAAGAACCAGAAAATATAATCCCAGCATGAAACACAGGAATTTACTTTCTTCCTTTTTGGTAATCTTAAACACAGGAATTTAAATGTGATGGTTTGGAAGCCTTCCTAAAGATGTTTGTCTGGAGCTATAAAACATAATGAAGCATAGGTCTATAGAGAATGCTCAAATAGCACTGAAGCTTTTATGAATATAAAACAAGGTCCCAAGAAAAGGCCAGGTTGGAAGAGATATTGACAGCCGTAATGGACAAAGTTCCAAGACTACTTTTCAGAGAAATAGAATAAGCAGTTAAAGACAGGCCATCACAATTTTGAAGAATAAGAGAAGGCAACGACATTTTAGAGGGAGAAGAGTTACTCTGGTTTTGCTTTCTGTGGCAAAGCAGGTGCAACCCTTAAATAAAAATGCAATCCCAAAAGCTTCAGCATTGGCATACATAAAATCTAGCTAATCAGTAATTACCCCCCTTATATAGCAGTATTTGGCCCACTTCCTGCCTCAAACAGTCCAAAGTTTGGTTTTGGAATAAAATACTGATCTGGCTAGACCATCACTATCTATTCTACAGTATTAATAAAGGTCTGTCTCTGGTTTTTCAGGGTTCAGAACCTAATCATCAAGGCTCAACAAAACCATAATTTGTTACCAACCTCAGCTGCAGAACATGCGTAGTCTAAGATTGTCAAAGATGATATACAAAAAGTTCAATGCAGGGTTGTGGCTAACAGCACTTTGTTAATGAGTCATGAACCATAAACTTAGACCGGACAACAGAGATTTGACATGAAAAATATTTCACTAACTGAGATAGGAAATAAGTAGGGATAGGGACTAAGCATCACACCTAATTTTCAGTTGCACCACACTAACAGCAACAAGAGAACTTCTTGCTTTAGAAAAATGTGGCGAAATTGTTTCCTATAGAATGATAAATTCATAAATTCATAGTCCTATGACATTAACTATAAAAGCCAAATAAACTGCCTGCCTGTCACAGAACCTGGGTCTCGATAAAAAGTTAAAAATCCGTTAAGTCCCAGCCACAAACTGTGCTGATATTTTCACAAAGTAACAGGATACAAGGTATATAGGAGAAGAAAAACATAACAAGGAACCCACATCTATCACCAAGAAGCATAAATTTAAAATGAAGTAACCAAAAACCTTATGGAGGCCCAGATTTTAGACCCAAGTTCAGAATTTCGAATGGTCCATTATCTACACTATCTTTAATAATTCCATCCCTCAGGAAGCTTCTGTTAGCATGAAATACATTCCACTTTGGAATAAGCACCATAATGGTTGCTCATGACACAAAAGGCTTGCTTGAGTAGCTCAGCCACCCAATGGCCTACATGCCAATCCACTAAATGATGAGAGCATCCAGTTTCAATTATTAATCCAGCCAGAGTGCTTTGCACATCATAAAGAATGTGACAACAATAAGTTATTTTAGTGTAGAACAACCTCCTAAAGAAGGATCAGAGCTAAAATTGGCAGTAGAGGGTCCAATCCTACCAAGCCAACCCTCGTATTCGTCTAACTGATACAGAGAAGCAAATACAGGAAATGCCCTATCAAATAAGTACTCTTAACAAAAAACTAAGTGAAAGGAAATATGGGGAAAATGGGTAAAATGAATTTGATTTTTCTAATGTCATTGTACAGAAAAATGTTACAATATATAGATATCTTGCAATTATTATCTAATAATTGCCAGATACTAATTTTCCTAATCATATCTATCATAATAAATGATAAATACAAACAAATCTGTATAAAATATAAACAGATATGTACAATATATCTCAATACTCCCCCCCAAGCTGGTAAGTGGATATCTATCATTCCTAGCTTCGATGTAAATTCTTGAAACCGCCTGTGGGTAGGCTCTTGGTTAACGCATCTGCCAACTGTAGTCTCGAAAGAGCATGCATTGTGGCTACAAATCCACTATCCAACTTCTCCTTAATGAAGTGTCAATCAATTTCAATATGCTTCATCCTATCATGTTGGACAGGGTTATGAATAATGCTGATGGCTGATTTATTGTCACATAACATCTTTATATAAGTCTCATATTTTATCTTCAAGTCATCCAAGATAATTTTCAACCATAACAACTTATAAATTCCTTGTGCCATGGCTAGAAATTCTGCTTCTGCACTTGGTCTAGCAACAACATTTTGCTTTTTGCTTCTCCAAGTCACCAAGTTTGCTCTCAAAAAACATACAATATCAGGATGTTGATCTTTTGTCACTAATAGAGCTTGCATAATTAGCATCATGTAGACCTCTAGAGAGAGTTTGTCAACACTTTTAAATAATAGTCCCTACCAGGTGTGACCTTAAAATATTGTAATATTTTTTCTATCGGTTGCATGTATCTCACTTTTGGATCATGGATGTATTGACTAACCACACTCACAGCATATGCCAAGTTTGACATAGTATGAACGAAGTATATAAGCTTTTCCATCAATCTCTCGTAGTGTGCTTTATCAAAACAGGGACTCTCCTCTTCACTTCCTATTCAATGGTTTTGTTCAATGGGAACACTAGTAGCTTTGCATCCAAGTTTCCCAGTCTCCTTAAGTAGATCTAAGATATATTTCTTTGAGAGATAAAAATGCCCTGCTTAGAGTAGGCCACCTCTATTCCAAGGAAGTATTTCAAATTTTCTAGATTTTTCATTTCAAATTCAGAAGCTAGTTTCTCCTCCAAAAGCTTCTTCTCAACGGAATCATACCTAATACAATGATATTGTACACATATACTAGGAGAATCGTAAGTTTTCCTCCAACTGTATGTTTAAAGAAAAGAGTATGGTCTCCTTGACTATGCTTGAATCCAAGTGATACATGGTTTTAGCAAATCTCCCAAACCATGCACGAGGGGATTGTTTCAACCCATACAAAGCCTTTTTCAACCTACATACCTTGTTTCTTCCATTGGTGACGTTGTATCCAGGAGGAATTTCCATATAAACTTCTTCTTCTAAGTCTCCATGTAAGAATGCATTCTTTTACATCGAATTGATCTAAATCCCATCCAAAATAAGCTGCAAGAGAAAGCAAACTGTATTCATCTTTGCTACGGGGGCAAACATCTCCTCATAGTCAATTACATATGTCCATGTGTACCCCTTTGCAACCAATCTTGCTTTATATCAGTCTAATGTGCTATGAAGCCAATATTTCAGAGTGTATATCCACCTGTATCCCACTAGTCTTTTATCTCCCGGTCTCTCAATGATCTCCCAAGTTCCATTCTTTTCTAATGCATTCATTTTCTCATTCATGGCCTGAATCCAATTCTCATCTTTTAATGCTTCTCGGATTGAGTTTGGGACTTGGATGGAATCAATAGCTGTAATGAAACTCTGGTATTGCAGGGAAAGATGTTTAGTGGAGACAAATTGAGTAATAGGATACTTGACACTAGTCCTTTTTACTTTTCTCAATGCAATAGGTAAATCATCTAGGTTAGATTCAAACTCATTCAAAATGAGAAATAGGTAAATCAACTTGGTTAGGTTCAAACTCATTCGAAGACTCATTATCAAGAATAGGAGAACTTGTATCTTCAGTATTTACCATAGGTTCAGACTCTTGAAGCCGTTGTTGGATCACTTTAGGTTGCCTTTTCCTTTGGAACACCCAAATTGGTGATTTCCATTTGTTTGTAGCTTGTTGAGGTGGTGCTGGAGAAGGTGTTAACTCTTGAGAAGAGGCTGAGGTAGACAACAATTCTTGAGGTGGCAGTGTCTGTGTGGATGAAAGAGGAAAAAAGGACGCTGGGATAACTAACTCAGCTTTCGAAAGTCTCTCCCCCATAAGCTAAGGACAAAAGAATGACTCTTTTTCATTAAATGTAACATCCATGGAAACAAAAAAACGGTGACTAGATGGATGAAAACACTTGTATCCTTTCTTTTCCAGGGCATAGCCTAAGAAAACACATTTGATAACCCTAGGATTTAGTTTGAAACTATGTTGATAATGCACATGAACAAATGCCACACAACCAAAGACCCAAGGCTCTAAAATTTGCATAATAGGGGCAGAGGAAAGTGAGACAACAGAAGTTGCACAGGAATTAATATTACCAAGAAGTTTTGAGGGTACTCTATTAATTAAATAAGCTGCAGTTAAAACAACTTCACCTTAGTATGACTTAGAAATAGACATTTGAAGAAGTAAAGACCTAGGGACTTCAAGAAAATGATAGTTTTTTCTTTCTGCAACACCATTTTGCTGTGGAGTATCAACACATGTAAGTTCATGAATAATGCCATGTTCTTTAACAAAATTTGAAAAATGATGATTTACATATTCCTTACCATTATTTGAATGTAAACGCTTGATAGGTTTTCCAAATTGTGTTTGAATCAAGTGATAAAATTGAACAAACAATTGAAAAACCTCTTATTTCTCTTTCATAAAAAAAGCCAAGTAATTCTGGTGCTATCATCAATGAATGAAACAAACCATTTTTTTCTAGTGATGTTAGAAGTAGATGCAAAAACCCAAACATCTGAATGAATAAGTGTAAAAGGTTCACGACTCCTACTAAAATGAGATGGAAACGTAGCACGATGATGCTTTACAAGCTGATAGACATCACAATGAAATGATTCAACTGACTTTTTTGAAAATAGAGATGGAAACATAGATTTAAGTAAGGAGAAAGGAGGGTGAACAAGACGTTTGTAATATAACCAGATTTGGGTAGAGGCAAACTTAGAGCTTGATTGGAGATAGGAAGCAAGCAACTTCTTACCAGTACCACTTGCAGCTTGCACATTGAGGAGAAAGTACAACCCTCCATGTTCCTCAGCAACCCCAATTGTCTTCCCTTTGACAAGGTCTTGAATGACACAATGATTTTCAAAACAAGTTACAACACATTTTGAGTCTTTAATAAGTTTGTGAACAAAAGTAAGATTATGGGTGAGTAGGGGAACATGAAGGACATTTTTTAGCTGCAAGGAAGGGCCAGGAGCAATACTATCAATTCTTGCAACTATGGCATGAGATCTATAAACTACAGTAATATGGTGTTTACCCGATAAGGGTAGGTAAGATAAAAATTTTGAGGAACAAAAGGTCATGTGGTTAGTTGCACCAAAGTCCATTAAAGGAATGAGAAAAAAGACCCTTATCAGACAAGGGCAGAGGGCAAAAGTCAAAAGGGTTACCGAGAGATTTAATCAGAGTTGTGGACCCTAAAAAATGGCTTGGTGTTGTTGCGTCAGTCATATTAAAGAGAGAGTCTCCTTTTCAGGCTCTATTTTGGCGGAGCGACGGCCAGAAGTTGGTCCGAAAGTGCCAACGAGGGTCGGCAGTCAAAGGGCAGCCAGAGACATTGCTACACGCACTTGCAAGCACTCAAAATGTGGCGGTGTGTGGCTTTACGAGCAGAGAAAAGTAGCGGTGTGTCCGACTGTGGTTGGAGCCTAGACTTGGTGGCCTAGCCGATCTGAGGTGGCATGTCTGATGGTGGTGGTGGGTCTGCCGGCGTTGATGACAGTGGCTGACCAAGGGGGAAAAATGGGGCAAAAAGGCCAATTTGAATAATACAAGAATGAAGGCTGCAAATGTTCAGCAATGAAGGCGGTAGATGTCCAGCAATGATGGCTATAGCAGCGGAATGTGGTCAAGCTCCCTAATCGGGAGCTCTAATACTAGCTTGAAAGGAAATATGGGAAAAATGGGTAAAATGAATTTGATTTTTGTAATGTCACTGTACAGAAAAATGTTACAATATATAGGTATCTTGCAATTATTACCTAACAATTGCCGGATACTAATTTGCCTAATCATATCTATCATAATAAATGACAAATACAAAACAAATCTGCATAATATATTAACATATATGTACAATATATCTCGACACAGCCTAGACCACTACACACATGAGAATAAATTACTACAGCCATATGATTAATAATCACAATTGCTGTGTTAAAATGGAACTAATAAAGCTCAATTATAACTTAGGTAAACATTCAGATTCCCCATTAATCCATTCGGTTTTATCCACTTCATCCTCAACTAATATGATAAAGCAATGCCATAACCTGGCAAAGGAGTACCAGATGCCATGATTTAGCATACTAGTTACTGCAGATAGTTGTCTCAAGAATTAAGATTGATTAGAAATTAAACTGGCAAAAGGTGAAAAAGAAACCTCTGATTTTATGAGTATACCATGATACTCGTATTGCTTAGGATCAGGAGTCCACAAGAAGTACGAGTTACAACGAACCTCAACAGGATATGGTTTACCAAAACAAACTTAAGAAGAAACAATAATGGATTAAGATAAACTATCTTATGCAGTTTACCACAACCACATGCCATCATATATAGGCTTTCCAAATACTAAAACTAAGGTAAACTAATTACCTGTGTTCATCTTCTGTCCAAGCAATACCCTTTCGTCGTTCCTGATCTGATCTTGAAGCCTTAGATCCATTATTAGACTCACTGTTAGAATTCCAAGGATGGCCACCCTTCTTGCCAGCTCCTTCATCACTTGCATTCCCTGTGGAGCCCTCTGAAGTAGAATTATAAGCTGGTAGAGTTACACAACCAGATTCAATCAGGTTAACATCCTCAACCAAGAACTCATAGTGATTTTTAACATCTTCCAAAGTCTTCTCCGGTACATCAGAAGCAATCTTCTCCCATCGATCCGGATCATCCTCAGGGTAATTAGCCAAGGCATTCTCAAATGCTTTATCCTGCTCAAAGCTCCACTCAGAGCTGCTAGCCACTTCATCACCAGCCATCTGGTCTTGTTCGATTCAACTATGCAGTTTTGCAACAGAAAGGAGAGTAAAGGCTTGTATTTAACAGCTCCACAATCTAGGTCAAACACATGTTACACTCTTGTTTGTTTGATGATATGCTAAATTATTGGACCACACATGTTGGTCTACACTGTACAGTCTTTGAACTAGAGCCAACAGAAAATGCCAGGAAGCAGAACAGGGTTCAATACCAATGAAAACCCTCCAACACTCTCTGAGGTATGTAAAATTTCAATGGTGATTTTGCTTCAGGATTCAGAAAAAAACTGGACTCTTGTGAATTGCTTACCTATTAACGAATGAAAAGGCAAGAGAGTACAGTTAGAACACGAGAAATATCTGACAAGTGACAACCATAAATACTTGGATGCAATATGCGGCGTTTTAAGGCAAGTGAAATGAAAAAAGAAAGAAATAAAAAAAACCAGAAATTGATGTGAATGTAATTAGGGCCATGGAGTTGAAATAGACGATAGGGACATTTCAGAAACAAACAAAGTAGAAAAACCGAGAAAAGTGTAATGGATAACAACAGCATTCAGATCGCTAATTTACCATCCCAAAAGAAAAAGGGAATTCCAATATCCACAGCCATATTGATAGGAACAGATTTAACAGAACAGGACCACAACAAAAACAAGTCTTTCCATTATAAATGTAGGACTATAACTGTTGTATAGCTCATTTTTCACTGAACACATTTTTGTTTTCTATTGTTGCTATATAACTGACAGCATTCAACACTTAAAAAAAGTTCAAAGCTTTCAACCAGGAGGTAGGCCAGAAGAAAGAAATGAGACCTCAAGGATCATGACCCAGCATTACTGAGACCCCTAAGGTTGAAGTTTCAGAAACAAAAAGGTCATAAGATTAATAATACAGTGATTAGCAAATGGGTTCAACGTCTCTCTTTTTTATCCAGCTTACGTATAAACGTCTTGAAACAAGCCTAATCTCAAAAGTTTGATCAAACGCCCAAGCCAGAAACCCAGTATAACATACCTCCAAGTAAAATCAACTGCACATTCAGCAGGCGTGTACAGGACAATTGGGATGCTATTTATCAGAGCTCAAAGTGATTAGCATGTAATCACCTGGAAAAAAAAGGAAAAAAAAAAAAAAAGAGATGCAAAAGCTCAGCTGATGACTTAATTCTGACTGTGATAAGCTTACGGCCTTATCCCATATTTTCAAATTTTAGGAAAACGAAATCCCACATATTTCAAAACATTCCATCTTGAATTATTTTCAGCCAAATTAAAAAATTAAATAAATTGAAATTCATAATTAACTTAATTAAAACAGAAAAAGAGAATCTATTTGTGTTAAGAAAAAAAGGGAAAAACAAAAAGGCAACACAGGTGGTTTAAGGAAAAAGCCCTAACTGGGTAGGAATTTATTATGGGTGTAGAACTTAGAAATCAAATCATATAATATAAATGACATTGATGGTAATTCTTAGATACCACTATGATAGATGTAGGATGGGTCATAATTGGTCCCATCTCAACAAAAGCCTTTTGCTTCAAATAGGACAGCTGGGGTTGAAAAAGCCACAACCCAACTTGGAAACCACTGGGAATCTGCGGAGAGTGCCCATTAATATCTGACAGATGATAGTAATACATACAACATGAAGAGAGAGATAGAAAGAGATAAAAAAAATTGAGGGAATAAACACAAAAGGAAAACTAGAGAGAGAAAAAGATTGAATTTTTATGAACCCCTTTTGCTTTATCTTTGCCAATTCCATACCCAACAATCAAACAGAGGAATATAAAATGATATCAAAGTGTCAGAATAGGATCAGATGAGATAACACAAAGGGGGGGGGGGGGGGCATGCTAAAAATGATCTAAGATTTTATTGTTATGATTTATGGGAGCATGTGAACAAAATAATGAAGTCATCACCTTTATCCTAGCTCCAGCAAATTCTTCAATCTTTTTCGGCTGCAAAACAACTTCAGTTAGCAGAGACTGTTGCACACAGAAAAGCAAAAGAGTCAAATGGAGTTGTCTGGCTCTATATTTATATGTATTGAGCTGGAATCAGTTCAGTGACATGCTTTTCTCTCGTGATCTGATCCCAATTTTGTGTGCTATTATTATTATTCAACCTTCTTTCTTTGATTCTTTCTATCTCCTTATTAAAGGCATATATAATATAATTCTGTACATCTTGTAATAAACTAGTGATGATTAAAATATGTAATGAGTTAAAAGGATAATATAATACTGAATGATTCAATGTTATCATTCATTCAAAATATTTATTTATTTAATTTAGATTTTAGATTGGATGAGATGAGATAATAATTAATTAAATGATCTTACCTTTTTTGGGTATTATGGATAAAGTCTACTTTATGCGTCCAAGTTGCCACGCGGTGAGGTGAATCAATGATTGCCCACCACATCAGATGAAGGTCAAATTTTGCGGCTAAAACGAGAGGACATTGTTATTCAGCTTGCACAGGCTATGCTACCGGACACTGAAATTTAACCAACATAGGTGCCAGGAAAGATATATAATTTAGTAAAATTGTATTTTATCTGAAGCGTGAGATTCACTCCCAAAATTATAAAAATGAGTAAATTGATCCCAAATATTAGTATGTTTGGTTTTTCTTTTGGAGAGCTTCAATGTATGGTTTGGGCAAAGGCAAAAGCTTCTCTTTAGTAGCTTTTGTCCAAACCATGGTTTCAAATTCTCTAAAAATAAATCCAAATATGCTATATGTGATTTGATCATTTCCTTAAATTTTTATCTATTGTTAGTGAAAAAAATAGTTGCATTGCATACGGTCTTCACATTTTTAGATTAGGTACAACTCAATTCCTAAAGAAACTAACAAGCAACAACTCAATCCCTAAAGAAAGTAACAAATAATGTACTACTTAATATTCTAATTTTTTTTGAACGGGTATTATTTTTATCAAATAGATAAAAAAATTAATTAAATAATTATTTTTTTACACTGATAAAAAAAAAAGTTAGTATCTATTTATGTTTTTGTAGAATTTTGATATTAAAATGCGCATGAATTATATGAGTAAAGCACAAATTTTCTTCTAATTTGTGCTCATATTTGATATATTATTTTTCATGATTAAATTATACAAAATTTTATAATAAAATTGTGCATGAAAATACTTGAATTGCTAGGCACTGGATAACATAGCAAAACATATAGAGCATTATAGCATATGGCATGAGATCTTAAGATTTGAGAAGCTCAAGTTATGTGTGATTTTGGAAATAAAAAAAAAAAAACCGATTCAGTTTGTTATAAAATAATTACCTTAATTTTATTATATTTTTGAAATTTTATAAAGAAAATAATGAACATATATCTTCTGTCTTAACTGATTCTTTCATAAAATCCCCAAAACAAAACGTAAAATAAAAAAAAAATGATAATCTTGTAATTAGATTAAAAATAGGAATAAAAAAAGAAGGGACACTTGATACACTGCTCTACTAATATACTACTTTAATTGATACAATTAATTAAATTAAAAACACTATTAAAAAATAATTAACACCTATTTGATCTTAAAAATTGACGGATATTCCAAATCAGAGAGTAAAAACTTGATAAATTGAGTACCAAAAAGTCAGTAGCAGATGAAGTAAAAATTATTGATGGAATTGACTCAGGGTCCACCATCCAATTCAACATTACCAAAATGTTCTATCTACTAAAATCAAACGCTTTGACAGAATGATCAGTTATCCATGACAGGCACCAAAGAGGGGAGGAAAAAAAAAATTAAAAGAATGATCAATTATCAATCTATATAATGGTCCTTTCGCGCTCATCAATTCCTACAACGTATGCATGGGATACGCATTTTTATACATTCTTGAAACGATTTTGTAATTTATAACTGGAGAATTGCTCCAGCTATTTCTCAGCTATATATACAGCATAATATAATTTTTGAAAGCAAAAAAGACAAATAAAAACACTTGGAAGCCTATGAAAAGAAATGTGTATTCGCCAATGAGGTGGACGCTCAAAGTCAGTTTCCTCAGCATAAGTAGAGACGTTGTCATACGTTAGAAATTTCGGATCCTCCAACACCTAAATCTTCTATTCTCTGCTTCCTTCCTCTCTTCTTTCGTTTGGAAGTTGGTGGACTGTTCAAACATTTCAAAATATTAACGTTCACATACACACAATTTGCTTAAAAAAGCATGAGCCATAAGGCATAATGATCAAATGGAGGAACAGTACATTAGAAAGTCTATGCACATCAACTTTGCACGTATATCCACTGGAAGATGTCAAACGCACATTAACTTGCACAGTCCATTTAATCTTTCTATCTCATGACATGTCACAAAACAAATTCAGATTTCAAAATCTCTTTTCCAAACAAATCACTTAAAATAATCCACACCACTGTCGTTTCACTTCATATTTGGTAAATTCTCAGAGACATAAATGGTCTGGTAAACATACCTACTCAGCAATGTTTGTATATCAGCACCAATGTTTGTACTTAGCTCTTCAATAGTTGCAGCAACCTCATTATCACATTTCAATAGGTTGCAAGAATCTAAAAAAGCAGCAGATTTCACCATATCTGGGACAAGTGATGAATCTTTTACCTCTTCTTTGAGTAGTTCCATCCAAACAAATGCTGCATCAAGGCTCATAGGTCATCAGAAAATGCATCTAAAGAAACAGTTTAACTAAGTTATAATCAAAATTATAGCGAATTAATTTTCATGCACGTGGTAGTAAGCATTTCAATTAGTAGCAAGTAATACTGTGAAATTCAATCCAATACCAAATCTTAGCATCAGAAGATCATTCAGCTATTCATTGTATAAATGTGCAACAGTTACGATACACCACAGGACAGGATATAGTCCTCCAATGATATCTGGGGATGTAACTTCATTTTTGCTGCACATGGACAATGAGAAAATCTAATCCAAACCCTAAACATTAAACCAAATCCAACTCTAGGGATATGTTCTCCCTTCTCCCTGTCTTTTTATAATTTTTCTTTAAAAAAAAAGGGTAAAACTTCTTGAATCCTGCCTCAGCTTCAGTAAACAGTATATATTATATAAAAATGAAAAAAGGGGATGGATAAACCAACAAAATAATCATGAATAATCAAGAAACAGTACACATCAGGAATTTTTAGTATGATTTTAAGTTAGAAACAAAGGCATACCAATGGCTCGAATCATCTTAAGGTCGAATTTATTAGCCAGCATGGCATAGCCTATCATTTTTGCACGCTTAATGATCAGAAATTTCAGGCTAATCAACACATCCTGCAAACATTGCAAATTTTGAATATCATAAGTAAAGAATTTCCATGACAAATCAAAACTCTAAGGTCACGAGTCACTATTCATCAAACACAAAACAGCAGTGCAAGTCATCTCTATTTCAGATTATATTTGTACACATAACCCAGTCAAAACATAGGCTATATGACAAAACCATTTTCAATTAACTAATTATTACCCAATTAAAAATGTTTGCATAGGATCCTTAACTTTTCTAAATAATAAAAAAAAAAGTCTCTAGAAGAGAGAATATGGAAAGTACAGTAAGGGGGAGGATATCTTCCACAGAAGAAAAGCACCAATGATATTGTACTAGGAGTTAATGAACTAGAGACTTACAATCTCAGACTCTGAAAGGGAGCAAAGCCAAGCCACATCTTCAACGCTCATCTCACCATCTTTATCCAACTCAACCATGGTTTTCAATCTTTTATTGAAGCGTTTGTCCTTCATAGGGATAATCAAATGGCAGATTGAAATATTTGAACCCCTGTTAAAATTATACTTAAAATAAACAAATGTTAGTTTAAAAATATACTTTTTGGTAAGAAGAGTAGAACAAGAAAAATTGTCAACAACATCACCACTAATATGAAATATTAACAAACCACAAAAGCAAAGAACAATAGAGGCAGGTACAAACAACCACCAACCCTCTTTCCACTAGATGGGATCAGCCTTGTTAAATCAAACGATGTCATTGCATCATATTATGACAAACATAAAGACGTTAACGTTATTGCTCCATGTCTAAGAAGATCCAATAAAGTTTTACACTGGTTATTGATTTACTAATAACCCTCCTCTGTTGTCAAGGCAGTGTACAAACATAACCATGTTAACATTATTGCTCTATGTATAAGAAGATCCAATAAAGTTTTGCATTGGTTATTGATTGACTAATAACCCTAGGTACAAACATTCCCCTGAATAATAACCAGGCACAAGGAAAATAAGAATAGAAAAAAACTTAATGTGATAACCAGAATAGAACAAGAATAACCTCAGTTATAAATTGACAATACAGAAGTATGTGTCGGATTAGCATGTGAATTTTCACTCTATAACTACAGACTTTCACGTACAATAGGCAATCAATTCTGATCAGAATTAGCCATGAAAGCCAAGACCTGTCTAAAGGAAAAGAAGCTAGAAAATTACAAGTTATTCAGTAAAGCTTGTTTTAAATGCTTGAAAAGATATTGAAAGAAATGTCCGAAACTAGATGAGAAAAGAACAAGAGTGGACAAATTTGTTCTTTTCCTTCAAAGATTCGGGGGGCATAAACCCTCTCCATTTCAGCCTCCATGCGAACCAAAAGATCTTCCATTTATCACTTTCAGCTTTCTGGTGAAGGCTTCCAAAATTTAAAGTTTAAACCCCATTCAAATTGCAAAACTATATGACATACAGGACTCTATCTATATTCTACTACAAGAGTTCCCCCCAATTAAAAGAAAAAATAGACAGTTCCAATATGAACAATTAATGAATCAATATTGATTAAACATCATGAATTAGAAAAAAACTGCTACCAAGCATCTTTACTTGGGAGTGCTATTTTTATATAACAATTTTCACTTTCAGGTAACAGAAATTAACCAAACCATTGAGGAAAATATATGATCAAGTAAAATAGACAATGTCCGATATTACCTATTGGAGAGGAATACCCGAATTAATTCCCATCCCTCAAACTAACTCAGGAAGAAGTCCCTCTAGCTCTCAGCCTCAGTCGGGACTGTGACAATGTCGTATCAACCACATCGTCAGGTTTTTGTGAGGCTCGATAACAACCGCAGCTGATCCGAATGACTAGCAATTATGAATTATACTTGAATACAAAAGAGTAGAAAAAAGAAAAAGACAAAAAATGGGGAAAAAAGATGTAGGAAAGAAATAAATGAAGGAATATCCGAATATATCTAGGTAAGGGAGCATAAGGGAGAGCACTCCGTACCCTCAAACGCATTCGGGGATTACACACTTGATATTTGCCTCTTCTGAACCAAAAGGGCATATCTTTGTTTCACCATTCGGTTATTCCAGAGGCATTAGACAAGAATAAAACAGGATTTTTACATAGCCATCGAGTCACTCACACACACACACACACACACATTGCAGAGCAGAACATGCGTAGTCTAAGATTGTAAAAGATGATAAAGAAAAATGTCGAATGCAGGGTTGTGGGTAACAGAACACTACAGCAACACTTTGTTGATGATTCATGACTGAGTAATACATAAACTTAAACCGGACAAGAGAGATTTGACTAACTGAGTGAGTGAGATAGATAGGAGATACGTAGAGGAGAAGGCAAGGTCGAAGCAGCAAATAACTTAGACAGACTACAGCGACCACTAAAGTCTACAAACACACATCACATGAGAAGAAATGATTATTACAGCAATAAAAGGAAAGGGAAATGGAACGAACCAGAGCAGAAACTCAGTCTCTGTCGGCGGATCCGAGTGGAGGGGAACGAGCGGAGCGGGAGCGTTAAATAGGTAGGGTGGATGGATGTGTGAGGCGGCGTGGATTGGGCTGGGCCACCGGCAATGGGCTCTCCGTTGAATTCGGCTAATTTTATTTTGGGCGGGCTGGCCCATTAATCCCATTGCTTCAGTGGAGGAGGTTGAGGTCGATCACGCACTCCGTACGTAATGTAATGTAATGTATGTATATGTACGTTGGACCATTATTCATCCGCCTTATCATCCAGATTGAAGGGACCGGCGGACATCAGCACTCAGCAACCGCGAGGGAATCGCTCTGCTTTTGTGGTGCCAGCCAGCCCGCCCAGAGCCAGAGGTATGCTCCCACTCCCAAACCTTTGGTTGGTTGATTCTCTTTCTGAGGTTTGCTTGAGATTTATTACTTGAATTCCCTCTCCCCCTTAATTCATTCCCTCTTTTTTTTTTTCCTCTTCTGCTTTTTGGTTTGCTCTCGTTTGATATCGCCACGACGATTTCTTTTCTCTCTTTTTTTTATTTGTTCAATTTATTTATTTGTTAATTGATGTTTGTTGTATGCAATTGCAAACCAGATTGGATACCAAGTAATTTTAGTGTTTGTTGCCGTGCTTCTGGTCTCTGTTTGTGCTGTCCCCAAAAGAAATTCAGGAGAACAACAAATAAAACAAAAACAAATATGCTGAGAAAGAATCCAACCCATTAGTAACTTAATATAATTTGGTCTTGTCACTCTCAATTTCAAATCCAAATGAATCTGCAAAATCAACTCCGGTAGTTCCACTCAAATATCTTTCTGCGTTTGCAACAAGAATGTGTTTTGGGCACCATGCTGCCTCCTATTTATTGCCAACCAACCAGCTTAGTGTGTGTTTGGATTAACTTATTTTAGATTCAGAACGACTTATAAATAATCAAAAGCATGTTCTTAGTTCTCAGTGTGAAAGGTATATCCAGTTTAATCACTGGATTGGTTGGTTCTGTAGTATACGGGGATTGTTACATTACAGGTTGTCCTACTCGTGTCCCATTTGGGGAGCTGATCAGGTTGTTGTGCTTGCCAGCCAGCCTGCCTGCCATGGGAAACAGAGTGGGGAAGGAAGAAAAGGATGATGTGATGTTTGTGAAGATAGTGCCTCCTTTGGACCACGCATATGTTAGGTGGCTTGCCAGAGATGTTGAAAGAATCCACCGCTTCACTCCAAAACGTACTCGCCCACTGCAGCCACCGGATCATTATGTGGAATATATGAAGTTGAATGGGTTGTTGGATGTGGATTTGGATGATCCTGATCTTGCTCATTTATTCAAGTAGCCACATGTATAGTTGTTTCCTTTCCTTTCACTTCTTTTCGGTATTCTGTATTGTATGCCATACCACCTACCAGACAGACAATTAGCATGACTTGATGTACCCACCCCTCTGCTTTTATCCTAGTTAAGGAAGCAACATATGAATCCTCTCCCAATGTCGTTCCGTTAATTATGTATGGATTGGGAGGATTTAGTATATTCTCTCATAAAAGTATACTTTTCCTCTCACTGTTAAGGGATGCTGCTAATGCTATACAAGGGCTTAGACACACATCTGTGCCGCTTACTTTACTCTTTGTATTTCTTCATGCACACTTAGCATTGCCCACTAGGTATATTTACATTTCCTAATAGTCAAAAAAATCACTAAGAAGCACAACATCCGAACTCAAGTTAGATTGCATTTGGAATCACATAAAATAAAAATTAAATAATTTGAAAATCAGTTCACTTGTTTGAAATTGAAATAAAAATAAATAAATTGATTTGTAATTTCATCAAATTCCATTCTTTTAAGTTTTAGATTCTTTGGATTTTGATAAGATTTGAATGGAAATGAATTGATTTTATAACTTACACACAAATCAAATCATTTCATTTCCAATTTTAATCATTCCAAAATCCAAACACAATCTATTATATTTTAGATATAAAAATGAATTTTTAAATTAATTAATTTTTAATTTTATTTAATCATTCCCAACGTAAGATTTAACTTAAAAATAAAATCAATTCAAATTATTTCAAATCGATTTATTTCTTAATTTTAATGATTTCAAATACTATCTTAGAGATATTTTGCATTTTCCAAATTCTTTGGCTTAGTTATATATTATATTTACATTTGTACTTATTTTTTCGCTATCTATATAATGCCTTTCATATCCGGGACTAATCCAATTCGAGTTATATTCAATCTGACATACAACAAACAGATTTTCTACTTCTATACTTTAATTTTCTTCCCATGCGTTTAGCTCAGATTTTCGATACAGCAGAGAAATCAAACCCTTTCGATTTTAACCCACACAAATTGGTCCACAATTGTACATTTTGTTCAAAAAAAAATTTTGGTCAAACATTTTTTTAATAAAACCATATATTCATTGCTGACAGTAATGATTAATTCTTTTGTCGCGAGAGCTCCATATGATTAAGGTAAAAAGTGAGTTGTTATCATACCACATCTCATGATTTTTTGGTCGAACATTTTGTTTAAATGTTAGGCTCGCCGGATGGAGTCTCATCACTTGTGGACCATATTAAGAGCTCATTTGAATCCCATTCTTTTTGAAAGGAAAAGGAAGATTTTTCTTTTTTCATAAAAAAGATTTTTTTTTTTCATGTTTTAGGTATATTTGAGTAATTTTTTTTAGAGTGAATGCTCATTTTAGTCCCCAACTTTTCACTCATGAGTCATTTTAGTCCCTGACTTTTAAAACGAGTCAAATCAGTCCCTAACATTACAAAATGTGAATCAAATTAGTCCCTTGTTCCACTTTTATTTAACATTTTATCAATTAGATGATGATATGTAACATTAAGTTACATATTATTATATCATGTGTCATCTAAAGTATAATAGAGTTAAAATAGTTTATTTTAGTATCTAAAATTGTACAAAATGAGTCAATTTATGATGTATAATGAATATTTAAATGATTTATTTTATATAATTTTAAATATCAAAATAAGTCATTTTAAAATATATTCTACTTTAGATGACATATAGTATGTCAATGTATCACTTAATGTTATCAATCATCATTTAATTGATAGAAAATTAACTACAATTGAGTTAAGGGACTAAAATGACTCACATTTTGTAATGTTAGGGACTAATTTGATCCATTTTAAAAGTCAGGGACTAAAATGACTCAACAATGAAAAGTGAGGGACTAAAATGAACATTAACTCTTTTTTTTAAGTAAAAGTAGAATCACTAGAAAAAGTTTAAAAAAATCTTTTTGATATTAATTTTTGTTTTATAGGAAAAAAATTATTTTGTATAACATAAAAAAAATGTTTGACAATATATAAAGATATTTTAATATTACATCCAAACAAAAAATAAATTCTATGCTATTAAAATATCTTATTTGAAAAGATCAACCAAAAAAAATACTCTTTTTAAAAAGATGATCCAAATGAGGTGATTTCGATTTAAGATTAATAACCCGACAAAAAAAAAAAAAATCAGATCAATTGTTCAAGTGCTGTCTACAAGTACCTCTACTCTCAGCCATCAACATTGAACAGTACAGGTTACAACATTGCAGAGAAAAATTAGGTCAAGGCACGCAAAGTTAAGGTGAAGATAAGCGCGTAATTTATTAGTTTATTTTATTAGGTGGAGTCACATGATATACTTAGACGGCAACAATGACACTGTGGTGCCAATTTATCATTTTATCTTTACGCGATGAGTTCTTAATTAAGGTTCTGTGTACTGTTCTCAATGTCAAAACACCAATATTCCCGATCCCTTCATCGGATAGTTACGTAGATACATGATATGGCTTCAAAGAACAACAAAGGTAAATATAAATGATTTAGATTTACCATTGTCTTCATCAATCAATTGGTTCATTTTGTATACGAATTCAATTCATATATGAAAGTATACAGGTTAACCATCTTTCTTTTGTGTATGTATGTGTGTTTGGCAGGTGCAGTCCTCATAGTCATGGGTGTCAGCGGTGCCGGAAAAACGTAAGTGTCCACCCAAAAGCCAAAACCTCTATATCTGTCTCCTAATCACTTCATATATTGCTTTGCTGGCTTTGAACAAATCCTGTTATTTTGAAAATTTGATTAATTCAAGATAACATTATATTGGTATCACCCATTTCCTAGCCGCAGAAATAGAATGAATGCTTGACTTTGTCCTATAGATATGAATGAATGCGTCAAGATAACAACACTGTGTATAGCAAGCTAGAGCCTCTCCAGGTAGAGTCATAAGAATTGAAGGAGCAGAAGACTTACTGCACATCCGTGAATCGCATTACCCTTTGTCCTTCTTTGCTTGTTCTTTTTGTTTTTGCCATGTACCAAGTATCATTTTGGTCTGTCGCAACCCCACAACTACTAGATGATCCCATGTCACACTCAATTTACTTTTGATCCAAGAGAAAGGGGTACTTAATATACTTACTAACCTATTTATGATGGAAGTGTTACAAATGAGGGAAGCCTTAACCAAGTCTTGCAAGTAATCGGTAATTTGAATTAAAATGCAAATTAAGGTTCGTTGCTTTTGCCCGAAATCTGTATAGCATCACTGTTTTTCAAAATACGTAGTTCAGTACTGCTGTTAAACCTTTTTGTTTGCTACTAATTGCCAGCTCTTGTTATTTATTTATTTTGGTTACCTTCTGGGTTAATATTATACGCTGTTGAATGACACTGTTTGGTTGAATTTTTTCTTTGCAAAACTTAGCTATCTATTGAATATTTATTCAACAGCACAATAGGACAGATGCTGGAGAAAGAGATGAAATATAAGTATCTCGACGCTGATGATTTTCATTCTGAATCAAACAAAGGTGTGTACATGAGTATATGCACAATTTCACAAATGCAATGCATCTTTGGCCTGATAATGAGATTAACTGGTTACCTCGAAAAAGAACTTGTTTCTATCTATTTCCTTCCTTCCTTTTTTTTTTTTTTTTTTTGCTCTTAATTTGTATCCACTTCATTTCTTCCAATATAACAGAAAAGATGCGTATGGGAATCCCACTTACAGATGAAGACCGGATGCCATGGCTTGAATCACTGAGGGATGCCATAAGAGAATGCTTAGTTAACAAAAAGGGTGTGGTTCTTGGTTGTTCTGCTTTGAAGAAGCAATACAGAGAGATAATTAGATCAGCTGATCCGGACTACGAATGGGGGAGTTATGCAAGTGCTGTTAACTTTGTACTGTTGGATGCTCCTGCTGAAGTGCTAAGTCTTCGTTTAAATAAAAGAGCTGCAGAAGGGAAACATTATATGCCTGCGTCTCTTTTGCAGTCTCAGTTAGACTTGCTTAAGATTGATGAGTCCGAAGGAATACTTAGAGTTGATGCTACTTTAAGTCCTCAATACGTTGTCAATACCATTAAAGGCATGGACCAATTTCAGGGCTGTTTTCAGTCATGATTATGCTGAAGCTCATTAATACAATCGGATGGCTATTTTAGACGTCGGCAGTAGTCATCCAACAAAAGGAAGAGGATTATTCACAGGGGAGAAAAAGAAATAAGAAAATTACTATAAAGATGAATTATCATTGGAATGGTTCATGTAATTTTATTTCTTTACCCCTATTTCTTTACTATAAATATATAATGCAATGGAGTCTCTTTTCATTTTTCATGTATAATCCATTTTCTTTTTATATCATCATCCAATTAATATACTGTTAGGACCCCAAGTAAGGTCAATAATTCTGATATAACCCTTAGACCTGATTATGTTACCTCTAGTAATGCTATTTTACTTTATGCTAAGGTTTATGGTAGAAAGAATAAAGAGGGAAAAGATGACATGAGGAAAGCATGTGACGGAGAAGTGGAGGGAGGGGTTTATAACAAACTTTGCCTAGCTGGCAAAGTTAGTGGGGTGGGGTGGAGGTATTGTTATTCTGATAGGGAAGGACAGTGGGAAATATATTGGAAGGGGAAGAGTGCTGAGGGGAACATCTGTTGGAAAAGGATTAGAATTTGAAAAGTACTAGGTCTCTCGAATACCTGATTATCTATATAGTGTTTCTTCTTTTTTCTGCCTAAATAATACCAGTTACAACAAAGGGGAGCAATACTACTCTAGTATTACTCTTCTTTGAATTTTGCATATCAATTCCTGTTTCCTTTAATTGTTCTTACTGACATCAGTTCTTATATATACCCTTATATTATTAGATATAAGTGTGATCCACAAAATATTTATTCGAGAGTCAGCCTTTTAATAATATGAATGTATAATTTGTAGTAGTATGTATAAAGAGGGTCTTGTGACGAGAGGCAATATCCACATTTATGGACTCTATATTTTACGGGGATTAATTATTACTTTCGATGATGGATGTTTTAGTCTATCGAAAATAATATATATTACATGACAAAAAACTTTTACATGCATATTGCATTAAAAACATATCTTAACCTGGAACTGACCTTCAAACTTTTTTATACAAATTCTTGTATTGTGATTTTGTATATAAAATTTATTAGTTTGGTTTTCTGCTAACAAACAATCAAACATAAGCTACATACTTTTGCAAAATTTTTGTAACTTATTCAGTGAATGTTGCCATTAATATAACCGAAAACATATATTTTCAGATTAACGAAGCACCAACATCATCGCAGAGCAAAATTTTGATGTAAAGAATTACAGATGAAAAATTAATTGAGCAAGTAATAACACGTCAGTGATGAACAATAACAAATGGACCACTACTTTTTAACAGGTAAATGTCAACAAATGTTCTAAGAGGTATATAAACTGAACATGGAATTGAATGATAGTTCTGAGCAGCAGAACTAGCCCTCTTTTTGTGGGGAGATGAGGAGCTGAAGAACTTACTTTTCCTTTTGGTCTCCTAAGCAACTCATTTCTTTGCCTTGGCAAATCTAAGGCAACGGTATTTTTCACCACTTACTGTAATTTCAAGAGCTCCATCTTGATTATCTTGAGTTGAGGCAGTTCCCATTAAGACACTTTTTTCTTTCTCCAGATTGTCTCTTTCCATCTTCAGCCTTGCTTCTTGACGAGCAATCTCTGCCTGAAACATAAAATAGTTGAGTTGAGGCTACTGAACAGGAATAACATTATGTAAACCAGTAGCATGATAAATGAATATATTGTTAGAATGCTACTTAATTTCTTCAGTCAATTTCCATCATTTTTCAATATGCAACAGTATTTCTTTTTCGCTGGTAATATAGCACAAATCTTTACAAATGATGGTTTCTTGGTACGTGTGTGAACCAAGGAGAAGTAATTTTGCAGAAAAAAATGCAATAGGGGAATAAATCAATGCAGCAGGTGACTATTCAAATTTTTTTTTTTTGAACTTATTTTTCTTGGTTTTTACTCTCTTTTTTTTTGGGTATTACTTATTAATCCTGTTTCTTGCAATGCAACCATGAAGCTACACTTTCAGGTATACTCGTTAGTCATTACCTCTAGCTTCAAATTCCAAGGTTATTTTGTTGACACCAAGGTTTGTTCCAGAAAATCAGTGGTTGGCCCATCACTCTTAATAAGGGTTTTATCATGTATCAAGCACTTAGTAGACAAATTCAGGGGCTACAAAATTTTTCATTCAAATTGTGATAGTAACACAATCATTTTCTCTATATAATGCCTAGTGCCTAAAAGCCATATTTTCTTGTCTCTTTGATATCAAAACCAGTTCACTAAAATTGCATCAATATCAAAATCTCCAACACCATCAACCTCGAATAATCCGCTACATCTCACTTTGTCAAGTATTCATCTAGACAACAAAATCGGCATTCATAAAATCATTTCTTAGTCAACATTTACATTCATGCATGAACAGCAGGGTAAAATGGGATACTCAGCAAAGTTATGTGACCTAATTCTAAAATTAAAAAATACCTTGACCAAAATGTAGAAAGCCATATCATGGGATTCCCATCAGGTGGTGAAGGCATTGGTAAGTAGATATTTTGCTTTCTCCTTTCTCTAATTTCCTTACCATTCTAAATATATCCATTTGATCATAGGATGTTGCAAACAATTTGCTTCAACACTGTTTTTTTATTTTTTATTTTTGCAGTAACAAACCATTACAAATATTGGGAATTTTGGGGAAATTGATACCTCACGTCGAGAAAGTTCAGCCTTCCAAGCAGCTTCACGCTCAGCGACTTCACGCTCGCGTTCTTCAATATAACTTTGCATCTCTCTCTCCTTCATGATCCTATCCTGAATATCGGCATCTAATGCTTCCTTCAACTCTTGAACAAACTTATCTACCACAGTCTTTATTCGGAGAGACATCCCTACCTCCAACTTCCTGTACTAAAATCCCAAACCTGAGAACAAATCCGAAATAGTCTAATATATCCTAGTCCCGAGTTTGAGAAATGCAATACTCTAAAGAATTGCTTTCAGGTTTTGATTTGATGCTTGGCATGCCCATAAAATTGGTTTGGGAATAATTTTAATTGTTTTGAATATCACATTAATGCTTTCCAATGAGGAAAAAAAAAATTACAAAAATCAACAATCTAGAAGAATTTATTTATTAAATTCTGCGATGAATGAGCAACGACAATAAAAAAGTGAAGTTAACAACATTATTCCGCATGTTTTTCGAAGCTGTTCTCTTTATTGAATTCATTTGCTCAATCTAAGAAGATTACTCCCATATCATATGCAACTGTTGGTAGCCCTAAACCCTCACAGACCCAAGAAGGTCAGGTCCCTCCCTCTCATAAACAAACTTGTCCATTCTATCTATCAACCAGAACTTCTTCCTTGCAATACCTAATTATGAAATTAATCAACAACAACTCAATTCAAGAAGATTATATATGTAATCAAAACTGGCAGCCCACCAAAAAAACCAAAAAAAGTAAAAGTCCTCGAAACTGCAAATTTCGTTTAATTTCAAAATTGAATAGTGGCAGCAAAAGCATGACAATTGGGAAGGCGTACCTGAAAGACGCAGTGGCAGGCAGGCACTAATCTATGACATCATATGTGACAACTGACAACGCAAGCTTGTGTTTGATTCATGTCTTGTGCTCATTCAAGTGTTAGAGATTCGATTCTCTCTTCTTCTTTTTTTCCCTTTCTGTTCTTCCCTGTTAAAACTAAACTAGGAAACCATCATCAACGTAAAGTAGTTGCTCAGAGGAAGAAGCCACACACACACACACGACAGGCGAAAGCGTGAACCAAGAAGAAACGAATTTGGGTCTATAGTTTTGCTTTGCAGTTGCATAATTTGTAAAAGGACTGCTGTTGGGCCCTACTGTGTCCCACCTTCCTCTTCTCTTGGTTTTTGGCCCGTTCAGTAGTTTCCATCCAGTTGGAGAGAAAGAAAACTGTGCATTCCGACAAAATAGAGATACCAAATTTAGGGTATGATTCAATTCTAGAATTGTACCAATAGAATCAAGGACATTGAAAAGGGGTAAAAGTTTCACAAACAAGATTTATGTATAAATTTATAAATGAAATTTGTTTATAAAATCTCTACAACTATTTTTACCTTTTAACCAATCACACCCTTGGAGTAAACAAATCTCTACCAGTTTATCATGTCCTAATCCACTAGTAGATTCTTTTGGTTGATGTTGTTGCCGATGAACCATCCAATTAATTCATCATATATTGTTATTGGAAAAGAGCACTGGTTTATTTGAACAATTACTCTTTTTTTTTTTTTGTCATCTTGGGGGAGAGGGTGGGACAATTTGGAGTGTGATACTCTAGGGAACAAACTATGATCCTCCTAATCCTATATGTGTCTCTTAGAGGCAGGAAATCGTCCATCAAGCCAAGGCCTCAAACACAGAACACGTGGCATTTTATTTTATTTTTTGGGTCTGAAGAACAAGTGAGATTCAACCAAGTTTGGTGTTTGAGAATGTGATAGACGAGTTGCATAATCATTGTTATTTTCCCTCGGTCACATTTTCTTGGACAGACAGCTTTCTTGGCCCTAAAAGTGTGATATAAAGGCTACTAGGTTTAGAATTTGGGCTTCTTGGTAAAACCTAATCAAGTGTAGAGTATAGAGCCTTCTTTTTTTTGGCTAAAACTCAACATATAATGTTGACTCAATATACTAACTTCACATTGGGTCCTTTAGCAAAAGTTTGACAATTAAGGCTAACCTTAATTTGCTGGCCTCTGACCGAGAAATAAAAACCGCTAAGCCCAAATCAAAAGATTAAAGCGACAAGGGAACCCTGACCTGAAGCCAAGCCCAAATAGGGTAGGGGACTGCCACAATATTATACCGTAATAAAACAATGGTTCCTGGAAATTGGTCCGTTCTCGTTCCTTCGTCTTTTCACCTCTACTGTACTTTGTAACAGATCAGAGAGGAGAAGTGTCCTGTCCCCAGGTAGAGGTAGCTGAGGGTGATTTCAACAAATTAAAGGTAGGTCAACTGCAACCTTAACATTTCTCCAGCTTGCTTGCTTCCTTCAATGTAACTGCCACACTCATGTCTCTTGAATGTAACCTTTTTCAGCCAACTTTAGTTTGTTTTTGGAGTGCAAGGATTGATTGTTTTTCCACAATGTGTGAGTTGGGTTGAAATACCCAAATAGGCAAAGATAAGCAAAACGCTGACTGCGACACAGCCATATTCTAGAATAGAATGTATTGGGTTCACTCTCAAATCTGCCATAGCAGTGATGCTATCTACAGCCCCACTATTCTTTCCCTTTCTTCTTCTTCTTCTTCTTCTTCCTCCTCTTCATCATCATCTTCTTCTTCTTCCCCTTCACTGCCTCACAGTTCTGACTACAAGAAACCATTAGCCCCACCTCTGGTTTCTTCATCTGGCAATAAAATAAGCCCTGCAGTTGTTTTCATCATAGTTGTTTTAGCTGTTGTGTTCTTAATCTCTGGTATCCTTCAACTGCTTGTTAGATTCCTCATAAAGCACAGCCACAGGTCCCCCTCTTCATCAATTTCCCAATCCAATAGGTTCCCTGACATGTCTGAGCCTGATGCTTACCAGAGACAGTTGCAGCAGCTCTTCCACCTTCATGACTCAGGCCTGGATCAGGCTTTCATAGATGCCCTCCCAGTTTTCCTTTACAAAGAGATAATAGGTTTGAAAGAGCCATTTGATTGTGCAGTGTGCCTTTGCCAATTCTCAGAACAGGACATGCTGAGGTTGCTGCCAATTTGCAATCATGCTTTTCACATTGGCTGCATAGACACATGGCTGATGACTAATTCAACCTGTCCTCTTTGTAGAGGGAGTCTCTATGAGCCAGGGTTTGCCTTTGAAAATCCGGTTTATGAATTTGAGGATCCAAGGGAAGATGGGGTTGCAGGAAGTGCTGCTGCTGGTGAGGCTGCTTCTGTTAACAAACCTTCAGAAAGTCATATAATGAGTGGGAAAAGGGTGTTTTCTGTTCGGCTTGGGAAGTTTAGAAGCTCAAACAATGGAGACGGGGTGGAAAGAGGTGAAGGAGAGAGTAGTACAAGTAAATTAGATGTGAGGAGGTGCTATTCAATGGGATCTTTTCAGTATGTGGTTGCTGATTCAGAGTTGCAAGTGGCCTTACGCCCCAATAGAGGTGATGGAGTAGGTGCCAGTGGCAGCATGAGACAATTGAAAGGGAGATTAGGCCAGATTGGGACTTGCTCCACTGATGGGGATGTTGAGGGGAAGAAAATCAACATTGCAAGGAAAGGTGAAAGCTTTTCTGTTTCCAAGATCTGGCTATGGTCTAGGAAGGATAAGGTATCAAGTTCACCAGAAACTCATTTGGGTAATTCTCATGTCACTGCAACTTTGCATGGATGAATATAGCTCAAGGTACATGGAAACCGCTCATCATTTTGTATCTTGGACTACATCCATGTTTTCAATGAGTCCACCCTCTGCTCTTTCATACTTTGATTATACTCTTTTTTTTCACTGATAATACTTGTAAAGAATGCTATAAACATCAATTGAGCAATGTCCTTTGAATGAGAATTCAGAATTAATTTTCAGTTTGTGCAAGGAAGAGCATCCCTTCTATACAAAATCCTATTTCCGGATTGTATTGTGATATTTTCCCTTAACTTGAAATTTCCTATCAAGATGACCAGAATCAAGCACATGTTTTGCTCCTGTCAAGTTCTTGAAAAGCTATACCTGGTATTTGAAATAAAAAGAAAAAGCTATACTTGGTGTACAGGTGTAGGTTTATGAGGAAAATGAAGAGAGGGAGAGGAAGAGGAAAGTAAAGTAGTGATTAGCAAGAAACACAATGAGACCAGATTATTTCAAACATGATTTATGAATGTGGGGCCTTGATGTCATGTGATGTTCTTATTTCAGTGACAAAAGTGATCGTGATTTAATTTAACAGTTTCTTGCAATGAGTAGGAAAAATAAAGTGAAGTCAAATTCGGAGTTGCTTTTTGGATGCTTTGGTTTTCTCTGGAGAAAGAAAATTGGGTTGAAAACAAAGGGTTCCATTCCTTCTCTCTGTGCTGAAGCTGTCACTTCTGGGTGGGTTTAGCATTTGATTACTAAGATGATAGGATTGGTGAAAAGTGGGCTGAAGGAGTTTTCCTCAACAGGACACTTAGGACTTGAGAGTTGTGACATGATTTGGGTTTCCCTTTGAGTGCCACCAATCCAATCATTCCCCGTTTCTCTCTTTTTTTTAAAAAAAAAAAAAATTGGGTTAATACTTTCTTCTTCACTTTATGATGAAAGGTTACCAGTTTTGATTTTTCGATTAATTTTTTACTAGCTTTATGTGTTTGAAATTTTTAATCTTTTAATCTAAACACGTACATTTCCAAAAGGCAACAATTAAGGAATAAAAAATGAAAGTTTATGCATTGGGAAGGTTGATCTTGATGTTTTTCATATATGA
This sequence comes from Dalbergia cultrata, assembly GCA_031216105.1. Lineage (NCBI taxonomy): Eukaryota > Viridiplantae > Streptophyta > Magnoliopsida > Fabales > Fabaceae > Dalbergia > Dalbergia cultrata. Next base: position 52,912,769 of record CM062348.1, on the reverse strand, counting down.
GACCCGTTTCAAAACTTTGCAACTTACAGTTTTTTTATTTTTTTAATCACTGTCTTTAGAACACTGATTAGTAAAAAAAAAAAATTAATTTGCATATTTTCAAGAGAAACTTCCAGGTAATTGCTGGAAAAATTTTCCTGAAATGTGTGTAAAATAAGGATAAACAAACGAGTTTAATTTTAATACATCAATATTATCATGCAATCAAATTATTCTATATGCGTGATTTTTCAAGTAATGGATATGAGCATAATACCACATGATCAAATAATAATGTATAAAAATTAAATTCTAAAGAAAATAAATAATGCTGCCAAATGATCAATGGGATTTCTCATGCCCTCATAGTTTATGTAACTCTTGGAAGAGTATTTGCTAGCTAGATACAACCAAATTCTGTTTTCCAAGTTAAAAAAAATAAAAAATTGAGGACAGAATTATTAAATTATTTATTTAAATAATATCTTCTAATGATTGGTGAAATATTGTTTTGCGACATTATTTTTTCTTTTCAATTTTTCGTGTGAACTGTACAAATTATGCTGACGTGATTAAAGATGGCCACATTTGCAACTCACATTGTTTGTTTTTTGAAAGTAATAATTATGCTAATTCAGTTTATTTAATTTAAATTGTATTACGATATTAAGTGAAAAACAAATAGGAAATAACATAATAAAACCAATAATCTCAAATAAATTATTGTTGTTATTATCATTATTATTACATTACATAGTATATAGTGGTAAGATAAACGTGCTGCAATAGAAGAAATCTGACGCGTACGAAGAAAAGGGAAAGTTTATCAGACGCAAGAAAATAATATTCTCCAGATAGTTTTAATCATATAATTTATAATTATTAAACTAGAAAAAGTGCGTAATATTTTTTTTCAATACTTTTGGCATTACATTAGTTGCTCTATACGAAATATACGAAAAAAAGAAAGTATATTGATTACAATTAATTTTGAACCTATAACCTCATATATACTAATTAAATCCCTTACCACTAAATCAATCCTAGTGATTTTAGAAAAAAATTTATAATTAGCGTAGAAAAAGTATGTGATATGATCATACTGCACAAACTCGAACAATTTATCGCGTGCTTGTGAAAAGAATATCTATTTGATTTCCCACTTCAAATTTATCGACAACAAATTTTGTAATAGAAAACGGTTTTAGACGAGTAATGCTTCAATTTCAACCACTTATTGCTTAACCCTCCTACACGACAAGTAGTAATGTAATAGTTGTTCTAATTTTGAGTAGACAAAAGCAAATAGTGTTTCCTTGGACAGAGAGGCCAAGAACAAATAAGGAGCAAGGGTCCCTCCCCACGGGCACGATGGTGGGGGCCTGGAGGAAAAATGGGAAGGTTGTCCACCATGTCATTATTGACCTATAATGGGCCACTTCTTCAAGGTGGTCATGCTCACCGACTAAAGATAACTTTTTTATTTTCAGATAATCTAAAAAAATATTATTTGTGTTCATTATATATAAAATATTACATGAACTCATATCTTATTTGGATAAAATGTGAATTGACACGATATTTTATACACAATGAATACAAATAATAACTCATAATCTAAATATGATAGTGAGCTAGAGGAAACAATCAAGAAATATATATATTATGAATATTTATATGATATATAAAGAAAAGCTTTGCCTAGCTTGACTGGATCTCATTCAAATGTATTAATGATACCAACTTCGACGACAGAGACTCCAATATTTGTTTCTCTCTCAACTCGAATCATTTCAAGACAACAAACAATGTTTAATTTGCATAGCTTGAGGTGGGAGTGGGACTGACGTGGGGGCGAATGAGAAGAAGCACGTTAGGCATAAATCTAAGAGAATTTGGGTGATATGGCGTTGACGGCAGCATAAATCGTTCTTATTAGCAGTTTAATTTAGTTCAGATCTGAAAAAATGGGTTTAAGAAACAAATGCACAATTTAATGACCGAATACTCATAAGAATTTAAATTTATTTACAATTTTTTATACTGCCACTAAATTACATATTTTCAAATTATTAAATTACACTATCCCAAATAATGGTTTTTTTAATCTTTTACACTAGCAATAAACAAAAGCCCACTATATACCTTCGAAATAATGACTGCAGGTATATGATCAATTATGTATATACAAAATCCATTCACCAAAAAAAAAAAAATTACACAGAGTGATGCCTACATACGATGATCCCAAAAAAGGAGCTCTTACGTAGCTGCCAGCTAATAACACTTAGTAGTGATGATTTTCATATACTAGTAATTTGATGTACTTGTCATTAGCCTTGGATCTGTAACTTTTTGTTTTTTTATGAGATGGATCTGTAACTTTATGGCCTTGTTTAATGCATCATAGAGGGAAAAGTCCCATAGTATAGTTATATTTCATCAAAACAATGGTTCCCAAAGCCCAAACGATTTCATAGAGAAAAAAAAATTATTTATCCATTCCCAAACTACATCGAAAAACATTTAATTGTGATGCGAAGATATTTCCTATTGAAATTAAATGTAAAAGACTGCAAAATCAAAAAGCAGAAAAGCTAAAATGTAGAAAAGTAAAGATAAATGAAAATATAAATTTCATTAATTCATTGTGTGTTGAGATCTTTTGATTCAATCTAGTACGGGGCTATTTATAATCACAATGAAATAGTTGTTCAATTACTAACCACACTAAACACGCATCTTGGCTAATTCTAGTAACCGCCTTTGCTAATTCTAGAGTGCAAGCCAATCTATGCTTTATAGGGAGCATACTTGCGTTCTTCCATAACCTCTCAAAATCATTATCCACTCACTTATTTCCTTATTCAACCAGCGACTATTTTCCTTAATTGCCTCCATTTTCATGGAAGTGGTTGCAGACTTAGTCAAGTCTCATTTGTTCACGTTCTAAAGCACAAGTCTCCTTCAATCAAAGTCCAGAAGTGATTCATGGATATGCAAATGTCAGAAGGACCAAGGCCCAGCCATTCCCTCAGTCGAAGGTCGACCTTCTTACAAGGCTAACTATTCTTGGCTAATGGATATTAAACCAAGATCAGCAATTGTTAGCCATCAAACTTGAAGGACATTGTATATGAGTGGATAAATATCCTCAAAATTTTTGAAAATATCTTAATTAGTATTTGGATAATTTTAACATAATGAAAGTAGAAAAATGGTCAAAATAGTATTGAAACGGCTATTTTTCAGGGCCGAAACAACCTCAACTGGATAGACTTCAGTTGCCATATCGATGTCTCGTCCAAAGCTTTTTGTTGATATGTATTAATAGTCATTCTAACTAAGGGTGTCCAACGGGAAGGGCCTGCCCATTTAGGCCCTACTCATTTTGGCCCACAAAATAAACGGATCTAAATGGGCCAGCCCATTTACCTGCGATCTAAAATTGTGTATCCTAACCCATTTAAGGCTAGATCATGGGCCAAATCACCTTGGCCATTTGTCTTTAACTTTCACTTTTTAAAAATTAAAAATAGATAAAAAAAAAATCCAATACAATATGATCAATTCGACAACCAGCAATTATTACCATCCTTTACTTATCACATTAACCTATGTTACATGGATAATGATAAAGGATATATATATATATATATATATATATATATATATATATATATATATTTCATACAATGAAAACTAAAATTTTAACATAAACTGACCAAAATTATCCAATATTACATTCCAAATTTTTTTAAAAAAAAATTTGGGTAAGAAAAAAGGTTATAGCTCAATAGAATTAGAATATGGAAGAAAAAAAGTACAAAAAGTCATTAAACTTACGTTTCCAGGATCGAGTATGCATACCCTGGACATACGCAACATATCCATTGTACCCAATTTTTGGTTTAGAAAATGAAGTGATCGAGTACATACCCATACCCAAAAAATACTCGGTACAGGTACTTTTACAAAAGCGGATGACCCATGCTTCATATACATTAACTAAAATGATTCATAAGAAAATTTCTTACAAATGACAAATAGAAAACATAAACTAGAAAATCAAAACTCAAAACAGTAGCAATCTGCAGCCATATATGTTTGTTTCTTCTTTGGACCTGGAAGCTGTGGAGGTGACGAGATCAAGGGGTGGAGTTGGCCCATGGACTCATGAAAAAAAGGTGAGAGATCTACATAATAGGACAAGTTGGCTTTTTGGATTTGGCAGAAGAGGGTGAGAGAATGCACCCTTTGCTGTTGCGAAGAAGAAGACCTTCTGGCTGCTACTCCAAGGTGCGCCCTTTGAGGAGGAGGAGGCAGTGACAACGGCTGGAATAGAAGGCAACGGGGTTACCTAACCCTAAGTTTCTTCTCTCTTTTACTCTTACTCTCTGAGTCTCGTTTGGTCTGGATTCTTCTCCTTTCTTTGATGAGAAAATGAGAAAAAGGGCCAGATGGTTTTGTTTAAAGAATACATCTATCTTCGGAGAAAACTGATTTTTGTGTGCTCCAATAATAGTATAAAAAATTTATTATATAAGTACTTATCCTATCTAGTGTTTGATACGTCGCATAATATACAATTTATTGGCAGACAACCAGGAACTAACAGCAACAGCAAGGGGACAATAAATGACGAGAGCCAGGCATTGACACAAAACCCCAAAAAAGTAAGCTAACATTAATTTGAGATTGAGTAGTAAAAATAATACTATCAAATTAAACCTTTTCAGACTTGATAACTTAATCCTATACATAAAAATGGTCTAACCATATAACATTATACTATTATAAGTGACCCCAAACAAGTTATAAAGATGAGGTTTATAGTATTAACTAATATAATCATGTCTTATCTTATATATCCAACATGACTGAATGAACCTTAAAGATCCAAAAGCAACTGGCATTTGAATTGAATTTGTAGAGAGAGAAAGAGAGAGAGAGATAGTTAGCTAGAAAGAAATAAGCTAATTTTGGGGTTACAGTTCATTAATCTTGTGAGAAAAAAATGTTACATAAAACAAAGAGGATATATCAATTGTCTACAGTCCCTATGAGACATGAAATTGCATTCAACAGTACAACCGAAACAAGAAGACCGGGAGGCAACCGCCACGAAAAGAATAGCAAGCACCTCAAGTTCTCAACATGACACAATCTGTGTGCCTCAAAAAAGGTTAACATGTGACTTTGACATTTTCATACAGGGATATTTTCAACTAATATACATAAACAACCTATGAAGTTAAAAATCGTAAAGCAAAGATTTGCGAAGCCACCAAACAAGCCTAAAATTTGAGCCCAAAAAGTGGTCCCAGTTGCATGAACCATACCACCTTCTCATTTGGAGGAATGGAACATGAAAACTGCACTAGTGACCATTTAGTGTGGAAAATGCAAAGGGGTTATAGTATCACCACAATGACCACTGACCATTTGGCCTCATAAATCACGAGGAAAATTACTGATTTGCCCTTCCTCCAGGGTATCTTTGCCATTTACCTTGTATGTTATCCTTATGCGCATGACAAGAGATTTCTGAAAAAGAAAAATTGCTAGCCGTCATGTCTTCTCTAAGCACTTATGAATAACAAGGAACATGGTTTAGCACAAATATGTAAGGCAAACACAAGTAACAACGAAAATCTACCTTTCCATGTTGGCTATTAGTAACTATCATGTTTTGAGTGATGGACCCATTTCGACTAGCAGGGAGAGTACTGCCACTAGCTGGATCTAAGTGCAACTGAAGAAACTGAAAATCAAAATACCAATATTAGGAGACAACCAGTAAAACTGCTCATGATTTTCAAACTGTAAATATTTAGCATTCAAACCTCGAGACAACTAAACAGACTAATCTAAAGGGAATCATTCAATTATTGAGAGTTGCAATCATTTTTGTTGCAACAACTATTCTCGAGAGAGGTAACAGACTCAAAGTTGTTGTTTCTTCATTTTGTGAGGTTTTGATAGTTATAGGTCAAACAAAGGAATGACGAGATAATTTTAACAGCAAGCAGAAAGCACGGAACTTCAAGTTAATACAATAATAATAGAGATTGTGATACTATTGAAAAGCAGTACGCTAAAATTATCTTTAGCTCCAACAATGACAATCTTAACCCTAGATGTAGAAAGCTAAAAAGATACCTTTGGAACTGCCGCCTGAAAAACAAAATCTGTGTATGCATCAGAGGACAAATTCATAAAGGTAGCCTGGATATTTGTTGTTTGCGAGTTTCCAGGCTGTTTTGAGAAACTGAATGTCAACTGCAAGGAGCTGCTCTCAAATGCAGTTATAGATGGATAAACTGATCCATTGTTTTCTGTTCAAGACAATAGAGGGATGAGGAATTAGTACTAAATTTTAACCAATGTCATTTCCCAATTGTTAAAAAGAAAATTTAACACCTGTTGGCGGGCTGGGGGCAAAACCATCCAACAAATCCATCATAGGAACAGCTCCACCGTTTGAAGTTGTTCTTGAAGAAAGTGAAAGTGATGAGAGATCATCTAATGGTGAAACTGGTGCTTTTTCACTCATATGGGGGGATATAATGTCTATTGTAGATGAGTTTCTTTGTGCCAAAGCCGATTCAATAGGTGCAGAGGGTGATCCAATAGACAAGAGATCCAAAAGAACATCTGTCCCACTTTTTGAAGGTTGACTAGCACCTAAAATTGCAAAGAAAATGTCAGACATGATATGGATGTAAATGATTTTACAAGTTAATTTCTTGAAAAAATGAAAAAAGAAGCATGTGTGCACATGCCACCATCTCTTGATCTTCCCACTGGAAAAGTAAGCTCTCTCGCAAATTCCAATTTTCACTTCACAAATTGGGCCTAACTGCAATGTAACTAAACCCAAAAAGAAGAGTAAACTTTTTGTAATATTTCTGCAACTGATAGAACATCCCTAAATCCTTTCTACAAACATGAGTAGCAATTGCATTGTGAAAATTGTCAAATCTGTATTGATTTAGCCATGGACCAAGTTTTTCAAAAAATAAAAAGGTATTAAAAAATGAGCTCTTACTTTTGTACCAATGGATTAAACAAAGGTGGTAATTCTTAGATGAAAAATATTTACTTATCCAGGCTTACGATAATTTATAGAATACGCCACAAGCACTAACCAGACTGCTGTGATGCCACTAGCAGATCAACACCAAGAAGGTCCTGAAGAAGATCCCCACCAGAGGAGCTTGGTGCACGAGCATCATCTGAATTTAGGTCGAGCAGATCTACAAGAGGGGCTGCAGGTTTGGCTACTCCATTTGGAAGACTCACTGAAGGTCCTGCTGGAGTTGAAGCTGCATCAGGTAAGGACCCAGCCTTCCGACTAATGAAAGTTGCCTCATCCAAAACCGGCATCCTTTCTAATAGCGTAGACCTACATGATGACATATTTTCATATTGCAATTCCTCTTGTGAGAGAGCATACTAGAAATTCAAGCTCTTGATATAATGTAATTTAAAAAACTGATTAACCTCACCTGATAGTTTGATGTCTAGCAATCATTGCATTAAATTCTATAGCTCTTTGCTGCAATTCTAGCACAAGGTTCCCCTTGTACTGAACAATTATTTCCCTGATCCTCCTATACATAGAATCAAACGAAAATAAAACGTTCATCTCTAGTATGCAAATAAAGGAGGGTATGGGTGTGTGGAAGGGATGAAGAGACATGTATGAAAATCGACCCTATGATTTGTTAAGTCAAATCACATGCATAGGGGATTAAACAGACTATGAGTGGTCTAGAGCTGGGTCTGCTTGGCTTATTCCAGAATTATTACATTCCTCTAATGCAAAGGCAGAAAAAAAAGACATAAATCCATGTAAAGGTCTAATGTAATAGATATTTACAAGCAATTGAAAAAACAGAACATACTCTGAACAAGAAGGGAAGCGTGAAGAAAGCTTTAATAGGGCAACCAAAGCCATCGCTTTTGTGGTAAGATCTGATGCATGGCGCTTTATAGCAATCTCGACAACATCCACAGCATCTGATTCAGTCACCTGCTCGCGTGAAATAAATGAAGAATTAAAGACATTTTATTTTGAAAAATAAGGCAAATGGAAAAGAATGTAATGAAATATCAATTTGATAGATCTTTCTATGTGGTGCTACATACAAGCAGACTGAATAAAACAATTAAACAAAGCAAGAAGAATTAAACCAAAAAGAGGCAGGCCAGGATCCTTTTTTTTTTTTTTTTATCATTTCAGTGCCTAGCCCCCAAGTACAGAACCTGAAGGCTGAAGCAATATCTGCCAGAGATTATGTCAAACATGCCATTCAAAGATGTAAAACAACTACCATTCACCCCATTTCCTTCCTTACAATGTGTGATAAGAAAGAAAGAAAGAAAGAGGAAAAGAGCCAGTTAATCATTTCAACAGTGGCAGGCAGTGTTGACCCTGATGATTTTATTTCTTTCAAGACATCATTATCCACATCTAGCTAGGAGGTATACAGAAAGAATGTCAGAATCATTTTTCTTTTTTCTTTTTTTCTTTTTTTTAAAAAGAGAACTGTTAGAACATCTTTCCCAAGAAACTCCCAGTACCAATATGTAAAAGATTAGTTAGAAATTTAAAATAAAAAAAAATCACTTACTGTTATTGGATCTTCTATATCCAGCATTCCACCATTGCTTATTAACAAATCACCATATTCTCCAATGCACCATACTGCAACGCGAACAAGAGTTTCCTAATGAAAAATATAAGTCGATGTTATAACGTTAATGGCAGCAAGAGAAAATCAACAGTATGCATATATTTTATCAAAGCAGAAGAGAGCACCTGCTCAGATGACTTTTGAAATGCTTTGTACAATGCTCTTACTGTATATCCATGAAGTTCTGAAGCATTGCTTATCACAACAATTAGGGCATGCCATACTTCATCTTTGACAAAATTTCCAGCCTACTAACATAGCATAAAGATCAATACTTGGACTTAATTTACTACAAAATAAAAGGACTAAATATTGATACTATAAGCATCAAAACAGTAACCACAAAACACAACCAAATTTATTTATTGATGATTCGTGACCGATGCAAAGAAGCAGTGCAGTCTCGGTGCAAACAAAAAGTGACAAAAAGACATGAAATCATATATATGCAGCAGTTTGTAAATTGATACCTGGACAAGGAAATCAAAAAATGACAATAGAAAGTTATTAATGTATGTGGGATAAATATAACAATGTGTGATAGCAATCATTTTTCCTGGGATGTAGCATGCCAAATGTAGACATGAGAAACAACTGGACCATCAAACACAAATCATATCGCTGATATGATTAATACAATAAAGATTAGCATGGATTAGATTGTTCCAGATTTTATGTCACTACAAAAGCTTTTTTTTAAGAATTATACCTCCAACAGAACCTTGAGCATCTGATCAATATACCAGATTTTTTCTGGTGACAACCTGAGGCACAAATAAGTAGATGCTAATTAACCAAAGAAATCTTATAGATGCAATAAAAAAGGGGTAAATTACATTAATCTTTCCAGAGGTTAAACGATATTATAGACAATACCCCTCGATTTGTTCCCCCATCTCTTAGAGGGGTAGTACTCAGTGTCATGCTTACAAAGCGTGTTGGGTCTATAAATTCTTAACTTCAAAGGAGGTCAGTGTATAAGGGTAGCGGAGATGATACCAATGTGAAAAGAGTAATGGCTTCTCTTTCTATTTAACCAAACCAATGAATATGGGTGACAAAAGGACAACAAAAGCCCCCAAGACATTATTATATAATGAAGGGGGAAAAAGGGAGAAGAAAATAAAGTGCAGTAAAAAATTCTAATATAAAACAGGAAACTCTAGCAACTAGCTTCCTACTCCCACCCCAATAAACATGACGAAGAATGAAAATGATAAAAATAAACCATGTACACCCAAATAGGAATGCCATTGAAAACCTCTATGACTCACTTTGAAACTATTGAACAAATTTTGGCTGTCAGGTCCCCCTTGAAATCTTGATCACTGACTTCCAGGTAATCAACTAACTCTTTCGTCAAAGGCTTCACATTAGTTTCATTCACCAGAACATAAACAAGTTCAAGGGCTCTTTTCTGAATTGAAGCATCAGAATCCTGGAGCAAAAAGCCAAGTCACTAACCTCTCAAGGTGTAAAACAAAACTCAGCCTTGTTTTTGAATAAGAAAAAAGGTCAAAGGCCACACAATTAATACCTTTACACATTCCAGAATTGTTGCACGATGCCTCTGCACTGCCTGAGCATCAGCAGTTACAGCCTTCATTAGCATATTTAATGCCACATATCTGAATCGATAAGTTGGAAGAAATTCAATTGACTCCAATGGTAAGCTATAGCAATCACACTACACAAAATTACAAAATTTAAAAAAAAAAAAAAGATGGACTAAGTTAAGGGCCTGGAGAACCCAAGAAATAATAATTCATTACAAGGTGTCAAAAAGAAGTCAAAGTCAAAGAAAATTTGAAGTTGAAGAATTCCATGCACTTTGATGTTATAAGTGAATAAAAAACCCTGAATCAACCATACAGAAGTTATGGTAAGCATCGCCTAAAAGGTGGGAGTGGCACACTGTTTGTGAAAATATTCCTAAGCCAACATGTCTGCAATTAAGCATCCTTCTTCAGAGAGATACATCTTATAGAACTCTTACATTACCCTTTTTTGGTTTTGGATTCTCACCGAACTCTAAACGTACCTTTGCGGTTTGCTTTTATATAGTTATTCTGTTACTTATCAAGGAAAGCAATGTCGAGAAAAATACCTAATATTATTGTCACGGTTTGACAAGAATCTTCCTAGTATATTGATGGCAAGCACGCGTAAGCCACCATTATCTTCAATGCTCATTATTGTTTGCACACACTCATATAAAATGGCATTCCCAGCAACTTTATTTGATTCAGTCTTCGTAGCCACCTAAAAAAATAGCAGAGTTAAAACAATTATCAACCATAAATTTCGAAAAAAAAGGTCACTGATAATGAGTGTAAAATAAACCAAACCTTGTCTCATTAGGGGGGGTTACGCCATAATCATTGGATTAAAATAGGTGGACTAGATAACTTTATCTTATCACATCTCACACCAAATACACGTAAAAAAATTATATATTATAAACTCATACAATCAAGCATTATAAACCGTACTCTGAAATTGTTGTCATCCATCGTTGTTCTACTCATGGTTGTTTCAAGGGAGTTGCTATCTTCGGATAAGTAGAATGTAAAAGTAGAGACACTAGGCAATCTTGTTTCAAATCTAGAATTTTTCATACTCCTTGTTCCCCTTAGTTGTAATTTTCTCTTTACTCTCTGACAAAATTTCTTTTCCTTTTTTTTAAAGAAAATGTTTCTTCAGATTAAATCTTTCAATCCGTTATTAAGGCTACTCATCAATTTGTGTTGGCATGCACGGTAAAATGATATGCATTGGAAAAAGTATCCAAAAAGCAGATATGGTTTTCAAGAACATGTATTAGTTTAATCATCACAGCATGAGAAATATAAAAATATAGTTCCATAGTGTTGACAGTGAACACAAAACTGACCTGGGCAAGTATGTCATTCATAGAGTCACTAGCATCAGCATCACCTTCACCCAACACTCGCAACAGTTTGAGCAATCTGATATGGAGAAAAGGGTCTGCGATGCCAGAAATGTCATACTCTGGTGAATAAGGACTGTTCGCTAGATCCTTAAGAGTTCTGACCAAACTCTCTGTGCATTTCTACAATAATTGTTGCAGAGTTTTTTGTTACAATAACAGCGGAACACAGGCAAAGCTAAATTAGCATGAGTTTACGCATAAAAACAGCCTAAAGTAAAATATAACATCATTAAGTTGCATATACAAGCCTCTTCTAAATGCCTTCACATAAGCATAGATCATTTATATAAAGCAGACATGATTGCAAAGATTAACATGTAGTGCCATGCATGGAAAATAGTAAGAGAGTCATTTGAAACTCAAGTTCACAAACACCATAATAGTAGCTCAAACACTATATTGAAAAATCAAATGAAATCTTATTTCAATTTATGCAATAAAGTTTCAAAATACATTTAAAAAGCCCAGATTCCAAAAGAAAAGTTCATGAGATTTCTTTCAACACTTACAAAGAAGTAAATTCAAGTATTCATGGATGTTTTACTCAGTCGAGAGATTGAAAGCACCTTTCGAATATGTTCAAGAGCTTCTGTGCTAACTTTACACAGATCTGTACAAAGCTGAACCCCAGTGATCAAAACTCCATGATGCTTCTCCCGAAGTAAGGCAGTAGCAGGATTGACAAAATTTTCTGCCAAGTCTGGGACTTTCTTTATGATTCTAATAGAGCACAATGCTGCCTAGATAAGGGTCAATATAGTCAATAAACCAGAAAAAAAAAATGTAAATAAATAAATAACTCAAGCAGTTAAATGAGAAAGGTTTCATCAATATTCAATAGGTCAACATCAAATCACAACATGGTTATAATTATTTAGCAAATGGAAGCCAGACTTCCACCCAAAATAATAAAAAGGGGAGAAAAAGAGATATAAGAGAAACATTAAACAAATTGTACTGTTCATCAGTGGTAAAAAGGTGAATCTATAGCCAACCAACCTTTCATATTCAATCTCACTGTTGAGAGACAGAGAAAGAGAGAGAGTCATGAGGAATCCGTGTATTTCAACTACACAACGAAGAGAGTATATACAGATAATGTGCAATAAATACATTATAATTACAAATATATATTTTTCCTAATTACAGATATAATATTTCTAATTACAGATATTCACAAATTCTAACACTCCCCCTCAAGCTGGGGCATATAGATCATATGCACCTAGCTTGTTACATAAGTAACTTATTCTAGGACCTCTCAATGACTTGGTGAGAACATCTGCCAATTGATCATTTGAATTGACAAAACTTGTGGTGATGTCTCCAAATAGAATCTTCTCTCTGATGAAGTGACAATCAACTTCAATGTGTTTGGTCCTCACATGAAAAACTGGATTTGAGGCAATGTGTAAAGTAGCTTGATTGTTACAAACAAGTGTCATGTGCTTAATTTTCCCAAATCGAAGTTCTTTGATGAGTTGCTTGAGACAGATAAGCTCACATGTAGATAAGGCCATGGCAAGGTTCTCTACCTCGGCACTAGAATGTGCAACTACAGTTTGCTTCTTACTCTTCTAGGATATGAGATTACCTCCAATAAGTATACAGTATGCGGAAGTGAAATGTCTATCAGAAGGGGATCTTGCTCAATCGGCATCAGAATGCCCAACTATCTGAGTATGCAACAGGCAGGACTGAAGGTGGCGGAGGATCGAACATTGGGGGAGAGTCCACATTAGCCAAGATAGGCTCAGAGGAAGGAATAGGAGCGTGCGGCGATTGCTGGTTAGGTTCAATGGGTGTCTAAGGTAGGACAGGCTCAACTAGTGGACGGGCTTGACAATGGTAAACCTGAGGGGGGCGGGGCGTAGGTGTAGGGATAAAGGGTGGTGAAGGCATAGGAATCACAAGAAGTGGGAGTTCTTCAGAAGCAAGATAGGGGATATGGTGAGATGGCTCAAAAAAGGGAATAGTGTTAAAAAAAGTAATATCCACGGAGATGAAATAATGACGCAAAGTAGGAGAAAAACACTAAAAACCTTTTTGAGACCAAGTGTAACCAAGATAAACACATTTAAGTGAACGTGCTAAAAGTTTGTCAAGACCGGGAGTTAAGTTGTGAACAAAACAAGTTGATCCAAAAATGTGCGGGGGGAGGAAATGCAAGGGGTCATGGGGAAATAAGTTGGAGTAGGGAACTTGGTAACTCCAAACAGAGGAGGGCATGCGATTAATTAAATAACATGCAATTAAAACAACATCCCCCCAAAAACGAAAAGGTACATGATTATGAAGAAGAAGAGTACGTGTTATTTCAATGAGATGACGATTCTTGCGCTCAGTAACCCCATTCTGTCGAGGTGTATAAGCATAAAACGTTTGGTGAAGAATGCCATGAGAAGCTAAATATTTTTGAAAATCATGAGACAAATATTCTTTTGCATTATCAGTATGTAAAATGCGAATACGAACACCAAATTGCGTTTTTATTTCTTTATAAAAATTGGTAAAAACAGAAAACAACTCAGACCTATGTTTCAGTAAAAATAACCAAGTACAACGAGAATAGTCATCAATAAATGTAACAAAATAACGAAATCCTAAACTAGACACCATGCAACTAGGACCCCAAATATCTTACTGAACTAAAGTAAAGAGAGACGCAGCTCGACTACTAACACTATCAGGAAAATGACTCCGCGTGTGTTTCCCAAGTTGACACGATTCACAAGCCAAACAAGATAGTTTAGACAGGCTAGGTACCATGCGCTGCGAGTTGGCAAGGATGGGATGACCTAACTGGGCGTGGAGGGTGAGAGGGTCGGTGGTGAGCGAGCAAACACTTCATGGAGGCGGAGCCAATAGAGGCCACGAGACTCACATCCGGTGCCAACCATCCATCCCGTTCTCCAGTCCTAGAAGTAAAAAGAATCTTCAATGAATGAAATGATACACTTGAGGGCTTTAGTTAACCGATAAATAGAAAGTAAGTTGAATCGAGAACCAGGAACATAAAAAACAGAATCAACTGACATAGAAAGTAGGGGATGGACAGTGCCCACCCTGTGAGACTGTGTGTGAGAACCGTTGGCTAAAGTAACAGTAGGTAAATATCCAAAGGTAGAAAGTATGGAAAATAAAGCTTTACTACAGGATATATGGTCAGTGGCAGCGGAATCAAGAACCCAGTGACCCAATGAGGCCGACTGAGAGAGACAAGCAAAAGAATTACCAGAGTGTGCAATAGAGGTGGTGGAACCAGAGTTCTGACGTTGCTCAAACCACTTCAAAAAATCGGCATAGTCAGCTGGAGGCGGCTGATGCAGAGCAAGTGAGTTCGAGGTAGCAGGAATACTGGCCTGGGCAACATTAACAGAAGGGCGCAAGTGAAGATGCAAAGTGTACCAGCGATCAATGGTGTGGCCTAACTTATGACAGTGATCACACTTGGCACGGGACTTCCGAGAATGGCCACGATTGGTACTTTGCGTGACAAGGGCAAAGGTATCAACCGAAGCCGAAGAAAGGAGCAACTCAGTGGGTGGTTTGGCGGGAACTAGAAGTAGAAAGGCAGACATCGTGGAGAGAGTAGGCACAGTCAGTGATCCTAGAAGTTGATCACAAGTAGCAAAATACTCTAGAGGTAAACCATAAAGAGCCAAGAGCATAAAGAAAGAGCTACGTTGCTCCAATTCCTTCGCCGGCATATTAGTAGGGGGCAAGAGTTCATTGAAAACATGGAGAGCGCCGTGCATCTTACCCAAATAAGATGAAATAGAACCATCAAGCTGGCGAAGAGCAATGACACTCATAAGATCCTGACAAACATGTTAGAGACGTTGAGTGTCATTGGTGAAGAGAGTCTTCACCTGTGCCCAAACAGATTCAAAAGTGACATGAACTCGAAATATCTATTTGATGGAAGGAGCAATGGCAGACTTGAGAATTCTACACAGCTGGGCATCAATCTTAACCTAGTGGGGGAGCTCAACCTCCGAGATGTCAATAGCCATCTTGGTGAGATGGTCAGCATAGTCTTGCCCCAACAACCAAAGATGGATGGCAGACGCCCAAGTATCATAGTTATTGTCATCAACCTTGTCAATGGAGAGAGGCACACTGACATAACTAATGAACGCTGGGGGCTCGGGCTTCGGAACACCCTTATTTTCAGAGGTAGGCTCAGTGACAGCCATGGGCACAAAGGGGCAGGGACATAACGGGAATTACCAAAAAGTCACGTACGAATCGTGAAGCCAAGGATAGATCCGAAAAAAGGAGAGTGACACCAATCCAACGTAGGAGGCAGCCAGAACGGAGGCGGGACGCGCCGCCACGCACAACCAGAAGAAGTCGTGGCTAAATACACCACAGAAAGAAGCGGCACGTGGGGGTTGTGTGGAAGTAGGTCTGGAGATGCGGTTGGTGCGAATCGGCAACAGAAAAGTGGCCGACGGTGGGAATCGGCGACGGAAAAGTGGCCGGCGGTGGACAAGGGCCTAGGGCGCTAGAAGGAGGCACAATGGAGGATAATGGAGGGCAAACCGGGAGGATAACACGGCTTGGCCAAAAAAAAAAATTTTACCAGAGGGCAGTGGGCCCTCTTGACTGCACAGATTAGGGTTTTCTTTCTTTCTTAGGCTCTGGATACCATGTTGAGAGACAAAGAAAGAGATAAAGTCATGAGAAATCCATGTGTTTCAACTACACAACGGATAGAGTATATATAGATAGTGTGCATTAAATATACTATAATTACAAATATATATTTTTCCTAATTACAGATATAATATTCCTAATTATAAATGTTCACAGATTCTAACACTCACAACTCTAGAACATGATCATAAATTATTAAAAATAACCAAGCCCTCACTAGGTGAAGTCAGCTATATGGATCGGTCAATGCTTTTGTGCTCTATCAAAAACCAATTGTTTCAATAAAACAATTTAGAGCTAAGTATTTCTTGATGCTTTCTATTAAGTAATTAATCTTAAAGTTTTTTAGGTCTTCCTCAACACCTTTTAATTGGACTATTTTTCATTTGATTGACTTTTCTCACTAAAGCCTCAGTTTGCCTTCTTCTCACATGACCAAGTGTGTGTTTGGTTTGGAATGCAAACATGGAAACACAAACTCCCATGCACTTTTGGCATAAGCTCCCCCTTGCACCATTTTGGTGAACACACACACGCACGTATACATTCCATAAAATCTAAAACACATTGCAAACCAACTAAAGTGAGTTTGCACCATCCTCTCCCCAGTAGGTTCTACTCCACAAATTACTTTTGCAATGTCAAAAATCTAAGTACAGGGCACCATAAGTACAGCTATATTAACACCACAGAATGATAGAGCATACTCCTTAGTTGGGCATTCCAAAATAGCATCATAGTTGAGGTACATCAGAATTACTCCCTGAAAAACCAAATATATTTGAAAATTTACACTGAATAAATACAATCCCTCAAACCCGATCTCAAATTGGCATTTCTCCCAGGTAACACAAAAATATAAAGAAAAATAAAGGAATATTCATTTGACTAAGACACTTATATCTAAGTTAGTGTACGTCTTCCCATTCATTTTATTGCTGAAATGATTCGATACATGCAAGCATTATCTTGATTCTCTCTTTACAGCCTTATCCATGAAATGTAATATTTGAAGTTTAAAAGAGTTAGCAATCACGCACAAATGGAAGAAATTAACTTTGCTATTGTACGAGAACCAGAAGTATGCATTATAAAACCTTTTTACGATAAAATCCTAGTCAATTCTCTACTAGTGCCTGATTCATGTAACAAAATTCTTTAGAATCAATGGAGTAAACACCATTCCAAGAAATTAAGAAACAGGAACAACTAACAACTAACAAGCCATTATCTTGCAGAATAATAGCAGAGAAGTTCCAAAACTAATCACTTTAAGTTAAGAGCAAGTTACTGTGACTATGTAGTGCATTGGAGACAGGCAATGTGAAGCCAATAATAGCATCGATGGCCTATTTTCCTCTCATTGGCATGGATCAATACGTAATAAAAACCCAAACATTCCAATGTATGTGTTAAGTTTAAATGTTCCTTAGGTGATAAAGTTCTGATGAAAGCATAAGAAATAGAGGGAAAAAAAATCACTTTCTTCCGAATATTTGGATCTCGAAATTGGAGCAATCTCTCAACCTCGGGCGCAAGATCACGAGCCATTTCTGCTGAGCAAATGTTTCCTAATGCACAAAGAGCAAGTCCCACTATATACTGATTTGTGTGATTAAGATCTCTGTAATTCAGTTAAGGTTGCTATAACTCATGATTGATTTTGTTCCCTACCATATTTGTAAAATGGAATCTAAAAATTGAGGAAGACAAAAACAAATGAAACATTGACTTGAAACTGGATACTGCTTCAAAGAATTGGTCACCAACATTAAAACTTCTTGTCTTTCATCAAGAAGCAACATGAGGCTAAGGTAACCTATTCTTTTCTCAGGAAATCCAGGAGAAGCTATCAACTTCAGGCACTCCATTTGGCCAAAATGTGTTGGGTAGCCAAGCATGTGGATGAACATAAGCTTAGCCAGATTCCGATGTCTATAGTCTTGATCATTCTCATTGATTGAAGCACGAATGGCAGCACATTCTTTTCTTACAACAGCACGTTCTTCGGCTGCAGTTTTGCAAGCACGTATGGCCCGAATCATGTCCCTACAAGTGAAGATACGGACAATTTAGTTTAAGGATACTGAAAATAACTAAACTGAATGTAAAAACTATACAACAAACATTTATCATCTTTGCAAGAAAAAATGGCAATATGTTAACTGCATTGAATTTGCTTACAAGAAGTATTTCAAATACCCATTCAATAGCAAATACACAGACAAACAATCATAAAATCTCAAGGATATGTAGAAAGGAAATAATGATTGATTGGATGACTGGATAGGAAGATCTGCAATTCAAATTTTCTTACATACTAAGTTGTATCACAGAGCAAAAGTTAACACAGAAGGGGAAAACAAAAGAATCTCATCCTAGGCAACAAAGTAAATTAGTACAAGAGTGCTTCCCAATCTTTTTGCACATCCATCCAGGTAAACCATTAAAACAAATTATGAGCAGAACACCACGAGTTAGTGAAATACATAATCCAATTCCAAAAAGCTGAAAAGGCACAGCCTGTTGGTCGTCTGCATGCCAATCTTCAACTGAAAAGATAGCATATTGGAAGAGCGCCTTCATCTTCTTCCCCTCCCAAAATCTGTTAAGAAAGAAAGAAAGAAAAAGCTACTCCAAATTCTTTGGACAACCGGGACTGGCCCCATATTACTGGTTATTCTTAAGCATTTGTATTCTAATGTTATAAATAATTCACCAATGTGACAATATTCTAACCATTGGGTTATTAAGTCCATTGACATGATCTTTAAATCCATCTGGTTGGGCCGTGGTAGTTAATAAGGAGAACAACAGTGACAACGGGCAGATAGGGGAGCCAAATAAGGCTTTATCTTATAATATGTACGTGATGTTCCTGAAACCTCATGGTCACTTTTTCACATTGTTCAATTGCTTGGCATATTGAAAGTAGATGCACACTTGTAGCTAAGCTAGGACCTTCGAAGGTATTGAATGCTTGCAGTAGTATAGAGTTTTATTTTAAGCAAAATGATAGCATATATAGAAGGCTAACATAGACAAAATTCACTGACTCAACTCAACTTTAGCATATATAGCATATATAGAAAAAAAAAAAAAAAACTACAGTGAGTGACTATGTAATCAAAGAGCCTTGGAAGGCCTTTTTTGCTTTTGATCCACACCACAATACGCAACAAACCATACAAGCAGCAATTTTCAAGCAATAGTCATGAAGATCTGGCAATTAGCAATGTCTGAATTGCGAAAAAAAATTGTGTGCCACAATAATCACTAATCAGCTAGCTTAATCCTCTACTAGCTAGCTGCATTGCCGCTAAAATGCTCAAGGAAGAACAATTTTAACGAATTTTCGAGGTGTTCGTGATCTATCGACGTAAGTACGGAAAGGGTGGTTCACCTCAGGCGCGTGCTTGAAGAGAACGGATTCATGGTGGGATCCGTCTCAGAGAAACCGATCGGATCCAGCTGAATCCACGGACAGAGAGATCGCAGAGCAGGAAATGGAGCGGGTCGAGGAGGACCCGGATGAGATCCAAATCGAGAAAGACAAAGAAACGAACACACGAATTTGGCTCTGAATTTTATTTTGCTTTTTCTGTATCTCTTTTTGGGTCCTCTTCTCCTTCTTCCTCTCCTCGCAAGTTGCAGCAATAACGAAGTGAATGTTGGTTTTGGTATTGGTATTGTTTCGTTCTGCGGAATTTTTCTGTAACGAAATGAAAATGAAAGAAAAATTAGAAAACAAATAAATAAATAAAAGGATTTAATTGGTATACCAGCTGCTGTAAAAAATTTTGACTCACTGGTCCCGTCTAATAATATCTTACCAGTAAATATAATTATTTTTTATTTTATAATTTAAAAAATTATATAAAAAATATATTTAATTAAATGATACTCTAAATTTTTTTATACTATAAATATATCAAAATTAACTTTAAATAAAAAGGCACACCGTTAGAATAAGCTACGGGTAGTTTCACAGACGTGGTGATGATGTTTGCGAAGTCGTATTTAATTAATTTTTTAAGTTTATATGAATATTATCTCATCGTTATATTTAAGTATAATTTTGTTAATATTTTTATTTTAATACTTAAATGCATTTAAATATTAAAAATAAATCTCTTTTATTTTTTATTTCATGCCCAACCTGTCCTAAAAATGAGGAAAATGTCATAACCTTAACCGAACGTTTATTTCGAGATATATTTAATTATTTTTAGGGATAGATAGTTGGAAATTATGTATTTCTATATTTGTCACAAGTTTTACAAAGTTTTTCCCATGTGTTAATTATTCCATGGAAAAAGATTTTTATATGATTTAATAAATTTCATTTCCAAATTGAAGGGTGGGTAAAAAAAATTTCCATGACTTGGGAATCACAATTATTAAACAATCCATCAATTATTTAACTTTTTCTCTTTTTATGATTGTATTAAGAATATTTTGGAAATTATGACATATATTCTCGAGGATATAAATTATTAAACAAATAAGTTCTAAATTTATTCCTGAAAATCTTAACAAATAATCTTCGGAATATTTAATGTTAAACAAATAATTTTTTAAAAATACCCGAGAATAATATTTCTAAGAATATCATTTATAGGAATCATATTCCTAGGAACCTAATTTCAAACATTAAAACAAACTCCTTAGTATCGCACTTACATGGTATGACTTCTTGATGTGAAGCTTGTGACATTGTCACCCTCATAAAAACTAACGACCACTGTATCTCACCCTGGGTTATTCACTGCAATCTTTTTGGATAGCTTTTTCTCAGGTCGCTACTTTCCTAAGTCGTTCTCTTCATATGTTTACCAATCTAAATGAAAACCACAATATTATGAACTCAAGTTTAAGGGAGACCGCACCTTAAAATACTAGTATATTAGGTAAGAGAGCCCCTAACTTACTAAACTTGAAGAGTAAACACCCAAATCGAAACCTCATAATTATATAAGAAGACAAATTAGTCTATCAGATTTTGAAAGTCTCAAATAGAATCTGAAAGTCTCAAATAGGTTCTCACGTTTAAAAAAAAAAAGAATAACTTGGTCATTCCATATAAATTTATATGATTAAAAAAATTATCAAACTGCACAAAGGGACCAATTTACCCCTTTTTTGAAATGTGAGAAAATAATTTGAGATTCTTCAAATATGAAAGACTAATTTATCCCTCAAAACATTTCTAGGGGACCATTTTGAATATTTTGTCTGAAAGTCATAACTTTTCAGTGTGGAGCTCGTAATATATTCTCTGCTAATACAAACAAATAATTCAGTCATAGAATAAATTATGAGTTGAACATATTTTGAGGAACTATGTTAGCTTGGTTTTAAAAAATAATTTTCTATTTTTTATTTTCAATCTATTTTCTATTTTTAGAATTTTGTAAAAAAAACAATGAAAATTGAGTGAGAAAATTGAAAGCAAAATTTTTATTTTTCATTGTTTCATTCACAAAATTATTAACATAAAAAATAAAAAATAAAAATAAAAACTCAAAACTGTTTTCTAAAATAAAATATACCCTAAAATCTAAATTTATATGAGGAGACCGGACATGACAATAAGATTTCACAATAATAGAAGATGCAATTATTAATTTAATGCATCAACTCTCTAAATCATATATTTTTTTCTTTCGGTATTTTACCATGAGTTTAATTTGTATTCTAATAGTGTAAAAAAATGTGTTATTAGTTATCTAATTAAATTACTTTATTTGTATAATTTTTTAAATAGTTAATGTAAAACTTAAACATTATTACCAATGTAGTAATACATAATTAACTGATAATGCAAATTTTATACATTAGTCCGTACAAATTAAACTCTTTTACTATATCGCAAGCTAAATTTTAGGGATAAAACCGGTAACAATTCAAAAGAGCAAGTATTCCATTTCTCAAAAGCAACACAAAAAATCAATAACTCATATCGTTTGATTTCAATTTTCAGTTTTGAGAATTTTAGATAAGAAATATTGAAGGCTATAAATAAAATCTAAAAATTAGATTTATAATTTTTTATAATTTTCAATATTCCATTCATAAAACATTGAAAATGGAAAACTAAAATCAAATGCTCTGTAAAATTTCAAAAATTATAAAAGAGTCAGAAATTTTACCTGAATTTATTTATTGAAATAGTAATATGACATTTATATTAATTTTATTGACTTTTTAATTTAAAAAAAAATTGGCAATCTTTTGAGTCTGCAAACTTACTTTTAATTTTTTTCAAAGAAAAAAAAAAAAGACGTGTTGGTGGTTGACCAGAATATTTGAAGTCGTTCCAAAAAAAAGAACGAAAAAAAACAAAAATTGGCAACTTTTTATGTTATACTTCTCGAAGAAGTAATCTTAGGATTTATGCAGCAGAGTGAGGGAACTACACTCACTGTTCAATATTCATCACAGCAAAGAACCATGTCCATCGCTTCTCCTTCTTCTACTTTCCTTCTCTTCACCCTCCTCTTTCTTCTTCGTGGTAACTAGCACTGATCATCAACATCATTCATTTCTCATCTTCCTTTTTCCCATTTTCACTATATCTTTTTTTGCTTCTATTTTTCAGTTCACTGTTACGCCAAAGTGGTTATTCCCGAAGAGGGTTACACGGTGACCACCGTGTTCGACGGCCACAAGCTCGGCATCTACCCTTACTCCGTCCTCCAGCCACCCGCTTCCTCCGATCATCTCATCCTCCTTGATCACCAAAACAGCGTTTTCTACACCTTCCAATTCCCCGTTTCCAAAGGTACGTACCTATCCTTTTATTTTTATTTTTTCTGTCTTTTCGTTTTCTGGGGTGTGCAAAAGTTTTGATCTTTTCGCTTTTTTTTGTGTGGTTACTCTTCTTTTTTTTTTTTCTGTTGCAGAGAGTGTTGCCACGAGGTTTTCAGGAGATGGGTCTGCGGGTTATGCAGATGGGGATGTGGGTTCAGCTCAGTTTGACAAACCCGAAAGCTTTGCCGTTGATATTAGAGGGAATGTGTATGTTGCTGACAGGATCAATCGTGTGATAAGGAAAATCAGCACCAATGGTAGTGTGTTTGAAGATTGTTACCTTTCAATTCATAGTTTAGTTCCCTTGTTTCCTGTTTGTCTTTTGTGTGTGTGTGTGTTTTGTTTGGTTCTGCTTTGTCTGCATATATATCTAAAGTTTCTATCTTTATCATAATATGTCTTGAAATCAGCAGCAATGGTGGTGTGTTTGCAGACTGTTTATCTGCATAGATGCTTTGTTTTGCAATTTTAGAGTTTCAGTCTTTATCATAATATGTGTTGAAATTGCTTCTGCTGTCTTGTGTTTTCGGGTATGCAGTTGCACTGCATGGGAAGAGTGAGGGAAGGGGTTGGAGAAGAAGGAAATAATGAGAGGCTTTTTATTTTTGTCAACTGTACAGTCTGCAAGAGAAGTGTTGTGGGCCAAACAATTGCAAGTGTTTGAAGATGGTCAATTGTCGATGATAGTGGCCTCCAGTTTTTGCTTTGACTTGAACTGGCTTGATATTTGATCCTAAATGTGTGGTTGGGAACTTGGGATGGTAAATCTTGTAATAATGGATATTTCTTTGTCTGTTTTGGTTCTGCTAGGTGTGACCACGGTTGCTGGAGGTTTCCCAGAAAAGTCAACGAGAAAAGATGGACCCGCACAAAATGTATCATTTTCAGATAATTTTGAGCTGGCTTTCATTCCTGGCCTGTGTGCTTTGCTGATCTCAGATCGTGGGTATCAATCAGTCCGTCAGATTAATTTGAAGGAGGAGGATTGTACCCTTGGATCTAACTCTGGTGAGATTTTAGAATTTGAAGCATACGTTTATCTTCTTGTGTAAATATATTATAGACTTGTGTTCTTCACATTTTTAAGTTTTTAACTTTCTGTTCCTTGTAGATTAAACTGTTAAAGCATATCTTTAACTAAATTAGTCTTACACAACTTGTTTTTATGATTGATTGATAATTTGCTTTGAAAATTTGCATGGAGTCATACTTTTCGAGATTGAAAATCCACCATCATTGGAATATATGTCATGCTAATAGAAGTTTCTCTTCAAGATTATTTTGAGCTTCATCTATATGTTGCAGAACTAACGCAAATGTGATGTTTAAACAATTGTCTGATTTTTCAAATTTAGCGTGCAGGATCAACGTAATAATTACTTTTAATTCAACAACTAAATTGGACGATAAATTTTAATAGGGTGTTATTACATGGTTTAAGTGTGCAAGTATTGCACTAGTGTGTAGTAATAGGGTGTTATTACATGGTATAAGTGTGCAAGTGTTGCACTACTGTGTAGTAGATCCCAACCAAAACCACAATAGTATAATGTGCTTTTAGTAGATTGAGTGAATGCACAGACATTTATCTACTGGATGATGATTTCTGCTATTGCAACATCCATCATTAGCTTTAGAAAGGAGAGAGATAAGACTATCAAACCAAGGCTATGGCACTGGTTTGTTTAATTGTTTTGTGATATTTGTAGAAATGTCATGGATTCAGGAGCATAGCAAAGGCAAGCAGTTCAAGTCAAGACTTAACGCCAATTTCTCATGACCAAAAGATTAAAAAAAAAAAAAAAACCAATCTCTTATTCTTGTGTCATATTAAGGTTTCAGTTGACTTATGAATTTAAAAGTGTAAACCATCCTCCATCAGTTATTACATGAATCAACTTATACGAATGTAGATTCCTGTTCTTATTAATATTTCTCGAAGGAAACGTGAGGGTAGTTGATAAGGAGGAAAAAGGGAGGGTATATTTTGCTCAGTGGTTTGGAATTTGGGAACTAATTGACAGAATGAAAATCAGTGGGGACCAATGTCTCTTGTTACACCTTCAACTTGAGATTTCTCTCCCTGCATTTGGGCCAACAAGTGGCGCCTCTTAACTTCATTCTTAGTTTACACAATTCTAAAACCAGCCTTGACTTGAACTTTTCTCTATTTTTTGCAGTTTCTGCTGCTCTCCTTTACTAATGAAAAAAATAATAAAAGAGGATGGTATTCACACGTCCATACTAACCTTATTTTTCTTTTTCCATTACATGTCAGTCCCCACTCCCCATAATGCTAAACAACAAACTTTTCTATCTTCCAAGAAATTATGATTCAATTATAATGAGTAAACACTCTTTTGTCCAGGGCTACGTTCAGCTATGACTTGGACTCTTGGATTAGGACTGTTACTGGGCGTAGCAATTGGGATTGCAGTTGGCCGGTATATCATCCCTAATGTAAGTTCCTCCCAACTTAACATGCTGATTCTATGTGTGGTTTACGAACACCTTGTCTAACTGAACTGTGTAGATAGGAAGGCTCCAGCCCTTGCCATTTCACCGGGACATGGAAGCATTGCCTATCCAGTCTGGGGAAGCTGGCACAGATGCCCTACTTCGGCATGAAAAGCGCAGTTGCTAGCAATATTTGCTCCTCTTTTTGCACCATCCTGATGAGACTTTGGAGATTGAGTACGTCTCATCTTCTTCTTATGTTTAGAATCAACCTACTCTCTTCAAGGCCACATCTAGAATCTGTATCTTTACTAGATTTAGATGCATGCAATAGTGGTGAAGTAACAAAGTCAAGTAAGTATCATGATCAATTGAAGGACTTGATTAGTTTTGATGAAGACCACCTTGGTTTAACCAGCAATAGCATCAACCAAGGATATGGAGCTGATGTCAAGATGCAGGCTAACAAGGGCCCTAAAGATGGCATTCTTCATCAGGGATCATCTGTGTGCAATTTTGGTGTTGTTAAGCGTACATGAGGTTATTTGTAAGACAATGCTATATCGTAATGCACTATATTCTGTAAGCTACTATGCACATTTTTTGTTACCAGCATCCTCTTTCTTGTTTCTTCCCCTACTTTTTCATTTGACAGCGATCGTGGAAATTTATCTGTACTGTCAATCTATCATGGAACTAAAAAAAAATGAAAACTTGGTCCATTCTGGTTGGAGAATTACTGCAGAAAGCAATTAGTTATTTTAGTAATAAACTTAGGTGAAAAAAATAAGCAATTATAATTATAACAGGTTATTTAGTTGGAAACATTGTCACATTATTATGTGAGATCTTTATGTAAATTTGTGTATGAATTTCTTTTAAGCGACGTTACAGTAGGTTAAATGGTTGAGATGAAGGTCTAGAGTCTAGGTTAATTATGAAATGTGCATTCGATCATTAGGCATAGATAATATTTTAATGGTTTTATTACTATTCTAAATTCTCAAATTTTTGGTGGATGTGAATCATATCCCTATAATCATTTGTCATGTTTGAAACGTAAGACCCTAAAGCCTAAATCAAATAAATAATGCAAGTTGTTATGACTTGGCTTGTGAAGCGGGAGCTCCACACGTCACATCGTACTAAATGTAATTTTGGAAAAATCTGGCCATTCACAGCCACTTTGGTTGGTGTCGGTGGTCACTGTTCCTAACAGCAGCTTGTATCCTCAATTACTGTGCTGCTCATAACTCATTAATGCATGTGGATCAATGGATCATTAGGCTTTTACCATTTGTCATAATCATGATTAATAATAACCTTCCTTAGACCAGAACTACGTTCGTCTTGATTATGTGCAACTCTTTTCAACCTTGTGATCATACAAATATTATATATAGAATAAGAAATCAACCTCAAACGCACATCTTGAGCTACAATACTATTTTGGACAACTGATTTCGTTGGAATCAATCTTGGAAGAGTGAGCACAATGAGAAAAGATTTTTTTTTATTAATTTTTATTTTCAGAGAAATATTGCACATTTAACCTTGATAACATCATCACAAGAAAGAGCATGCAAAATTTCTTGATCCCATCCCACCCTCAAGTGATTGCCAAAGTTGCTTGCACTGCACACCAAAGCAACTTTCATTTGACAAAACTGAATAAACAATTCATTCATATTATGATGACCAGCTTCTGCTTACTAAGATCCAACTGAAACAAATCATTTTACTACCTATACTTGATTTCATCATTCCCTCTCCAATCAAAGCTGGATTGAGGTTTAATTACTTCTAAATTTCCTAACAGTATATACTTAGTACTTATGGGGATAACCAATGAAACTCATTCTAGACCGAATATTGTGATGTTCGTACATTGAGTCCCCATAATTCACAGGCTTGATTACCACAGACTCCTTCTTACCATTCTGTTCCTGCACTGCACCAAACACTATCTCATTGGTTGTCTCATGGCTCTGCTCATAGTAAGTGTGAGGGATTGATGACCGGTACTGATGGCGATGATGTTTTTGTTGTTGTTGCTGCTGCTGCTGATGATGATGAAGATCCCCATCCCATCCACTGTAGAATGCTCTACTTTGCCGCAATTGTTGCATTTTTTCTGCATCCTTGGACATGAAAGGGTACGTTTTTCGAGGGGTTGGGGTTCTTGTGTCAATAGGAGGAGGTTCGTCTCCATCAGGAATCACGAAACTTTCCTGCACAGGCCAATCTTGCTTCTGAGGTTGCGGTAACAAGGGCTGTCTTTGAAACTTGTAGCTCTGTGGTTTTCTTCTGAGCCCAGGAAATAAGCCTCCCATTATCTCCACGGTTGATGCAAAAGCATTGCCAAGAAGCTTCCCAAGGGATCCAAAGAAGCTTTCTTCCTGCTTATCAGGTTCAAATTCGGATGGAATCAAAGGAGGCCTCACAGATTTCATGGGCTTTTGATATGGACTAGGAGAAATGGAAGACATTACTGGAACTTGAGCCTACAAAAAGCATGAGATAAATTATTGGCTCTGAAAACTTCTTAGCTCTTCAAATATATACAATTTAGCAGTATTTGATCATGCTATTTTAGATAACAAAGGCAGTGTTTGAATTTTGTGTGCTTCTGCATTTTCATCATTCATCATGCTGTGGTTGCCATCATTATAAAGGTAATGCAGTAAAAAAGTAATAATTTGAACATTGTATCATAACATGAAATGAGAGTTACTTTGTAATCCAGCTCTCTATGGAAGAAATAATTCCTTTTACTGCAAGTTTGAGAACAGTACTTTTCAATTTTCAAACTGTTCCAGATACCTATTGCATCTTAACCAATTGAAGAAGTTCTATCAATGGAGAATCATATTCTTAATGACCACGTAAGTCTATGAGTCTCATTTAGTGTAATGCATCAGAAGGGAGAAGACAAGACTAAGCACTCACGTCCTGTGATCCAACGATTGTACCAAGCCTTCGCTGCAACAATGCCAACATATAACCAAAGAAGCCAGCCCCAACAAGCATTGCAATTCCTGAAACATTAAAGGCAATCAGTCTAAATATGTAATTAACACCTAACAAAATTACTACAGGAAAACTGGGATGACTTAGTTTACCAAGTGGGAATCCACTGCCATATTGATATGCACAATCATCAAAGTGGAGTTGGATCTCTCTGATGGCTCGGTTTCCTCTGTCTATGATGAGGAGGGAACAACTACTACCAACATAAACCACATCGAAGTCATCAGAAAACTTAGCTTCTCCACTTGGTCCATCAACGTGGCCCCCTCCACGACCCCATTTTCCTCCAGCAATTGTTGTGACCCCTGAAAATAGAAATCTTAATTCAATAAAAAGTTCCCTGATCTGAGTCTATTGCGAGAAGTGTAACAGTTTTCTAATCAACAATTACTGAGCCTACAACACCACAAAAGTGCATACACACTGAGGATTTTTGAATGTCCAGAATTTCAAGCATGGTAAAGTTAATAAGTTCTCATTTAGGCAATATGAATAGACACAAACGAAAAAAGGGATCCCCCAGAGGCCCAGAAAGATGAAAGATTATCTACCTGAATCACTGATTTTCCTAATTGCCATATTCATAGTGTCTGCAACATAAATATTTCCTCGGTCATCAATGGTTATCCCCTTTGGGTGGTTCATCCTAGCCTCCCTGAGCTTCCCATCAACATGTCCAGAATATCCTTCAGCAGATCCTGCCACTAGCTTCGGCCTGCTATCTGCATAGTTGCAATGAACATTATCATTCTCAAGTGAATAAAATATGCACACTCAAGGCAGTCAACTGTTACAGAGCAATTATATTAAAAAGATAATTATGCAGACCAAGAATTCAAAATGCAGTACAATCATGTGATACATCATACATATTTATTAAGTACATAATCATGAACTACAGTGACATGATATCATGTGACATAATGATTTGATATTTAGAATTAGAAGCATATTGCTTCAATTAATTGGTTCCAACTTTATGATTCTAAAAGGAATTGAGTTGGGGAAAGGGTAATAGAAAGTGACAAATGCCATATATATTTCACTAGTCATGAACCACGAAAGAATAAATTGGTTGAGAAAAAAAATTACAAAAGGGGAACACTGCAGTAACATAAGGCAAAACAAAACCTTACAGCTTTGCATTGTAAGAAATACAGGACTCCACGTCCTTGAAGGAACAAAAGCACTTAAAGATCAAAATCAGACTAAGGTAAATCTTATGTGAAACATTAGTCCCTGTATTGTAGTGAAGGGATCAACATGGCAACTAGCTATGCCAAAAACTAGCTCATCAGCATTCCAAATCCGGCCAAAAGGCACCTGAACTACAGACTCTCTACAAAATAAGCAAACCTCTAACTTTTTTCCTAATATATTTTTCACCCAAAATATCATGAAATAGACAAAAGTTGACCAAAGAACAAAAAATAGAGTGAATTTGGAAAATCACACTGAGATCAGAATCATAAGCTATTATGAATCACATTGGCACACTTACATAAAGAAAGTGATGATGAAATCCTATAAATGTTACTGTTAGCGGAATCCAGAATGAGAAGCTCCCCATTGGGCAACACCTCAACAGCATAAGGCTCAATTCCAAGCTTGCTTCCATCAAACACAGTCTCCACATTGTAACCACTCTCGAACTTCATCATCGACCTGCTCGAAACCGCTGCCACCGCGGCATCACCCAATAAACAAACACTCAACAGTCAACACTCGGATAAAAAAAAAGACACACACACGCGCACACACATTCGAAGTGACAAATCCACCACGACAACCCAGAAGACCAAAACCACAGAAAAACACAAAAAACCAAATAACAAAAAGTGGGTAAGCACTAAGAAAGATCCAAACATACCCGTTTTGGTGGTTGCCTTGAGTGACCACACCAACTTGGTGAAAGCTTGCACAGCATTGGAGATTAAACCACTAACAATTTCTGCAGAATGTGAACAAGGGTAAGAGGAAAAGTGAGCTAAAGAACTCAACTTTGATGAAATGGAAGGAAAAAATTGCATGGTAAAATTGGTAGCTTACTAGCAGGGGAAGTGGTTGATGGAGCAGCTGAGGAGACTGAGAGGGTCCCAAATAGGAGCAAGAGAGTGATGAGACCCTGAATAAGCAGAGAGTGCTTACCCATTTATCTTGATTCTCAAACTGTGCAAAAAAGTGAGAGTAATGTATGCTATGGAGGAAGGTGGTGTGACAAGGTTTCAGCAATGGAGGTGAAGCTGAAACCCTAGTTCATTGGCGGTAGTGGTGGTGATGATTTGAAAAGCATGAAAATGAAGAGAAAGAAAACACAGTTTTTTTCTTCTTCCTTTTTTTTTTTTTGTGTTGTCGGGTTTTGGTTTCTAAGCAGAAAAGAAGAGGCAAAGCCAGTGGGTTTTTGAGTGTGTGAATGAGTGAGGGAGGAGAGGGAATGAAAAAGGCAAAAGGGACAAGGCGAAGAAAAAAGAAAGAGCATACACAAAAAGATGGGGAAAAAAATGAGCATCATAAGTCCACTTGTAGGGACAGTGTGTGTCTCATGTACTTGCCATTAATTAATTCATTAATTCTATGTCTTAAACTTGATTTGTTGTAAATTACGTTTTTTTATTTTTTTCAGAATAATATCTTGTTGGTCTACTTGTATTATATATGGGGCAAGTGAGAACCAACATTAACGACAACCACAGCATCACGTTTATTCTCTGTTTCAAATATTTTGCAGTTATCAATAAGAAGTGTAAACAATTGATAGAGAGCCCCCTGTGCCTATACGGTTGAAATTTTAAATTAGAATATAATATAATGTAATTGTATTATTCACAATTTTTTTTTATGGGTATTCATTCACGACAAGAATGACTAATTTCACACTTTGAGGCTCCCAAAGAAGCAAACGGCTGACCATAAAATGTTCTCCATTCCCATGAGCAGAAATCGAATTCCCAACCACATGGTTAAGGGATAAGATGAGATGTCACCACTCCACACCTCATGATTTGTATTATTCACAATTAAATCATAATACACACACATTATAAGTTCAAGTTAACTTATTCTAATTAGTAGTATTGTTTAATGTATTTTATACATACAATGTGAAAAGAAGAAGTGATATGCACGTATTTGCGTGTGAAGACTCCAATTAGCAATAATTACCATCGGGTTTTCAAGCTTTTTTTTGGTGGATGAGTTTTAAAGCTTTAGTCACAATATCTTCTTTGTCTATTGCTAATGCACAAGATGGGGATGCTCATCAGTCAAGTGTATTTGATCCAATCCAAAAATCGTCTAATGTGTCATATAATCGATCTCTTACAAAATTCACTTTCATTTATATTGAACATAGTCATTATGTTGAATGATTTATATGATAAAGAGTTTGCATGTGTATTTAATTACAAGTTAAAAAAAGGAGTTTACATGCGTGTAGCACAACTTGCTTCCAAATAATAACGGTTTTGTTAAACAATAATACTGTACTTGCACCGAATTACTACAATAGCTAGTTAACTTATTAAATAACGCAATTGTAGCCGGAGAGATTGATTTTCGAACAATTAATTTTGGATCGAAATAATATTTGTTAAATTGTGGGAGCTGAAAATACGAATTTTCTATGCCGCATATATCAAGTGTGTACATGCAAGCTGGTTGTTTGCTACAAAATAATTGGAGAAAATTAGAGGTATAATAGAATTTTTGGTAATTTTTATTGGATGATCGATGAGTGATGATGCACCTTTAGTTTTAGTTTGAATTATTCATTATTACATCATCAATAAATAATAAACTCTACTAATGAGGTGTTAGTCTAAGTGGAAGGAGCTTAAATCCCTTCAATATAAGGGGTTGAATCTTGTGATTTATGTGTACAGAAAAAAATTAAAAAAAAAATGATGAAAGGGATTCCCATTTAGTCACCTAACCATATCCGAACATTTGCTAAGTGAGATAGTCTATGAAATCAAAAAAGATAAATAATAAACTCTAAACTCAAATGCATTCAACTCTCTATCACCATATATATATATATATATATATACACACACAAATTGCTGGTTTGCTACTGAAAGGGTTTCTGTATAAAAATTTCCTGTTAATATAATAGTGAGAACAATGTATTTCAAAATACCATGTTGTAGAAAACATAATCATAGCACATATTACAAGCTCACATTTTCAGTACCTCTTCCCTTTTTCTTTTTCTCACCTCGCAGACTGAAATGGATACAAGCATTCATATCATTATTTGACCTTTCATAATGAATATTGGTTTTGTGGTCCAGCCAGCACTCAATGAGTGAACGAGGTACAGTCCTTGTCCTCATTCATAATTTTTTTCCCTTTATTATTTAGTTGTGATCACAAGTAGTGGGAAGTAAAAAATCTCTTGGGGAAAGAGAATGATTAATATGATGATTAATTTATAGAATCACCATGCATGTGTTACCAAAATTCATCTGCATTTTTGTCAGTGTGTATGACAATTTGAGTGACCGTGTAAGAGAAAGAGGTACAATCAGGGATCAGCAATATGCAACACAGTGGCTTTAGACAGGTCAGGTACTCACAATAATCCATATGAAAGCTGGTTATGTTTTGAAGGTCAGGCTGCATCTGAAGCTTACTATGGATGTATTATATGATAATAGTGATTTATTGTTAGAGTGGACGAATAAATTTGGATCATATAATCATACATTAATGATTATGATCAAAAGTTGATTAATGATAATCAATGTATATATGTTCATGTAAAAAATCATATAACTTTATGTTTTAATTTTAACTATTTATGTAAAATTCTCTGTGTGTGTGTATATATATATATATATATATATATATATATATATATATATGTATTGGCTACCACTTATGTAACTCTATGCATCAGAGCAAGCTGGCAATGATGCCATGCCACGTGATGAGAGTGTTGCGTATAGCAAATTGGTATAATACAATTGCATCTAAGATCAGATTTGAGAATTTTATATGCATAATGCCTCAAGGGAAGAATACAAAGAGTAAAACAAGTACTAGACAAAAGTGGCCAATTTTCTATTCCTTTGCGAAACAACAAGGAACAACAAAACAGTCCCCTTCATTATTCCACTCTTCCAAAAGTGTTTTCTGGTAAACAGTGGGATGTCTAACATTAAGATGTAAGAAAAATAGAAAATAATATTATTTGGACTCATAATTCATAGGACAATATATCGACCCATTCTTACCTACTCTATCATTTGATAGGGTGTGCCCCATCTAATGATAAATGAAAATATGTTGACATGGTGTCTTACAAATTATAACAATGAGTAGCATTTCTAGAAAAACAAAAAACAAAAAATTTGTGCGTTTTATGCAGGTAAGGGTCATTTTGCTATTAGTGTTCATGGATGCGCACTTGCAAGATGTCAGGATGCGAAGGTCCAGCCTCCACACGGTTTAGTTATCCCACTATACCCGTACCTTCCATTCCCAACCCAAGTCACAAGGAATTCATAATCTCTAGTAGCTAGACTAGTGTATTTCATGTAATATATTCAACAACTTATTCAATTTTGGGGAAACAGGGATTTTTGAAGTATAAATTATGATGCTCAACATTCCTATAATTAGCAACAGACAAAAAGAATGCAAATGGTTTTTGTTTTTCCTTTTCCAGAAATTTTAAATACGTTAGGAATGGGTAACATCATGTATGCAAAGGGGAATTTCTTTTTATGTCTTCCGTTTCCATTTACTCCATGCACTTTTATATTATTTCAACGTGTGTAAGTGTATATTTTATGAAAACAAGATGAAAATGCCAATGAATCTATATCACTAGCTAGCTAGACAATAGATACGGCTTTTTTAATTTATGGCTCTTGAGGTGTACATAACGTCAAGTGATACAGATCATTCTAGACAATTACAACGTAAAGAATCACTTAACTTATATTTAGCTAGTGCAATTTCGTCTTATTGTTTAATTGTCCTCGTGACTATTGTAAAGAAACTACACATATTCTATTTTCTACAGCAACGGCCATGTCTTTCAACACCCTTTTGATCTTTTGAGATTCCCTGACCGTGCCTTGCATGAATTTCAACGATGAGGTGATGGTTTTATCATTGCCAAGAATTTAGCCATTTGATAGAGTACTATTTGGTTGCTCTAGTATGATTACGATGTGTTGATACACAGCTAAATCTTCACTAACACAATGTCAATAACTGAATTCATCACATCCTCGTGCTTTAAACCCCTCATAATTTGGTAAATATCAGGCAGTGGCTTTTTTCCAAGGGAAAAAAAATTGTCGTAGTAATTAATTATTTCCATGTCTTCTCACATAATTTAAAATAGAAAATACCAACGAATAAAAATGGTAAATGATTTAGATTAAACAAAATGACTAGGAAGCATTTATTTATTTTTTAAGAAAATACTTTTAATTAAACAATGATATATATATATATATATATATATATATATATATATATATATATATATATATATATATATATATATATATATATATATATATTAACTTAAAAAAGGAACAGCAAATTATATCATATAAAAGTACTTTTCGAACTTAACCAAGCACATCTTTAACTTATTATAACGTTCTAAATTGTAAGAAGACGTGATATGATATAAGGAATAATTAAGGAAGGGGTGATGAGTAATACTTCAGCATGTTTAAATATTTTATTGTTAAAGTATACACTTTGATTTCTATTTACGTGAATGAAGGAATCATATATAATCATTTAAACTTCTAACACAAAAAATATATAAATTACTTAGAGATCAAGTTCAAGAATCAAGGTATAAGATTATCAAAAAATAGTAATTGATTGTAGATTAAGACAAAATTCTTGTTAAGTTTCCATTTAGAATAATTATTTGGAGAAAACTTCATAGTATCATATTCAATCATATATTATGGTATTGGTAAGAGAATTCTTTCACGAATATATATTGTATAGAAAATGACACAAAAAATAGTAGGGTTACAAATCTATTATTTCCATTAGATGACAGCATATAATATTCTTTTATATTCTATGATAATGTTTAATTTATAAAGTCACTAGGAGTGAATTAATGGTGAATTACTTAGGTAGTTTATATGAGATAATAGATTTAAATTAGCTCATTGTCTTCAATGTACTATAAATAAAAAATATTTAATTCATGGGTAAATTACACTCACTTTTCTTGAGGTTTGTCAAAATGCAACCTACCACCCTTTTAGTTGACCAATCTATACTCACCTCCATTGATAACATCCAAAATTAACATTGTTATCAAACAAACTCTATTTTTCATGTATGCCCTTTATTTTTCTCTATTTCTTTAATTTTTTTCTTCATCATGTCAAATCTCTTCCCTCCTCATCCCCCAAATCTGTCAAGCAATTCAAGGCTCGCTGGTATGAGTGACTTTACCCTTCCATTAAAAAGGTTTCTAATTTCTTCCATTATATATACTTTTTTGTTCAAGAATATATAAATCTTACAAATTTTAGAAACTTGCAATGTATAAAGTGGGAAAATATATGATATAATTGGGGCTGAGTTTAGCTGAAAGTAGTACCCAAATTCTAATGTTCACATCTTCCATATAATGCAGTTTCACTAAATACAATTGGCTTGGCAATTGAGTTGGTTACAGAATTAGCATTGCAATAGAAGGCTTTGAGTTAGTTACAGAACGTTTTGATTTTTTTGGTACATGAAGAAGAAAAGAAAAGAAATAGAAAAACAAAAAAGAAACAAAGAAGGGTTTGTTAGGAGAGAAGCCCAACAGGGGAAGATACAACCAATAGACTAAATGAGAGCACGATAATATCAGGCCGGATGCCATATTTTGATCCAAAACCTTAAGGTAATGAGTCATGACTCCTCCCATATTATATACTACTCACTTAGTCCATTCTTAACCAATATAAAACTTTACCTCTCACACTTAACTCCAACAGGTTTGATGGATATGGTAAGGGCATATATGAAAAACAAGATTTGTCACTTAACAGTGTTAATTTTGGATGTCAAAAAGGTTAATTTGGTGAATATAAGTTAGACAACTAGAAGAGAGATGAATTGTATTTTGACAACGCTTATGAGAAGTGAGTGTAATTTATCCTTAATTCATTAAAACATAACATATAAAACACCACATACAATAGCGGCGATACCTTTGGACAAAATTTAAAGACTAAATCATAACTGTAGAAATATTACTCTTAAATTATGTGAATAATTGCCTCTATCATTAGATATATCTATTGTGAAGTTTGATGGAAAAGTCAAGATTTAGACATTGTGAGTATAAAAATTTTTTTCTCATTGCTAAGCTATGTAGCAATGGCTAACGTACAAATCCAAAGTTATCAATGTATCCAGACACAATAATAAATATTTATTTTTAAATGGAGAGAATATCTCGCTTAATGGTCATACTCCCTCCTTTTCATTTCATCTATTTATTTCTTTTTAATTTTTTTTGTTGCAAAATATCTGTACATCTCTTATATCAAGAAGTATTAAATTTTTTTGTTCACAAAACTACCCTTAATATAATTAATATTTGTGTTGTTTTTCAACAATATTATAATCATGTAACTTTATATTTTAATAGGGATAATATGATTCACCCATATATTTTTTTTTTATCATTATCAAGATATATTTATTATTTTATTAATTTATGTACCCTTTTGCTTTTGAACAAATAGAGTGAAAAAGAGGGAGTATTAAATAGCGATACTAAAATCTCCATGATAGTTTGATTTCATGCGTCAAGATAACTTATAAATTTGAAACTTGAGCTATGAAGAAAGACTTTTTTTTCTCTGTGAGAGAAGAAAGACTTTAAAATCAAGGAATTTCCAATGAAGAGTAAAAGGAATTATAAGAAATATAAGGTCACTACAATGCAAGTTAGCCCTCTTTTGGATAATGACAAGATATAGGACACAAATGAAAGTTATACAAAACTATAAGACAAATATATTGTAATATATGATGATGATGATGATGATGATGATGATGATGGTAGTGGCTTAATGAGTGAATGAAGATACAAAAAAACAGATGATGGGAAATGTATTTGAAAAGAAAGTGTAGTACATAGCAAACAAAAAGATTTGCCCTTCTACAAGTGTGGAGTACACTTAACAGCGTAAAATGTACAATCTCAATTACTAATCATGTCGGTGTTTATATTTTTATATAAAATTTTAATTTGTTAATATTTTCATTAACAGTTAAAATTATACATTTTAAGAATTTTTAACTGCTCTTAAAACAATAATAGAAAAGAAGAGAAAGTTATGTTATGTTCCATTTACAGTCCAACACCTTATCTATTGCATTAAAATCCAATAAAACTGAAAACAATAATAACCAAAAATGTTAAATTATTAATGAAATTGAACAAAACTTTTTGCCTACACCTAAAACACCCAGGAATTTCTCGTATACTTTTACCCTTTCAAATGCATCTCATGTTTTACCTAAGCCAAAATTTAACAAAATATAAATAAGGAAAATAGCATAAGATAGCCAACCTTATAAGAAAAATCAAATAGAAGCTCTGTCAAATAAATAAAATGGAAAATAAGAGAGAGAGAGAGAGAGAGAGAGAGAGAGAGAGAGGTGGGGGAGTGTCAACGATTACAAACAGCTAAAGCCCAATAACAAAGGAAAGGCCGGTAAAATTAATTGATCCACTGAAATCCATGCAATTATGGAAGACTTGTACAAAACGGAGCCGAAGCCCAAAAAACAAACCAAACTAATTGACACACACATTTCGAGTATCTGAGACTAAACAGTTGAGGCTGATGCACAGTGGAAAATGAAATGGCACACAAGTTCAATTCTGGAACCGTCCCATCATATGAGCACGTACATGCTTCACCCAAAAAGAAAAAACATGGAGATGGCATCGGAGTTCCTTTCGCTACACCCAGAAAGTTTTAGACAACTTTTTCTTAACTCCTTATGGATAGTTGGAATGAACTGAACTGTACAGATTTTTCGAGACAAATATTTCGACAAAATAATGATTTTTTCATGGTTGGAATCAATTTGAGACAAATATCTTAGACAAATATTTGTTACACAGTTGGAATGAATACTTAGACCGTGCAACAAATAATGATTCGCAGAGTTGAAGCAAGATACCTCAAACCGCATTGGTATTATGTATCGTAACAAATATATTGTAAACTATACAAGTTTTGGTGCCCCTTGTTCAGTACAAACTGCAATACGGTCTAACAATTCTAAGCACAGCTAAAGATTTCGGTGGGCACCACCAAATATAACAATTGATGTTACCATTTATCATTTACAAGAGAAGAATTGTCAGGCCATCCACGAACCATACTATTTAAAGAAAACCTACCAGGAACCATGCAAACTGTGTTCAGAAGCCCACAAAGAATCATATCTGCAACAGCATGGTCCAATCATCATGTTAAGATTAATAACCAAAACTTTTCTCTGATTCACAGCAGAAGAATCCTCGCAGGTAGAGCAGCACAACAAATCAATAATGTCGTCTTGCCCTGTCTTAACTCAAATTGTGCTCTCAAAAGAAACCTGGAATTGAGCAAGGTGCCTCGGCTTTGGATTGGATGAAGTAGCAAGGCCCTGAAGCAACTTTAAAACATCAGCAGTATCATCAAGAAAATATTTGGCCTTGCTAGGCTTCCTACCCACAGTACAGGCAAATATCGCCGGAGCTTCTGTTAAGGATGGGCAGGAAACTGTTCTTAAAATGCTCTCAAACATGTCTTCATCAGACCTATCATCTCCAATGCACATAACAAAATCTGGTGGATTACCACCATTAACCATGGTTGAAAGAACCTTTTCAGCTACCAAACCCTTGCTTACTCCCTGCAGAGAGCAAATCAAGATTTTTTTTTTTTTATCAAGTTCATTCCAGATTCTAAGCTTAAATACAAGCATATGACAAGAACGAATTTAAAGAACTCTACCTGTGGTTTAACTTCAACAATATGCTGGCCTCTCTTGACAACTGCTGGTTCATTTGCAAGCACGCTTTCCAAGTGATCCAACAACTCCTTGGCTTGGCAAGAACCAAAATCAGGATCTGCATCTTGATGATGCCACACCAAAGCACTTTCCTTAGTTTCAATATTGGAGCCATCAGTTGCCTCGGTATACAGCTGCATGACAGGTTCCACTATATTTTTCCATTCAAGGTCTGCTGACAAGTGACTGGTTTCCCATTCAGAATCTCTACTCCACCTGCAACCACAAAAGAGGGGGAAAAAAATCTTAAGAGTTGGTTTATGTGTGCGGTGGTGGGCAGGAGTGCAAAAGCTTCCCAATATTTGTAACAGTAAAATGGCACACCTTAAAAAGTAACCATGTTCAGCAGCAAGTCCCAGCATTTGGCATGAACTAAACCATTCACTAAGAGAATCTCTTCCCCTGCCACTAACAATGAAGACAATGCTCTTTGTATCATTACACAGAGCATTTAGCACAGATATGACTTCAGGGCTCGGTATTTTACTTATAGAAGACTGTGGTGTAA
Organism: Dalbergia cultrata; assembly: GCA_031216105.1. Taxonomy (NCBI): domain Eukaryota; kingdom Viridiplantae; phylum Streptophyta; class Magnoliopsida; order Fabales; family Fabaceae; genus Dalbergia; species Dalbergia cultrata. The sequence continues at coordinate 52,872,595 of CM062348.1, read as the reverse complement.
CAGTACCATCATAATCAAGAAAGATGGCCCTTCTACTAGTTCTCTTGTAAGCTGAAACAACATGATCAATGGACAACTTCCTAAACCCAGGAGAAAGAGAAACAACTCTGAACCCTAGACCCAGACCAATTCCCCAACACCTTTTGGTGTAGTGATCTTTGCAGGCTCTCTCCAAATCCTGCATAAAGCTACGTGCCCAATATGCAACATCATGAGAACTGACATACCGATAGTGTTTCTCATGGCGCAAGTGCTTCTCAGAATCACTCATAGTAAGGGCCAAATTCAGAGCATCAGCAACAGCATCAATGTCCCAGGGATTGACCCTGATTGCCCCACTCAGAGAAGGTGAACAACCAATGAACTCAGACACAACAAGCATGCTCGTTTGAGGAGAATCACTTTTTCTACCCAATGCTTCATCCAGTTGTGCAGTTCCCTGTCTGCAGACAATATATTTGTAGGGGACTAAGTTCATGCCATCCCTTACTGCATTCACAATGCAACATTCCGCTACCGCATAATAGGCGCTCTTCTCAAAACGGGGAACAGGGCGGTCAATCAGAATGACAGGCTGATAATGCCTTAAACCATAAGTGCCATTGATCCTCCGGGCAATTAAATATGTTTCCTTCTTTGCTTCATGAACATCCTTCCCTGAACCCCTTGCAGGATTTACAATTTGAACTAAGACAACTTTGCCCTGCAAATCTGGATTCTGATGCAGCAGCTGCTCCATGGCTAGAAGCTTCAGACTGATGCCCTTGAAAATGTCCATGTCGTCAACACCAAGAATCACCTTCTTGCCCTTAAACTCTTCCTGGATCTCTTTTACCTTAGCAGATGTAGAAGGTAGATTTAATACGGATTCAAGCCTACCCATGTGAATGCCTACAGGCAAAATTTTTATAAAGATAGTGCGGCCAAAGTAATCAAGTCCTATATGTCCTCGCTTAGATTCATAGTCCAGACCCAACATTCTGCTGCAGCAAGAAAGAAAGTGCCTTGCATAATCAAATGTATGAAAACCAATTAAATCAGCATTCAAAAGTCCCCTCAAAATTTCATCCCTTACAGGCAAAGTTCGATAAATTTCAGATGAAGGGAAAGGACTGTGCAGGAAGAATCCAAGTTTAACTCGATTAAATCGCTTCCTCAAGAAGGTAGGCAAAACCATCAAGTGATAATCATGAACCCAAACAAAATCATCATCAGGATTAATTATTTCCATAACCTTGTCTGCAAATATTTTGTTTGCAGAAACATAAGCCTGCCAAAGCACGCGGTCAAAGCGGTCGCCATGATCTGGGAACATTGGTAGCATATAATGAAAGAGAGGCCAAAGCTGCTGCTTACAAAAGCCAAGATAGAATTTTCTCAGGAGATCATGGGGCAGAAAGGTAGGTACACAGTTAAAGTCATCCATTAATCTCTGAGCAACTTCTTCCTGCTCACTGGCATCTATATCAACCTTGAGGGAACCCACATATATTACCTCAGTATCAGAAGAAAAACCATCTTTCAATTGTAGTAAAATCGAATCCTCATCCAAGCTGAAGCACCACTCAGCAGTTTGTATATCTCTTTTAGCCTGCAATGGCAGCATGTTTGCCACAATGATTTTCCGCTCCCGACATCCAGAGGAGCTTACATCTGAATCCCCATCATTACAACCGTAACCATCCAAGTCAGAGATAATTCCAGGAACAGTCATAATCCTTGGAAGAGCTCTTGGGGTGTGAGGAATATCCAGCAAGTCTCCAGAAGCTAAGTCTAAGAGATTAGCATATGATTGTGATGACATGGCTGATCAAGGAATAATTTTCTCCAATGTCCTTCTTCCTATCAATTCATCATGAAAATAATGATAATAAGCCATTTATTTTAAATAACCTTCCAACAAGTATCCTGCAAAATAAAATATCATGGCTTCCAAGTAAAAATGCATACTTGATATAAACAAATTCTGAAAACTGCATTTTACACACGTGGATATCGTGTAAACATATAATGCCACTTTATCATGGACAACACACCAGACAACAATTTTTGGCATTTATACAGAGAAAACATCCATCAAGCGGTTCAATCTCACATATCTCTTCGGTCTAATCTCACATCTCAAATCACAAACCATCACATAAGAAAGCGCAGATGGATTCAAAAATGATAACGTAATTTTGTCGCATCCATATTGCACACGCTCACCTTTACGAACAGATTCCATTCTCCACAGTCTACTTGTGTTATAGACATTTACTGCTCTTTGTGCCATTAACTCCACGACTGAAACTAAAACCCCCAGTATAATTTTCAGCAGGGATGGACTAAAAAACTCTTTCAGAATGCAACTTCATGTGCCATTTCTCCAAAGTTTAAAATATATATGAAACAGTGAAAAATAAACCCTCATTTTACATGTTTAAATATGATAACAGATAACCACATTCACAAAATCCATAATAATGGTCCTAAAATATCAATAAAAAAAGGAAAATTAATTTAGCATGTTCCTGTCTTTGAATGATCTATCAAAAGAGTCTTCTCACCAAAACCAAAAAAAAATAAAAAGAGAGGAAAAAAAACTGTCACCAAAACGAAGCACTGAAACAGTGAACATCCAGGGATCATCAGAAACAGTACGTGAAGTAGAAAAAACTGAAGACTGACAACTAATTTTTATCAAACAAGCACATAAAAAAAGAGTAAGAGAATGGGGTTCGAAACTGTTAGATCCTTTTAACGATGAAGAAAACCGAAGACACGGTAAAAAGGAGTTTCGAGATTCACAACCAGATTTCAAGCTATCATCACATTATCATCGAACCTCACTTAAACGACGCTGTCGTTTCACATCAACAACGATTCCCTCCCGTAACACCAAAAACTTCATTCACAACAACCAATTACACACAGCAACACGCGAACTATCTGCACCATTCGTTCACGAGAAGAAAAAAAAAATACACACACAGAGCGGAAAACCATAACGGCCTAGACTTCAAAGAATCACCACACAACAAACAGTTCCACTCAAAGCACAGATCAGAAACGAAAATATAAAATCAAAAAAATAATAATAACAACAATAATTTTCAAAAAAAAAAAAGAGCAGTTGCGACTCATGAAACACGAGTCACGAGCTCCGAGTCTCACCTTTCGAGTGACGGCGAGAGATTCCGGCGAGGCGAGTCGAGGAACGCGAAGTGAAGAGAGAGAGAGAGTTCGGAGGCTGCGCTAGAGAGAGAGAGAGAGAGAGAGAGAGAGAGCTTTTCAGTTTTGGAGGAAAGAAAGGAAGCAAAAACGAGAACGGAAACAACGAGAATTTTTTTTTTTTCTCTCTTTTTTTATATCTCTGGGGGCCACTGTAGAATGAGGCACTGGATGGATAGAGTTTTTCTTTCTTTTTATATTATTTTTAAATGTTTTTCAAAAAACTATATTTTGAGTCTGCTTGACAGGTTGGATAAAAAAAATGGATGGATAGAGTCCATCTGTGTCCACCAACAACATGACCTTTACTACAGCTTGCTTTTCTAACCACGGTTCAGTCATCACTGTTCCTCCTCATTTACCATCATACCCTTTTCCAAATTAATTCATTAATCAATTCTCCTTTTAAATATTACTCCTCCCGCTAGAACCCTTGGAGTAAAAATCCTTTAAAGTGAGAATCTCAATTTAAAAAATAAAGTGAAAAATTTTATATTTGGATTAATAAAATTAGAAGTGATGTCCTCTTTATTTTATTGGTTTAATGATAAAATCTCTTCACTTTATCCTCTAAAGTGATATTCTCATTTTAGAGGATCCAAATCTGAACCTTTGCAACAAGTCATTGATTTTTTTTTCTTTTGCATTTTATCCCGATATATATTTATAATAAGTGAGAATAAGTGAATATGGGTATAATTAGTTGATTGATACATAATCATGACGAGTGATAAAGGATATTTCATCTTTTACTTTTATTTTATCAAAGAATAAAAAAATTCAATCATAACCTTAATTTCTAAACATAACCTACAAACAATTTACATCAAGAAATTGAGAGGATATTTATTATGGATTTGATTTTGATATATTAATAGTATAAATATGTATATATATATATATAAAGTCATCTAATCATATAATGTCATATAAATAAATATGATTAACTTTTACTCAACTACTTAAAAAGTCATTAAAATTGAGATATTTAACTGGATAATAGTATAAATCGTTTTACTATCATAGTGTATCAAAATTAAATTTATTTTTTATTATATAATTTTTTTATTATTTTCTTTTGAATGTGACTTTTTAAATATTATAATTAATTATTAATTTAATCAAGTGGGATCTTATCAACAAATATGGTTTAATATCTTATTCTAAATTCCCAACCACAGCCAGCACATTCCATTCTACCAAAACGAAACACACCTAAGTCCTCTCTTGGTGATACAAGATGTTTTAATAATATGTATTATTATGTAGCGTTATCCACCATTTGTGCGGAGTGCATTCCATATATTTATTCTTTACAATTCATCATGCGTTGGCCCTCTTAATTGATTAATGTTTCTCCTCCATAAATAATTGTCTAACTGTGGTGGTCAAAATCGTACAACTTGCAGGGTGGTGGTGCTTCTTGAATTACTTCCTTTTTAAAATTTTATTGATTAAAGGGGTTCTGAATATATTATCCCTTTGTCAACCGGGTCCTTTTAATGCGCAGAAACCATTTAGAAATGCAAAGTATATATATTTAAATGAATATTAATTCATCGTTGTAACTACGCTGGGTCATTCATATATAATTTGTTGCACGCACGATGAATGACCTTTCGAAATTCCGATTATTGAACACGCGAAAAGCCTCGGATTACTTCATATTTATCAAAAAAGACCCTCCAGAGATAATACGCCTCAAGGACTAGTTTGGCCCTTTTCTATTTTAGATAAACAATCTTTTCTCACAAATCAATATCGCAGCAACTAATCCTTAATCTCTTAACCACCTCACTTATTGGTTTTCTTTTTTCACAAAAAAAAAAAATCATTAATTTTCATGTGGGAGAGGACAGCAACTGTTGCTTCATGTGGCTCTCATTCTATGTATGAAATGCATGTTGATTTAACTATTCAACTGCATACCCACAGGTAGATTGTGTTAAATGGTCCATTTATGGCTGTTGAAGATGGATAAGATTCTAGTATCTTATTTAATGTATGTTCGTTTTACACCAAAATCACCACCCATAGAACCTACCGGTGCCTTGTTCATGAATGACAGTCACATGTCACAACCTCATCATCATCGCTCAAACTTATGGTTCTGGACAAGCTTTAATTTGCAATTTGAGCAAAGTTACTGCTCCTATTTTATTAATCAATGTAACTCCTAACCTAATGAGCTCCCTAACAAAGAGTGTTCAAATTATAAAGTTGTAGGCTTGTAGCCTAGGGTCAACTTGCAAATAAGAAAACCTTGGAATTAATCCAATTAGTACCCCCTGTCAATAATTTATTCCAGTTACTTTTTCAAATACTAAACAAAATGGCCCGGGATAAATGTTGAGGGCAAAGAAAAAGGGTTTTGCAGGAGCAATGAAAAAGATAAAAAAAATAGCGAAAACACATGTTTGAGTTTTTTTTTTTTAAATGATATTCACCGGTAACAGTAATTATTAATTCATTCAAAACAAAAGTTCTACTAAAAAGATAAATCTCAGGCCATTAAACCCTTTTTATACACACTATCAAAAATGAATCCCTAAGTAAATAGCATTAAAGTAACTGAGATAATTTTTTTTTCTTTTATTAAAATCAAGGTATCAACTATCAATATCGATAACAATGATTAATCTCCTCGTCAAGAGAGCTCTCCCACGTAGATTAATGGCTAGCCATCAAATACGACTCATTTGCATACTGAGATAACTATGAGATATGCTAAAGGCAACGATCTTGGCTTTCAAAGTTTAAAAGAAGGGAAATGAGAACCTAGCGTGCTGGTGAAAAGGAATAAATAAACAGGGTGGTGTGGGACGCGTTTGGATGCATTGCAATGCTCGAAGCTCTTGGAACGAGGAAAGAAGCTAGACTTTGAGTCGTGGAGCGTGCGAGGCTGAGTCAGCTCCACCCACGCAACTTCCGAGCTGGCATTTAGATTTGGATAAACACGCCACACGCCATTTCAACACTACCACCACCATTTTCCCACGTTCCACATGACCTCTCCGTATTGTCGTTGATTGCTATGTTTTTTCCCTTTTCGAACAAAATAAATAAAACTATTAAAAATTTTCATTAACATTAAATAGTTTCAATACGGGCATATTTCTATCTATATTATTTCATATTTACCATTTGATTATGAGAAATATATATCCCACTTTTAATTCAGATACTTTGATTTTATAACGTGAAAAAAAAATCATTTTAATCACGTAACCAGTTCGAGGTTAAATAGAACACATTATTTTAATTACATCCTTAACTAGTTCTCCGAATTGTAAGAGGGATGGTTTTAAATGTGATGGGTTTTTATAACCTAAACATATTAGCTAGGTAGCATATTTAGGAATAAAAAATATTATTTGTATTTACAAGACATGAAATACCATATCGACTCACATTTTATCCATCATTAAATGAAATGTGGACCCTACTTAAATAAGGTCCACACCCTCATCCAACAGTTGATAAAATATAAGTTGGCACAGTATTCTATGTATTGTAAGTATAAATATTATAACTCTTTAGGATTAGCTGCACAATTATAGTTTTTTGGGTAAAGGTCTACCAAGGTATAAAGGATAGGTTGGGTTTGGTTGAACCAAACTTAAATCTGACTCAATTTTTATGCTAGGACATTATTTATTGCAATCCAAACTCGATTTAATAATGACCTGATTAATATTTGAAACAATCCAACACTCAAACAATATATAAAGATTTTAACATTATACAGAGTAAATATATACAGTTTTACAAATAATAATCAAAATTCAAGAGATGTTTTTAATAGGTATTTTAAGACAAATCTTATCACTATAAAAATAATATGAAATTATTTAAAATATATTAATTAAAATATAAAATATTATGATTTATTGATAATTTTACAAAGATAGCATTTGTGTTATATGTTCGGATTTTTTTCTCATACTGCACATCATTAGCCTTTACTTATATAAGATAAAAATATTATTTATACTCATGAGATATAGACTTTATTCGAATGGAGTTCACATCTCGTTTAATAGTGAATAAGGTATGAGTCGACATAGTGTCTCATACCCTGTGAGTATAAATAACATAACTCTATATAAAAATACATAGCTCTAACATAAACTATCTTATTTCCTTAGTATCTCATGCACTCACAACTGACTTGAGCATCATAATTCTTACAAGTACATATTATCCTCACATTTACTTTTCGTGAGCTACACCATAGGGCGCCATCATATTTGGTTTCTCGAGTATGAGTGTTCATAATCCGAATTAGTCTAACAACTCATCCCTATCCACAACTTAATGACCTGGTTCATGCTTTAAAACTTTGCCATGTATATTTTTAAAGTTGGTTTGGGTCATACTTTGGCTTGATTCAATCCAATTCAAAGTCAAATTATTCTCAAATTTTTTTTAAAAAAATTTAATTAGTAATAATTATAAGATTTTATATTTTAACTAATATATTTTATATAATTTGGTAATATTTTTATATTGATATAATTTATTTTTATATATGTATTATAAAATATCTATTGAATTTTGCATCTTACTTCTAAAATTTAATAATTTTACTATATATAATATCTAAATTTTTATAAATTATTTAAAAATTGGGTTAATTTAGTCACCAATCGAGTCATTATTAAATTGAACGAATTCAGGCTTAAAAAATGATCAAATAAAAAAATCTAGTCGAATTCAAATTTGGTCCAACTCAACCAAACTCATCATTGGTACCCCTTATTTTCATGTAATCTCTCCATTTAGTTTACTTGCCAACCAACATCATAGTTGATTTTTTAAAGCTTGTACAAAACTATCTATTTATAATTCAATTCATACTTTTAAAATATAAGTATTTTTTATATCCACAATAATTTTAAGGGCATTAATATCCATTATTAATGAGTGATTGTTATTTAAATCATGAACCTCATGATTCTCAAATATATTTTAATTTTTTAACAAAATTGCATGCGTGGCTTAATCTTAATGATTAACCCTTACAAAGTGATATCCTTAAAAAATTTAGTATCGAAGAAGCTCCCAGTTTTTTTTTCCCTTACAAAAAACAAAAAAGGATAACTCTAGTAGCATACATTTCTTTGGTGTAAAAAAATTTAGGGTAAAAAGATGACACATCAATTCAAATGAAGTAAATTTTATAGACTCATAGAAGAATTTATATTTATCTCACTACAAAGAAACAAGTAGAGATTCGTCCTTTCAACCCTTCAATACTTATATCCCTAATGTGGTCAAGACATTTTAATCTTTTTCTTTGCATAGAATGTATCCAAATTATAAATGGAAAAAAAACTAAAATAAGGGTTAAATTAAAATATTAGAAAGCCACAATAAAACAAAATATGTCTTTTTATAATGTTAAGGGATCACAATAAGACATAAAATATTTAGTTTTCTATCATAATTTAAATACATTAACATTTTGAAAACATTAGAAATGTAAATAGAATAAAATAAAAACTTTTTGAATTAAATCGAATCCTTGATGTAACACGAGGGATGTAATTGAAATTTTTCCTATATATATATATGCACATCTTAATTTATTTCTTACTAGCGTCTTGCTAGGCACCATTATGCCCATTAATTTGCATTTTTTTTTCTAGAAAATCATTCTCTTAAATGATAGATTTTGTGAAGTTTAATGCCAAAACTTTGAAAACATAAAATCGGCTCTAATGTTTTCTAATCCTGCAAATCAACCATTTGTTTAAAAAGAAATAGGAGGAGAATGGAAAATGAAGGCATGCAAAGTGGTTTAAAATATCTTGAAAGCAATTCCTAATTTCCTACACTAACTCCTCTATTTTTTAAAAACAAAGACAATCTTTTAATTTATGAAATGATACATATGCAGAAGGGGGGAAAAAAAAAGTAAAATCTAACATTTGAAATGCAGACAAAAATTGAAATTGAAAGTTGAAACCTTACCTTATGTGGCCGTGAAACAAATAATGGAATAGAAAAAATTAGAGCTTTGAGCAGTCGAGACGGAATGCTAAAATTGCTTTTTATAATTTTTTAGTAGTTTTTTTTTTTTAATGAATGGTCATTACTATTTTATCTCTATATTTTAAACTTCTATTTTAGTAATCGGGTGGGTAAAATTGAAAAAAAAATTAGACACCAAAACATCACAATACTTTTTATAATATGTATAGATAAAATGTGTATTTATTTATTTATTGATTGTTTGGTATTAGTGACCTTTTTATTTGTTTCCATGATGATATATTGCAAGACGAGTGGTGTTATCGTAATTAAGAGCCATATGAAGCCTTATTATTTGTGTCGAAGTAGTTGGTCAAGGGCCACCACACAAATTAAAAATAAAATAAAATAAAATAAAATGATGCGTTCATTCAGCCCATTCTGCTTTTGAGGCACTAACCATTTTCCTCGCCACGTAAGTCCACTCATCCACCAACCCACGCGCTTTGGATCTACGTGAGCACGAGCATCACCCAACGGTACGGACAGCATAACCACGCGTAACGGCTCTTCATGAGACACGAAAGTGAGTGGGGGCCCCATTACCTATTGGAGCATCAGTTCGGAATGAAGGAACTGGTGATACGCGTGGGAAGCACGTGACGGTAACCGGTGATGATTAAAATTGACGGATTTGCCACCTCTACGTGAAAAAGATTGCTAAAAGTGACGGTAAATTCTCCTTACATCATCCAGTAACATCCACACAAAATAAAAAGTTAATCATTTAAAAATAAGGGTTTAAGTTTGATACATTGATAAAAAAAAATTTTATTTTTTAAATAGTGGGAAAAAAATAATTATATTTATTAATATATTATTATATAATTAGATAAATATATACAACTTTTTTATACTACTAATATATTCTAATTAAATCCTAAAATTAATTAACTTATTACTTTTACACTTTATTAATCACTCACTGAGAGGAAGTAAATCTGAAATTGATACAACAAGTTAGTGAATTATAGTTACATAGATTAATTTTAATGTATTATTAATATAAAAAGTTTTGTATTATTATTTAATTATATATTTTTATATGTAGAATTTATAAAATAATAGGTTGTTAAAATAAATATTTTCACTATATAGCAATACATAATTAAAGATCTACCATGTATAAGAATTAAATTCATCCATACTGCATATAAAAGATATTCCCTTTATAACTATTTTTTGACGTCTCCTAATTAGATTGAATTGTATTTTTAATTCCATTAATATAATTTCATGTGTTCAAAAAAATTAAATAAAAATTATGCATGTGACCACTATAACAAGCTGTTAACCACAATTCACCTCATTATACAAAGCACTCTCACGCACAGGATCTTCTTAGATTTTCAAACATTGAATAGCAATTAGTTGTTATAATATTTTTATTTTTGAAATACTACTTACCATAATACTAAAATCGACCAAAATAAAAAATGTGAATTGATCCACTAGTTGAAATAATTGGATTGAACTTCTCTAAAGTGAGAATATTGATAAAGTGAGAAAGTGTTGATCAGTTTAGATTAATAAGATCTATTAACCATGAGACCTATAATAGTTATAGGTAGTTGATTTTCTTAAATATCTAGTCATGAATTTCATTCCTAATAAATCTAAATTGAAGGGTAGTATACTTCAAGGGGACTATTTATTATTTTTTACAATAAATACATGAGATTCACTTAAGAAAAAGACAATAACATCCATTATTTATAGATTGCACCAAATAATGGATTAAACTCTCAATTTCCCATTTACCAGCTTTCTTACTCTGGAAGAGACAAATCACAAAACACTCATCACCATAAACAGATTAAAATGAAAATGAAAGAAGAAAAGTGGGCCCCATATTATCCAGTCGCCATGTTTCGCGGAAATGACGGTTTAAGGGGGCAAAGTCTTTGCTTTGGGCTCGTGTTAATCCATTCCAAAGTCTGAAAATGAAAATGAAAACAGAATGAAAAATTTTTAACTTCTTTCAAAAATACCAAAATGCCACTCATGGGACCCTCCCCTCCCGTCTAAACCTTATTGAACGGACTGAATGGAATGTTCTAGACGTGGATTTCACGCCACTGTAAGGTTTCTTTTGTTTAAAATTCTCAGTGCCCTTGCCTCTCCACTCATACTCATTACCGATACACCAACTTGTTTGATGGATTTGATCACTGCCCATATTTTTCATATTAGTGCAAGTAAAGTCATATTTTTTATCTTTTAAATATTAATAAAATTAAATATTTTTATAATAACAAGTTATTAAGTTTTATTAAATATTTTTTATTTGTAAATAGTTTAAGGTGTAGTAGTTAGTTTTTCCAAAAGAATAAGTGAGTGAGAAATCAGAAATCATAAAATATAGGAAAATTTTGAATTCATAGGCTTTAAAATATAATTAAATAGATTTGAGAGATACCAAAAAACAGTTATAAAAATTAATCCTCTATATTAATAGTATAGAATGGTATATATAATAATAAGCAAAAAGAAAAAATCAGTTGGACCAACAAAATTTATGCCAAATAAAATGTCCTTAAGAAATAAAATATATTGTATTTCTAGATGATTAAAAGTGTACAATAAATTAATCCCTTCTTAGTATTTTTTTTCTTTCTAAGATATTAGAAGATGGAGATGAGAATAAGAGCTAGACCTACAATTTTCTGTAACTCATTGAGACATGTAAAAACATATTTCTAGAATTGGTCTCACTCTTCTCTTCATAATGTTTTGATGTACTTATTTATTATATTTATACACTTTATCACGGATCAATTTGACCTATGTTTATCAATCATCAAGAATAATTTTGATATAACATTTTATTTATTGAGAGATTAATTTGCCCAGATCAAATTACAGGTTTATTCTAAAGAAAATACATATAACCTTTTAAAAAAATAAATTACTAAATATTTATAATATTACTTATATTTTTGGGGATTTCTTCACTCTCATGTAAAATCTAAAAGTGTGTTTGGATTAATGAAGTTGGGTGGAAAAGAGCAAAATTATAAGTTGCTTAATTATTTGGATTTGCAAAATTTTGATGGAATATAACGGAGATGAATGGACCCTATTCCATTAAATTCTATCAATTCTTCACAAATTTCTTTCCTCCCAAATTGAGTGAAACGAGATGGAACATAAGTTATCTAAATAATTAAATATAGTTATTCAACTTCATTCCATTCCCCTCTGCTCCATTCCGCTCCACCACGATCTACCAATCCAAATATACCCTAAGGGTATCAATATCCTTTAGCTATTTATGCCTAAAAATTAGTCACATGCTTCATTAACTTAAATTATTAAGGTTATAAAACTGAAGATTAAATCATAGCCGTTAAATGTTAGATAGTATAGGTACCTAAGAGTATCGAAATAAATCCTTACATTTTTTTAAGTATTTTAAATGTAACTAACTTTTACATATTGACAATATAAAATAACTTTATACTGTCAATCAATATAAATTAAAGAAAATGTCAAATCATACAATCACAATGATAACTACCCATTATGATTTGTCATTTTTTTGAATTTTTATTAATTAATAATGTAAAATTATTTTACATTATAAACCAATTAAAATTAAATTATTCAAATATTTATAATAAGGAAAAATTGTACTTTACCCATAAACTATAGGCCTTATTGTGCACTTTATCCTCAAAACTTTAAAGATGTGCAAATCAATCACTTAACATTTCCTTAATGTGAAAATCAACCATTCTATTGATTTTTTCATATATTGTTGATAAAAATTACATACATTCAAGAAAGTTTAGGGTATTAATTTAAATATTATTTATTATTTTAAGGTGTCAACTTGCACCTAACCTAAAGTTTGTGGACACAGAACACACTTATTTTTCAATAACAATAAGCAAAAATTTGACATGATGGCCAAAGTACACATTTAAAAAATATTAATATATCAATTTGCACAATTTTAAAGTTTTAAAATAAAATACTCAAGACCTATAAAATGTAATTTTTCCCTTTATAATAATTCAAGTTTATTTTGATACATTATTGTGTGTATTATTTATTGGAATAAAATATTAATTTGTTCGGAAAATATGGCAAAAGAGGAAATACAGTCAAACCATTGGGTAGTAAACCTTAGCATGCACGCGAAATACTTAAAATCATTATCATTATCCACTAAACGGCCCCTCAAACGGTGTTAGGTGAATTCAGTACCAATGACCTACCCATGTCCTCTGCTATAAATATTCCTCATAATCACATGCACACCTAATTACTGTATCATTATTATTATTATATCAAAAAAGGAAAAGATCATTCAGGTACTTCTATTCTTTATTGATGGTGGCCAGCAAAGGTTTTAATTCTTATAATAATAATAATAATAATAATAACTAGTGACATACCGAGTATTATGGTGTTCGTAAAGTCCTATTTTTTTTTAAATAAATACAATTAAATGTAGTTAAGATAATTGTTACAAAAATATTATATTAAAATAAAAGTCATAATAAGTGAATCATGTAATGTGAGAGTGGTTTTGTGGTTTTTATTTTTCTTCAAAAGAGATAGGTAGTTAAGAATAGTGGGTGAGGGAATGAGAGAGGTAATTATAATTGTGCATCAAAATATAGTTTTTCTTTCCAATCGCCTTTACCTATAATAATAATAATAATAATAATAGAGAAAGGAGACAGAATATGAAAAAAAACAATAAACAAATTAAAAATTTGTATAGAAGAATAATGCCATGCATCTTATTCAAATTGATCATCATTAGATCAATTTCAGTGGCTTAGTAAATAATTAAATTAAACATTTTTATCAATATAATGATATATAATTAACAAATATTATTTTATATTAATAATTTATAAAAATAGAATTTATAAGAATAAGTTATAGCTCTTAAATAGAATATGTGCACTTGATCTTTTAAGTAAATTTATAAGCAGAGACACTAAACTTAAAAGGGGGATGTTTCAAAATCAAAAATACATTTTTAACCAAACTTTCAGACACCATTTTGAAACTCAAAAAATCATGCATAACATAATTTTAATTAGATTAGTGACAAAGACGATAAATATATTAATGTAGTTAATAATAAATATCAACCATTTTGCTAGATTGCCGGTAACTAATAATAAATATGAAGTGTTTTTTCTAGATTTACTGGTAGCTAATAAACATGAATCGTTTTGTTAGATTCACTGGTAAAATCACTTAAATTTCTGTTTATTAAGACATTATATTTTGTGCTGCATAAAAAAAAGAAGAAGAAGCTAGTAACTAAAATTTTTAGTTTGTAATGTATGACTAACCCAAATGATGTCTAAAAACAGTGGATACAAAAAACAATACTATTTCAAAGTGGATTGTGCTCACCTATTAATGACGTGAAAGAATCGTAAACATCCTAGCTCCTCTAATACTTTGAATTTTAATTTTAATTTTTCAAAAGAAGTGCCAAAATTAATCTTTACCCAACTTTGCACTGGAGAACAATTCCAGCTCAGCCCAGAGAAAATTCCAAATCTTTGTCCCATTGACTTTGTTTTTTGAATTAGGCCATAAGCAATAATAACTTCTGAATCAGAAATCTGAAAGGGACACGTAGAGGAGGAGCCTTTGCCTCTGCCTCTGCCACTGCCCAAACAGTGTTTTTGATATATGTAGCCAATTATTTTGTCCACTTGACCCCATCGAAATTGCTAATTGAACGAGAGTATGGCCAAGTGGAATACAGATATGGCGGCAATGGCAAATCTTTCTACTTTCTAGCTAGTTTCCATGCCACCTTTCTACTTATGGTGTTGATATTATTCTAGCTAAGATATACACATCTGAAAAGGACATGACCCATCTATGGATATCCTTATTTGCCTTTTCCTTTTTTTTTTCTCTCTTTTTTCCTTTGATGATCTGCATATGTTTGTGTTCTGTTCTCTTTCTTTCTTTCTTTAATCCAAAGAAATGGTTGGAGTATATAATTGCACACACCAATAAATGAGCAAAGTACTCTTATGAGTAAGACCATACAGATTGAAGTATTTGAAAGCTGTCGGCATTACATTATATATGTAAGACATCTCATATCTCTATTTACGTCAAGCAATGGAAACCTGACAAACTTTGAGAAGGGAATAGGGAGAAGTTGAAATTCGATGTCAAAAGTATATATGCCCTAATAATGACCAAAGAATAAGAAATCCAACAAAAGTAAAGTTCCTCGTGCGATCATCATAGTTATTTTGACATCCTGTGTGGAAACAACGTTGGAAAACACATGTATATGGTTTCTCTCTAAGAAACTTAAATTATATGATTTATTTGGAATAATAGAAAATAATAAGGATCAAACTCTAAATCTCTATTTTAATACTAAATTATGAATCATCTCTTTAAAAAATTTAAGTTATTGAGTAGTAATATATAGATGATTTTTATATCTAACAACTCTAAAAACAAAACATAGAACATTTTAATGCCCCCCAATTGACATATATGTTGACATCTAGATGGTAAAATAATGCATGATTTTTTAAGTTTTCCCTCAATTATTGATTTTTAATTTCAAGAAAAAAAAAAGAAAAAAGAATCTGCCAGTGGAATCGGATTCTGAAGGAGAGTCATAGCTAGTTTACCCAACTTCCCTTCATATGGAAGGAAAATAACCTAGAGTAAAAAAGGTATTTTTGTTTTTCTGAATTATCCAGAGAATCATGTGTTCATCACATGGAAGCACGTACGTTCACATGTTAATTCAGAATTGCAATAGGATAGGACAGGAGCTATAACAACTAGTAGATATTATGTTTGATGTGGTGCATAGCAGATGAGAAGAGAGAGAGAATACATTCAACGCAACCAATACAAAATGATAGCATAGCACCTAGAAATTTCCATTCAGTGGTGGTGAATGGTGAAGGATGCATGCATGTGGAGTATGCAGAGAATTTTCCTAATATATGTTAGGAACCTGCTTAGCACCGCGCTGTGAGCAGTTGTCTTTAGAAAATTGTTTGGTTGATAATAAAAGCATACAATAAATTCATATTACAGATATTATCATTATTGATGAGTGGTTTATATTCATTTCACTCACTCATCATATTTAATGATGATAAGTGTTTATTGTAAATTTATTATAAAATTTTATTGTGAATCAAACATTACTCGTCTTTTTATAACACCCTCTCTTTACCTTTTCTTTTTTTTATATGAAAATAAATTAAAATGCAGGATTTATCAAAGCAAAAGTAGAGTTCTACTGCTGACCATATTACATTAAAGTTCAGCCGTTAATTTTAAAATTATTATTTAAAAGTTAAATTTGGGGTAGGTTTATGCATGCATCCGCTGCCCTTGGGGTCAAGCAGGAATATTCGAGGATTGTTCATCATGTGATTTTTTTTATTAAAATATTATTATATTGTAGTTATTCGGTCTTTTGTTGTGGGGTGCACTTTTATTATTATAAATATTAGTTGTTGGAAATAATAAGTAGACTTAAATAATTTTTTTGAAAAATAAGTAAATTTTAATTTCGATCTTTATTTTTTAGGAAAAATTATACTAACCTCTATTGAGATTTAGTGTAATTACATTTATCACCTTTTTATTTTACAAAACTATCACTATCCTTCCTCGAAATAACTAAAATTATATTAACCTTCCCTATAGATTCTAATTTATTAATTTAAGTGACAAAAAATAACAAAAATATATGAATAATTGAATAGAATAACTTTTATCATATGAAAATAAAACTTATAATTATAACTTATAATAAAAAAGAGGTATTTTAGTTAATACACATGTCAAATATTATCAAAATATTATAATTTTATAATTAATAATTGTATATATGTCACATATTACCTTTTCTTCACTTAAATTAATAAATTAATGATTATAGGGGAGGTTAGTGTAATTTTAGTAAACTTTAGAGAAGGTCCGTGATAGTTTTACAAAATAAAAAGATATCAATTGTAATTACACTAAACCTAAAAAAAAAAGAAGTATAAATTTCACTATTTTTTTTATTTGATCGGCCTATACATTTTTAGAACTGTTGGGTTTTAGTTCATATCACATATAATTGCTGGAATGACTAGCAAAGAGTCAAGCTATTCAATCTTAGATGAAAAGGCCACAATCATGACATGGACTAAAATGAAAAAAAAGTTTAATAAATGTTTGGACCAAAATAAGAAAAAAAATAAAATAAAAATTCACTTATTTTTAGGAACCAAAAACATATTTAAAAATTATATAATTTAAATACATTGTCAATATAAAATAATAAGAAAAAAAACTTATACAGATGTCCAATCATACCACATAAGCAGAAACATTCAACTTAACCACACACTATGTTAAAAGTTTTATAAATAAAAACATGTGATTAGATGACGATATAAAACTCTACAATGATAGTGCATCAAAATTAATCTCATAAATAATAATAATAATAATCTCACATCAATTTCATTGCATAAACATGAGTTAGGTGTACAAAAAAACATTGATTTCATTGCATAAACACGAGTAGGGTGTACAAAAAAAATAAACATGTACATGGTACAACCATTTATTACAGCAGGAATCCATAGAATTACTAACAACTCAAATTGATTCGCCAAATGATAGAGCTTTCAAAGTAAGAAAACTCGACTCACTTGGGTTGGCCCACCACGAGTCCCGGGTTAAAATAGAAAAAACACGTTAGATCTCTTCAGTAGCGAGCCAGAAAAATATCAACCCGGCTCAACCTACCGAAGTTAGTGAGATAAATGGGTTGTCTCACTAACGAGTTAAAAACAAAAAATAAAAGATCTAAAAATCTTAAAATCAAAGCCTACAACTCTAAAACCAAGCCAAAAAAAAATATTTAAAATGATGGATCACAACCACCCTAATGCAAGAACGCAAGCTCTAAATATCATATTTTACAATCGTAAGCTCAAATCTCATGTCACAGCCCAACATAGAAGATAGCAAGATAAATAATCATGAAAGTAGATTTTTTTTTAAAAATAACGAACCAAGTCAACCCACTTAATTCGTGGGTTGCATGGGTCGAGTCGATTTGACTTAGTTTTAAATGAGTTAATATTTTACCAATCCAATTGACTATTTGTTAGTTGAGCTAGATTATCTCATGGGTTGCAGCTCATTTTGATGGCTTTACTAGATGATTAGACAAACACACTAATCTCATAACAACAACCTATCCCCAACATTAACCAAAAATCTTGGCTTCTTAATACACTAATAGACATGATGATTCTAAAAGCCTTCCTTGATA
Organism: Dalbergia cultrata; assembly: GCA_031216105.1. Lineage (NCBI taxonomy): Eukaryota > Viridiplantae > Streptophyta > Magnoliopsida > Fabales > Fabaceae > Dalbergia > Dalbergia cultrata. The sequence continues at coordinate 52,854,036 of CM062348.1, read as the reverse complement.
GCATCCAAATTCTGATCTTAATGGTATATTTGATTAGAAGGTGAAAATGAAAGTAAATTTTTCATCAGTGATGAGGTTTATGTATAAAATTACAAATGAAATTCAATAATAAAAAATTTATTATCATTTTAATCTTCCAACCAAATATACCATAGAAGTGAAGTTTCAAGCAGGTAAAATTTGTATGCCAGGACTTCTCTTTTTGTGTCCTTTCCTTGATTAATCTTCCTTTTTTATTTCCGAATTAAGATACCTATGGACCGAAGCTTGTTCTCCCATAGAAAACTTCAAAATTTAATTGTGGTGTGATGAACGCACAAATTAAAATAAAAAAATAAAAGTATCAAAATATCCCCAATAACATAACTTGTTGATTTATTAGTTGTTCATCCTCTTAACAACTTTAAAAGGGTGAGCAACTAAAAAATTCAAGCTATGAGTTTTATTTCACTACTTATGATTTGACACTGAAGAGAAATTTATTAGGAAAAAGATCAAAAAAATTCTAAAATAATGAGGAAAAAAAAAAAGAAATTAAAAAAAAAAATTTGGACGAGGGAGTCACTGTACCACTGTAGAGAAGAATAACCATCTCCGTGGGGGTGAACTTCCCCTCGGAGCAAATTTGGCAAAGAATGCATTGGTATGAATTGAAGTTACAAACGAGGCGATGTTAAGGTTTACTCTATTTGACAAGACTCAAATACATCATTTTTCAAATCATACAATACAATATTGTTAGCCACACATTATTTGTTGAAAGAAAAAACTTGACAAGGGAAAAAAAAAACCTCACACATTTGTTATTAATAATTAGTATAAACTATTAACTCAACATTTGGAAGTTGTATTTTATTTATAAAAAAAGGATTTATTTTTTCCTGTATTAACAACACACTTTATTTTTGTTGATAAATTATCAACATAAATTTAACTATATTCAGCAATATGCAATGCTATGATAATCTTGTTGGGTAAATCGATAAATCCAGTACAATCCCATCTTAAACAAAAAGTAGGCGAAATGAGATAAATCACAAGGGAGATAGCGGGTTCACTTTAGCACTGAGAAATTGACTCAGCTCTGAAATGAGGTATGCCATTGAGAAGTATGCCACTGTGCTCATCAACTAAAAAGATATCTTAATGCTGGCAAGGGCTGAATATTGCCATTTGTATCCAATCAGAAAAGAGAGCTTAACATAAGCAGTGGTCGGTGCACTTATCTCAAACTTTCTATCATAATTAGAACCAGAGCAATAGCTTAAAGCTATGGCGAGGCTGGATTTGGTGCAATGACTGGTTTCCACTTGGGGTAGATCCACTTCTTGGGCCATGTTTGATTGTGAGGTAAAATTTGTTGATTTTTTATGCATAAATTGCATATATATAAATGATGTTGTATGTCACTGGGATATTTTTGTCAAGACAAATTATTTTTATGTTCTTTTTATCTTTTTTAGATTTTGTTTAATTTTTACCCCAAATAGATGTAATTGCAACATTGTAAAACACCAAAGTTTAATTTTTATACATTCATAAAAAAAAAATTATGAATAAACTCTATATGTAAAATTATAAATGGAACTTATTTATGAAATTTTTTTCCCTTTCTCCCGGCAACCAAAGGTGCATTGATTAATCCCTCTGATAGCTTACCAACATCAATGTGTCTTCTAAGAGAGAGTGACATATTAAATGATATAGAACTGTCAGCTTGTTGCCCATATCTATAGCAACGAACACATTAGAAGCATACACGGGTCCCACTGATTCGGAGTACTAGAGTGAAATCTCAAGTTTTGGTGCCTGTATGTATGTGCTGCTGCAAACATATTTTCCATATGTTTAGTTGATGATGATACATTGCAGTTTCTGTTGCTCTCAATTCCCCAGCACGTTGTAAATGCCCACAACATTTCACGTTCTCATTTCTTTCCTTTCTGGTTAGAACTCCGTATTAAAGTGAAAATTTTGGGATGGTAATAGTAGTATAATATTAAATTCTATACATTGGCCGGAGATTTACTCAACAAAAATGGATTGAGTCAAGGGCAAGTTTTCTCCATAAAGTTTTGAGTTCGAAACCTGAGAGCTATTTTAAGTCCGAGGACATAGGCTTTCTGTCTAACCTTTTTTATATGAAAAATAATATATTAAAAGTCTATGCACTTGAATAACAAGCAGCAGATTTATCACAAAAGTCATCTTAAAAGTCTATATTAATAAAGATACTAGAATTGATCTACTGATGAATGATTTGATAATATGCATAATGTCTTAAAATCAAATTTCATTTTTACTTTAGTATAAAAAAAGTTTATATTAATATTTGTCTTTTTTTTTTTGGTCCATTAAAATTAGTCTTATTAGAAACCACTTATTTAGTTTTCTCTCTCTCTTTTTGTCCATGAATTTCTCTAAAATGATCAACAATTACTCACACCATTCTCTAAAGTCAATAACCCAATTTAGAGGAATGAAATACGAAAACTTCATTCTTGCATTCTAAGAAAAAAAATGCTATTTATATTCATGATGTATGGGACATCGTATCGACTTTCATCTCATCTATCATAAAATGAGGTGTGGACTCCATTCAAAAAAGATTTACATTTCATCTAATAATAATAAATGAGATATGAATCGGTATGATTTCCTATGCATTATTTTAAGATAACTCTTCTGAGAATTCAGACAGTGGTCAGTGCTTTCAACACTATTTTTGGTACAGTAGGGTTTGGAAGCCCAACAAACAAATGCAACACCCAACCAAATGGGGACAAAAGGGCAGAGAACTGTGGACCAATTGGTGACTATTATAACGAAGCAGTCCACAACTCATAGATAACCCAAAGAGTATCCAGAGAGTATTTTAAGCCCAAATTCATAGCTTAAGATTAGCGAAAGGAGATTGACGACGGCCCAATAGATGCAATCTAACAGTATTTAACTATTTGTTGAGAAGAACTTAATATTCACTTGGTTGATTAGATTAACCCCGTTGTAAAGTAATTAAGAGGTTTAACCGCTCAACTGGTTAATCAATTTCTTTTGTAAATAGAGTCGTTCACTAATTTTTAAAGGTAAAAAGAGAGAGCCACGATTATGATGATGGTGATCTGATCTGATCAAGTAGTAGAATGAAAATGACCGAAGGCAAGATTTCTCCACTTACTTGCCAGTTGCCACCAACACTTTGGTGATTTGACTATATATGCACTAGTATACATATATATAGGATGAAAACATGTACATGATGATTACTCTATATATAGTAATAGCTTTCCTTAACCAAAGCTTCCATCAAACTTGGTACATCATCCCAACTTCCAGAGACGATGCATTAGGTACACTATGTAGAAAGGAGGGTGCCCTGCTATTTCTGCTCAAGAATTCATACCCAAAATCAATGAAGAATTTCTTCACTGAGCTGGACCCTGGTTTGGCTCTCATGTATGACTGTCCTATAATGTAAGCTACCCCAACTTCCCTAGCCTCCATCAGCTCCTCCAACTCCTTCATTGCATCACTCTCAATATTAGGCTTCTCTGGTACAATAAACCTGACCCTTTTCTTTGGCTGCATCAACATAGGTGACTTAATCTCCTTAGGCTCTGATGTGGTAGCGGGGTTTACATCATCCTCTGTCACCTCACTCATTAAAACCTGATGAGTAGAACATGTTCCAACAACTGCCATTTCATCATCCTTTTCAGGCTCATCATTTGAAGGCTTGAATCCGGCACTTCCGGTTCGTATGAACTCGGCTATGCTGCACACAAGATCCTTCTCAAACTCAACATCGTCCCTGTGGACATCGCGGTATCCATACCGCACTATGCACCGGTAGATTCTGAAGTCTCTTGGGCCTACTCGGCCAATTAGAAACCGCTCCTCGGGTCTAACATGTGGAACTGGCACATGCTTGATGCATAGAAAGACTAGGACCTGGTGGAAGGCTGGCACATTGGTTACAAAGTGGGAGAAGATTGCAGGAATACCAGACACTAGCTCGGTGTGTACAATGCCGATCCCACGCACTCGAACAAAGCCTAAGCTAGGGCCAAGGCTGAGTAGCCAGTTGATTGAAACCTTGTTTTGCACATCAAATTCATACCTTTTGAGAGTTCCATAGTGCCAAATGTACATGACAGTCAGGAACACAAATGCCAAAACAATTGGCACCCATGCTCCTTCAAAGAACTTGATAACAGAAGCTGAGAAGAAGAGAGCCTCAATGGTGCCAAATAAAAGAACAAAGCCAAGTGCAAGGAAGACATTCTTCTGCCAGCAGAGAATAATAACCAGTGACATCAAGCAGGTAGTGACCAGCATCACTGAGATAACAGCCAAACCTGTTGCAGTAAATAGTTCATTATGTCTGTCAGATTCTTGCCTTGGACTGAACCTAGTGGTGATTGAGATCCAACTATGATTAAAATCAAAACTCAAAAGCCAGTTTAAGTTCAATAAGAGATGCTAATTACAGCTTCCAGAAAATGCATTCTCTTAATTCAGGTGGTTCTTTATTTTATTATTTCAAAATTGACTTATAAGAACATTGTGATCATTGTCATACCTGATGCATTGCCCAAACGCCTTGTGTCTCCGAAACCAATAGTTACAGCCAAGCACAGCAACATCAATAGCCAGTTTATCTCGGGGATGTATACTTGGCCATGAATTTTGGATGATGTGTGAACCACTTTAACCCTTGGGAAGCAACCCAGTGCAGAGCATTGCTTGATAATTGAGAAAGTTCCAGTGATCATGGCTTGGCTTCCCACTACAGCAGCAAGTATGGCTATCACCAGAACAGGCCATCTCAACTTCTCTGGAAAATATATGGAGTCAAAAACTGCCAATTAGAGGAGAAATCAAATCCTCCATCATTTTTATTTGTTCTTTTCTTCAGATAGAAAAATTTACATTACCTACCTGGTACAGATACATAAAATCCGAACTGATACTCGTGTTTGATATCATGATGTCTAGAAAAATAAGCAGCTTGTCCCATATATGCAAGAATCAAAGATGGATAAACCACAGAGGTGAAAGCAATCTGCAGAAATTTGAACATTTATTAGACAAAATACACATTTTGGGTATTACCAAACTTTCGAACATTTGCAGAAAATAATAGAAAGGAAAAATACTAGGTAGTCATAACTCAGTTGACACTTACAGAATGCCAGACAGAATGAGTTGGCATTGCAAGTGAATTCATTTAAATCAATTCATGGTATACTACTTTATCTCCTATAACCTACCCTATAACAACAGAAACGAGGTTTAGAACAGCATACCTTGATTGATAATTGCGAAAAGTGCCCAAGATTAGCAAACATGGCTTCTGATCCTATAAAAGTGAAAGAATACATTAGAAGACAGTGTGAATATAGCCATAAACATATTACAAAGCCATGTGAAAAATTCCACAAAATTCTAAGTTAACCACTTAGCAAACAGACAAACCTGTTATGCACAGCAAAATTCCACCTAGGGCCATCCAACCTCCTCTCTGAGTTTTCCTTAAGAATTGAACAACATAATATGGAGAGAGTGCTTTGTATACATGAGGATTCCAGTAGAAAATGTTGAATATACCGATTGCACTGATGCAGAAAAGCCATGTAATAACTATGGGAGCGAACAAGAAAGCAACCCTGTGTGTGCCATATCGTTGAAGCGCAAAAAAACTTATCAATATGATGCATGCGGCTGGAACTGCTACATCTGTCAAGTATCAAGTTTTAAAAGTTAGCACAATCAGCGAGTCATGAGCCACATGTCTTAGATAAAGGAGAAGAGATATCTAAATTATAAATGCAAATAAAAGCACAAGAAGATATATAATAGATGAACGACATTAATCAAGGCAAGTCAACAGGCTTATTATGGAGGGGCAACTATTTGTCTAATTTCTTTTGTTCTGTTGACATTTCTCATGAGATCATTACTAATAAACCTTTCTTCATGAAGAATGATATTAGAGAAGCGTTAGTTAGAGTGATAATGCAGAGAACACATAAGCCTGTCATTTTTACACGTAGTTTGAGTTTCAATTAATGCCTGAAATCAAAGTACACTGCATTGAGAAGATCATTCGAGGATGATCCTTCTCCAATCTTCAGGCCCTAAATGAAAAATAACATGGCATGATCAAGCACAAAAGTTTTTGATGATGAACTTACATCTATGATGCTCCTTGGACACTGAAAGCTCAAGGCCAGACACAGCTGAGAAAACTGCATTCAATTAAAAAAACTAAGTGAGACTCACAGACCCCCAAAATTTCCCAATTCCAAACCAGAAACAAAAGGGAAAAGTATATGTCACAATCACCAGAAATAGCCGGTTTAAGGACCCCAACACCAATGACCATGCAAGTTCCAATCAGAGCCAGGACCAGCAAAATCCTCTGCAGGACCTTGTGCTTCTCCAAGGTGGACCTGACCCTGAAGGCAAGGCTTCTCTCTGGTGCTGCAACACCAAAGCAGTGCTTCCTGTACTCAGAGAGCTCCTCATCTGCCAGCTGGCAATTGGGCAATGAGCCAACCCTGGCATGGCGGCAGAGCAAAGAGTAGAGCGCAAATGTGCCTCCTTCACCATTGTCATCAGCCTTGAGCACGATGAACACATACTTCACAAGAGTGACCAGTGTCAAAGTCCAGAACACCAAACACAAGACACCATAAATCTCTTCATTGGTGTCTGTGTGACCAATGTCTTCAGCAAATGTGTTCCTGTACACAAAAAGTGGTGAAGTGCTTATCTCTCCGTAGACAACTCCAAGGCTCTGATATGCAAGTGTCACAACCGTTTTCCATGATTCTTTCTTCTACCGAAACAAAACAACAACATTATGGTTAAACACTAACATTGTCCGAATCAAAAACAAAACCTTAACACCATCATGAAAAAAACATCGAAAATTTGCACATTCTTTTAGCATGGCCAATTCACCTTATTAGAGTTTCTAAGAATTCCTCCTTCCAGATCCATGGCATGTAGGCTTACGAATCTAAAAGAACCATTTTTTTTTTCCTTATAACTGAAAGTAAAAGGCCAAAAGAAGACCCCAGATGCTGAAACTCCCTCCCTGGTTTGAAGTACATAGGAAAAAAAACAGTTACATATAGAAGGAATTAATTTATATTTTTAAACGTGGCAGAATAATTCTAATTCTAAAGGGTAAAAAGAAAAGCTGTCCCCTTTTTTTAATGTCATTATTCTGTGTTTATTATTGACAATATAAATATTATATTTTCTGTAGGAGGCAAATTTCCAGATCCATGATGGGGTTGTAAACTCAATGAAGGGTCCAATAAGCACCCAGTTGTGCATGTGCTTCAAGAATTAGGAAGGAAGATTCACACGAAACATCATTTTGAATATTTTATTATAAGAGAGGAAAAAACAAAAACAAAGTTATCTCAGTTGAGCAGCAATCCTATAGTATACTCTACAGCAGTTGAACAAGCTTCAATATAGGGAAAAGTAGGCTTCACTAGCACTGAGGAACAATGCCTCAAATAATGAGATACTCAAACCTTTTTTTAAGTCATAACATAAACGGGAAGTCCATATACACAAAAAAGTGTACACTAAGTAAATCTTAGTCACAACGGTTTGTTAAGATGTTGTGCAGCCTTGACTCTATGCGGGAAGAACTCGGTTTAGTCGAATGAAAAATAGTTTTATATAAAAATAATAATAAATTTGTACCAATAACCGGAGGTTGAGGAAAAGAAAAACATAAAGTGGGAGAAAAGGGAGGGACAAATAAATAAATATGGTGAAGATTACATTTTAAGTAAAGTCTATATAAGAACGTTTTAATATGTCTTTTCATTACCTCCAAAACTTAAAATTGTTGTAGTACGTAGATATTATCTGTACACTTAACCGTACATTTATAATGCGATTGCCTTTCATGGTGAGTAAAATTCTTTTTCCTGTTTTGTTATTATTATATTCAATGAAATTCAATGTTAATGTAATAAAATTGATCAATTTAAAATAAGGAAAATTATAAAAATATTCACTATTATATTCTTTTACAATTTAATCTCATAGACAACTTGTAAAAAAAAAAAAAAATCTAACAGATAACTGTTTCTACAACCAAAACTTTTGTCAACTAAGTAATTTAAGACTGTCGCCACTTTTACAATTTGAAAGTTTAACTTTCTGCTACAAAAGAATAACTTATATCACAAACACAAAGGCCCAGCAAAGTTGGTAACTCTAACTAGGCTAATTAAATATCTAGTTTTATCTAAGGGATTAGTTACTGATATTGACGGTGAATATCCTAGGCAACAATAATATTTGTCTATAGTAATTTTCAGAGTTCATTGAGATGAGATCTAAATAAAAATAGATAAAGGTTTCACATCTATGGCTCGAGAATTAGGTGATTATAATAATAAATAATAATATTCTCATTTGATTTCTCAATTAATATTTCCATATTTGCACATGCATTTTTATGCTTGAAAAATACTCTTTTTTATACGAAGGGGCATATCATATGATAGGACTGCTTTATTATGATATTAATGAGAACAAATATGGATTGTATAATTATCTATGATACTCAAGAATAAAAGTTAATTAATAGTAATTAATACTGACATGTTCATTAAAAAAGTTACATTACCTTATATTTTAATCTTGACTATTCATGTCAGATGTAATGATTAGGATTTACTCATCTCATCTTATAATAAACCATCCATCTCATATAGAACGCTAAGGTCGCAAAAATACAATTAAAAAAAAAAATATCATTATTGCTTATCTTATGATGATACGATGGTGTGTGAAATTGACATAAAACTTACTATAATTCAAAATAGACCCTTTACGATCACAGACATCAATAAATCAAAATTAACCTTTAAAATCACACGCATAATATTAGTTAATATTCTAAAGGTGTTACCACAAGCTTAAATTAAATAAAGGACGGGGTGTGAGAATGAAGTTTTCCTCTCTTGCTACTTTTGTTTAATAAATTTGAGGGTTACATATATATTTTTAGTCTCTTAAAAATAAGTAAATTTTGTTTTTATCCAGAAATTTTAAAACTATTTGATTTTAGTATATGTCATTAGCCTGTCTATATTAAATATATTGAGCTAACTAATAGAAGATTTTGTCATCTAATTTTATATAATAACTAGTAATCCTATTTGGTATATCATAAACTTATGTATAACCTTCACCCAATCCAATCGAACCTAATTAACCTATCTCATCAAACCGAATAATCCATCTTATAGTAGAGTTTCATTACATAGCATTATGATGTCTCACATAGATTGCTTATTTCTATATAGAATTGGATGACATGATATTTCACAATTCAACTCAATATTTAACAAAGACAAATTAACGATATGCATTAAAATGAAATAGTTTTGGAAATGTTTGCGGTGAAACCATTCTTTTAAGGAATCAAAACCAAAAGGTACTTACTATTCAAGGACAAAAACATATGCCAGTCTAAATTTACTTGCAAGTTTTCCTCTTTTTAGTTCATAGTTTCAAAGCACGAGAGGGTTTGAAGATGAAAAAAAAAGTCATCAAGTTGTAGGGTTTATGTTTATTAGTATTTAGTGCCTTGTTGTGTGGTCAGCGTTCATTGTGGCACAGGATCTTGGAAAGTCAGTGTTTGTTTCCTTGTGTTTGCTGTTCAGCCGACCTAGTTCAATAATTCTTAAAACAATATATATATATATATATATATATACATGCTGTAACATATAAACCCTAGCCTTTAAGTAACATCCTATTCTCCCTGAAAATTAAATTTAGTTTATAATTAAAAAGAAAATGCTGGATTGTACGATTGTTTTGACATCATAACATATTTAAGTTTATATATATATACATGCATCAGTCAAATGCCAAGCTAAATGTACTTATAATTTTTCACTTAGTCTGCAGAAATTTATATACATTTAAATAGAAATAAAAATTTATTTATCCAAATTATTTATATATTTCACATATTTTTTATTGGTATATATTTCGTATGATTGAGTTTTAACAATTTTTTATGTCTGAGGAAGCATCTGTATACCTTTTAGGCACGAGAATAATCCTCATTCCTCGCTCAAAACAATATGATTGCCTCTCTCTACATAAAACAAAATTATAGCTTATTGTAATTAAGATTTAATTTTGATGTTTTTGTCAAGATAAAAAGTTTTTATACAGTAATTTAATTGTATTTTATCACATTATTAAAAATATTTAGCTCTTATATTAATTATTTTAAATGTCATACATGTGAGTAGATATAATTAATTGGCAGTAAAATTATAAAATACATGACACTAATAGTATATCAAAGTTAAACTCAATTAATTATTCATGTATTAAACATCTACAATGAAATTATTATTTTAACACTTTTATATTCAAAATAAATAACATTAACTTTAACATTTTATCTTATACCAACCAATCATATAGCATTATATGCATGATTTTTAATTTAATTATTAAAATAGTCTGATACTTTAAACATTATGGCAATACATGATTGAATTAGTACTAGTATACACCTTTTTTACAGCAATAATATATCAAAATTAAATCCAAAATAAGTATATGAGAGATAAATAACATACTATGTTTTTTCTTATCCTTTTGTTCCCTACCCACCCTATCGTTACCTTATATAGACATTAATATCATTTTTTTTTTCATTATTCTCTGTTCAACTCTATTTGAGCCACGATATATGGGACGCCAAACCCAAGAACAAGTTTGTAGGGGAAATACATTCGTGTCATCATGGACACGAGTGGCCAAAGGAACTTTTTTATGCCAAATGTTGGGGTTTGTTAAGATTTGGGCTTAAAATTTTTCATCCAATTATGAAGGCAGCCCTCATGCGATCAATAGAATGTGTTGCTCTGCAAATGGGTTAAAGTGACAGATGCTGAATGCTTAATTTACTCATAATTCTCATATTATCGTCTGTCAAAAGCATAGTTCATTCATCTTGATTGATTTTGGTTTTCGCCATTCAACCGCGCACACACCAAAAAAAGAAGTCCAACTTTCTTTTTCTCCTTGGTGATTGTGTGGTAGAAAAATAGATGAATCAAAAAATATAAAATAAAAAAGCATAACAAAATTGACCAGGAGACACTTGTAACTGATGCAGAAATCATAAAAGACCAGTGTGGTGATAAGGGGTTGAAGAAAAGAATATAGATCACATCTTGTTGAGTTCTTAATTTACATGAAGGTTTGAAGAATGAGACAATTAAACAAGTACAGATTCTGAAACAATTCAAACATAAACTAAGTTGGCTCCATCGCTTTGGTAATATGCAACACAAAGCTGACAGTTCTAAACACAAATTACAAGCCAACATATACTATGAAAATTTTACTACCAATCACAATTGACAGAAGAGGAAAAAAAAAAAAAATACCAATAACGTGTGTTCAAGACACAGGTTGCATTCCACAATTATCAGAAAGAACTGCAAGGGTCAAGTCAGACCATATATGTCATCCGCACTTGCATGATATTGGTGTGAGGCACTCTCATGTTTGCAGTACCACCTCTGCAGTTCTTCCTAAGAAATGCATAGAAATAATTTATCACCAATTTCTTCAAGAAGAAAGAGTTCTTCTTGGCCCTCACATCCCCATGTCCAAGCAAATAGGTGCATCCTGATTCCATTGCTTCTCTAAGCGCTGCAAGCTCATACTCAAGACTAGGATCTTCATCTGATGACATGTAACTTGATGGTAATGTTGATGGAGCTTCCTGAGATGTAGAAGCTCCTGTTTCTTCCAAATTTTGGCCATGCATCAGTGGAATCCTCAGCTCCTCAGCCCCATCACCAGCAGGATGATCAGAGTCCCTTGATTTCACTGACACATTATCTGCGTCTTCGGTTAAGTTGCCCTCCAACTCCAAGGCAGTCTCTTGAGCTTCCATTCTCAAGAATTTCACAAGACTTTCAATAAGAAGTTGCTCAAATGCATGGTGATCTTCTTTCCTTACATCTTTGTAACCATACCTGGCAACACAGCGGAACATATGGTAATCTTTCGGGCAAACTCTTCGAAACAGAAATCTTTCCTCTTGAGGAACCACTGGGATTGGGACATATTTAATGCAGACAAAAACTATAGTAGAGTGAAGAGCTGGAAGGCTCAGCAGGAACTGCACAAAAATGGAAGGAATGCCCTGGACAAGCTCATTATATAGCAATCCTATTCCTGGCACTCTTACTGTTCCAAGATTGGAGCCGAGGTCAAGCATCAAGTCCATTGAAACTTTCTCTCTAACTTCGCTCCTGTACTTCAACACACTCCCATAGTTCCAGGTGTACATCACAGAGAGGAAAAGGGTAGCAAAGGCAAGTGGAAGCCAGCCACCCTCAAAGAGTTTTGATAGGACAGCAGACATGTAAATCAGCTCCACTGAACCAAATACCAATGGGAAACACAATGCCAAAAACAAGTTAGTCTGCCAAATTAAAAGCATTACAAGTGTCACCAATGTGGTGCTAACCATCATTACACCAACTTCAGCAATACCTGCAACAATGATATGAATCACATTAGTAGAGATTAACTACAAATTGTGTTCAGCATGAGGCATTTGTACTGTACAATGACACCAACAACAACAAAGTCTTGTTTCACCAGGTGGGGTTGACTATATAGATCAAACGACACCATAGTAGTTTGTCATAAATCATGATTAAATTCAACCCACTAAAATATAGATCTCTTTTAATGATAAATTATAAGGCATTTGCACTGCATTATATCAAAATCATTTCGCTCCTAGAATTTCTATTTGCTACCATCCATTATATAAAAGAAACCCATAACACTATATAAATCCCATGATCAAGGTAAATGTTCTGAATTTATTTTAACACAGTAAACATGCATTTGGTCACAAGATTGGAATACAAGCAGTTTTTAATGTACACTGTTTGTTCATGTTGTCACATGATTTCCAGCGCATTATCAAGTTGAAATCATGGACAACAAACATAAATGTCAATCCAGACCATAAAAAGTGAGTGAAATCCTGCGATAGTTAATCATATAATACGTTTAGTAAGCATCCCAATAGTCACCCTAAAACCAAAAAAGAAGAGAATGAGAAAACCTTACCATATGCATTTGCAATATCTGTAGTGCTTTGGAAGATGGAAACGACAACTATGCACATGATCATTAGAAACCAATTCATTACAGGGATGTAAATTTGACCCATGAACCTTCTTGAGGTGTGAATTATCTTGAGCCTGGGGAAGCATCCTAAAGCCATAGATTGCTTTACACATGAAAATGTAGCAGATATCATAGCTTGACTGGCAATCATAGCAGCAAGTGTAGCGATAACAAACACTGGCCAGAAGAGACTTTCTGTTGCACACAAAACACAAACAACAGGTAACAACACAGTTAGTATACTTAACAAATATCTCTTAATTATGTTTTTAAGGACAGTGATTTGTATGTAAAGACAAGCAGTCATTATTTTAGCAAATATCACCTGGAACAGAGTTGTAGAATACCCTTGAATAAGAAGCTGGGTTCTTTATCAAATAAGCAGCTTGGCCCATGTAAGCAAGGAGGAGACAAGGAAATACCACACAAGTGAAGGCAATCTGTATAAGCAATTATACATGAGACTCAAGAACGTATATTTAAATTATAGAAGACATAGTAAAGAAAACTTAACTGTTCAATCTTCAAAAGAAAACAATTCAAGGATTCACAAACCTGTATTGCTGGTACAGAAAAATGACCAAGATCTGCAAACATTGCTTCTGCACCTGCGGCAAGGACAAGCATACATCACTTATGTTCTAAATGATTGACATTTGACACAAGTTCCAGATCATGTAAATTTGTGATATTTTCCAGCAAATTTCATTTGTTGCCACATATCACAGCATGGAGCAAAAAGGAACAGAAATGCAAACTTGATATTGGATAAACTATCTAAACAGAGCAAAACCTTCATAAACAACTCCTAGATTGGGAAAATGGTATAAATTATGTAAAATCAACTGTCATTAATTTCCCGATCTGGTTAACATCTGCCAATAGGCATGATATTGTCTGGTACTACATACAACAAGAATGAGCTGAAACACAAATTTGATATTGAGTAAATTATATTTTAAAAAATAAAACCTTCATAAACAATAGCTACAGAGGGAATAATGGTATAAGTTAAATGAACCCAACTATTATTAATTCTCTGGTCTGGTTAATCCCTGTCACAACTAAATGCATGATAATCTTCCTCCCACTTTTTAACTCATTTTCATGATATATCTCTGTGTGCAAGTTTTTTCATTTTTCTTTTGTTGTTGTTGTTGTTGTGTGTGTGTGTGTTGTTCTTGTATGTGCTTACCCTCAAACCTGCATATTCTACTACCAAGAATGGGCTGAATGAACCACATAAACCTATGATATCATCTACTTGTTCATAATTCTAAGCATCATATTCATGAGTAGTCCTAAGATACAAATTAAAGATATGGTCAGTATTGCAAACGCACTACTGAGTTGAGTGAAGCAGCAAAGGCCATGTTCCTGGTATATGGAAGAAGCGTCAAGTCTATGTTAGCAGGTAAACATGCTGATAGAAACCTAGGGGTCAAATTTCAATATTCTAGAAGGAAGCGTCGTAAATCACTAAATGAGGGAAATAGAATGTGTGTTTGGGTCCTCATGTGCATGACAGAATGATGAGATGGCAGAGACAGGGAATAGAGAGTGGAGATCTTGAGTGATTCTATTAGAAGGATATTAAATGTAGAAAAAAAGGGGGGGGGGGGGGTTTGAGAAGTGAGGGGGGCAGGGAAATATTGAGAATGGGACTCGAGAGACTTAATCCTCTTGACTGCTCAGAGGTTCCATTTCTTTTCTTCTATATACTGTATTTCCATTTTCGAGGCTTGCTGGTATCTTATATACATATCAGACTTTGATCTTCATTTTCCTTGCTCTAAATATGCTGGTACCTAACATATGTCCAACTATTATGCCAATCAATTGCAGTGCTCATGGTATGAAGCCACACAAATGAGAAAAAGGTGTTAGAAATAAGGAAATATTTATTAATATCTTCATTATATCTTAGAATATTTCATGTCATATATTAGATTGATGTATATTTATTTAAGTTGATTTTATCATAATGATTAGATTTTATCTTTAACTTATAAATAGGATTATCTCATTGTATTATCACAACACATAATATCAATATATTTTCAGATTACCACAAATCTCTATTCTCTCTTTTCTTCTTCAAGGTTCTGAAAACCGGACCGGACATCGAACCAATGAGGGCAAGGGTTTAGAGGTTCAATTGAACTATAACCGGTATATAATAAAACGTGTATTTATACAAATATATAAAAATATAAAATAAAATATATGTCATAAATAAATAAAAATTAAATTAGATATCAACAAAACCCATAGAATATAACATAATTCATCTCTTAATCAAAATAAACATTATCCATATAGATCAAATCTCTCAAGTTACTAATTCTCATATTAGAAAAGGAAAAGAATTAGGAAAAATGAGATTTTAGACATTTTTTAAAAAAAAAAACCCCCAAAATGATGTCATTTTACATCTTTTTTATTAAAAAAAAAAAGGGGATTGGCTGGCCGGGCTGGTTTGCCCGGTTTTCCCGATTCCCGGCCAATTCGAAACAATTCTCAACTGGTTCTTTCTCAGCCGGTTTTAAGGGCCAACTCGGACCGGACAGCTAGCCAATTCCCGGTCTGACAAGCCGATCTAGTCTGGTTTTCTGAACCTGGCTTATCTTCCTCCACTATCTAAAACCTTCAATTTCAACAAAAGGTATACCTGTAATACAGAGAACACAACCACCAAGAGCTGACCATGCACCTGTGCCATTATTCTTGAAGAAATAATAGATATAAGCAGGATTGAATGCCCTCAGAACAGTAATATCATATTTGAGCATATTGTAGATTCCAATAGAACCCAGAGAGAAGAACCATAAAGCAAGTACTGGGGAAAACATGAAACCCACTTTACTGGTACCAAACCGTTGTATGCTGAACAAAGCTACCAGGACTACAATTGAAACAACAACCACCGCACCTGCAAGTAAGAATATGAAACAAAAATCTAAGCTTTGTTGTGCAAAATGCTAGTTTGTTCATCCATAGTTTTAACTGGATGCTTTAAAGTAGAACCATATTTGGCCTACTCAGGACAAAGCACACCAAGAGAGTTAGTTGAGACATGGGAGGTCTCACAGAAATTTAGACCTCAAGGACATTTGCCCCGTAACATCATAAAAGGATTCAACTCTTGCAAAGGATTCAACTCTTGCAATTTTCCTGCTTGGGTATTAAGTATTAAACTGCGTATAGTAGTGGAACCAACTCTTATCAAAAGGCAAAAAGTTATTTTCTCCAGAGATATGTGGCACTTTGACCAAAAGGTACATAATCCCTGAACGAATACAGGTAGCCACCAGAAGAATCTCCATGTAAAGCTAACAAGTTAAATAATTTGTCCTGTGTTTCCAGGATGTGAAAAAAAAAAATAAAAAGAAAGTGACTTGGGATAGCATAACAAACTCCACTCCCTAATTTTGTGAGTTTTCTCAAGGTGTATAACTACCATTTCTTTTCTTCATCCAGAAAAAAATGTAAAATTCATTGGAAAGAAAAGGGAAGTATACTCACCTGTACCAAATCCATTTACTTGACCCTGAAGACCACTGATGGCAGACATCACTGCAACAAAAAAACACATTGGTTATTGTTAAGTTAAATTTTTTTTTTCTCAAACACCAGTCCTACTAGGACACAGACAATGATAAACAAATAATAAAAGTTCTAAGAAGGAATCGTGGTATGTTATCTAACAGGGACAGTTGAAGCAAAGTGCCAAGTCAACCAGCTCAACAATCATTACTGTTGCTCCTCAAAGAGATATGTCTAGCATCTTCTAAAGGAGCAAACATCTATAATATTGGGAAAAGGGTAGGGATGCCACATTGGATGCCATTTGGATGGCAATCCATTACTTATAACATCATACAATTCATAAATAGGGGATTCAAATAAAACTCTGGTTGCATATCAACAGACTCGTCAGCACATAATTTTGGAAAGCAAAGTGATTGATATTAGTATGACTTCTATGGTATATTAGCTCAAAGATTGACAAGTTTGACTAGTTTAGCCCAGAGATAAATGCTTACAGCCAAACTTCATGCTATCATTGATCATATGATATACAAAACAAAAATTTACAACAGGATTTCATGTCAAAAACTTGATTGCTTATGTACCTGAGATTGCTGGGGTTAGAATACCATCTCCAATAATCATAGAAGTTCCTAGAAGAACCAACACCAACAAAATATTTTTCAAGGTTGTCGTCCTTTCCAAGGTCTCCTTTATTTTTAAAGCCCTTTCTAGCTCTGGAGTAGGCAGTTTGAGCTTAAAACTAGAAATGTGTTCATCAGCTTGTTGACGATTTGGAAGCAGATTCACATTTGCATACCTGCAAATCAGTGAGTATAGTGCAAATGTTCCTCCTACAGTTGAACAATTGAATGGAAATTGTGATTTAGGACATGTATGAAAAGAAGTGAAGTAAATAATTCTAACTGGGAGAGGGAATCTCTAACCTTCTCCATTATCATTTGCTTTGAGTACTATAAAGACATACTTTGCTAATGGAATAAGTGCTATTGTGTACATTATTAATGATAAAGCCCCCAAGATATCAACATCTGATTCAATTGGAACCTTGCTGAAGACGTCAGCAAAAACATATAGAGGACTTGTTCCCATATCACCATATACCACACCAAGAGTCTTAAATGCTAATGCCAGAGTGGGCCAAAGGGAAATATCCTGAGTCACATAAGTACAATAGGTTAAAAAAAAGTGAGGTGGTTCTATATGTGCAGTGTTAAATATATTGTGAAATAGAAGCTAATACTGTTGAGTGTTTATTAAGAGCAGTGAAGTGAGCATGAGCAAATCAGTGCATCCAAATGCTCCATGACAGCAAAATTATTAGACTAGTCACATCTTACAGAAGGACAATGTTTAATCTTCAAGTGCTTCCTTGGCAATGGGAGGAAAACCAATTTCATAATGCCCAAAGCTGTTTTACATCCACCTTGTAGGCCTGTGTGTCAATTTCTACTATCAACTGTCACTATTCCTAAATTTAAGGTTTAGGATCCTGAAACTTGTATCTTTTTGTTTTGTTATTTTCTTCTGGATGTATGGTCCTCTTTGTTTTTCTTTTTTTAGATACTTTCATTCCAACTTGTTGACAAGGTAGCTTCAGTACTTTTGTGCATCATTTCAAATCTGACTTCCTTATTCAATACAGCAATACCAATGATTCATATAATACCATGACTAACCAAACCTCCTTCAATGTGCATAGAATCTTACAATAATCAAATTGGTGTTTTCACCTCAAAGTTCCAGTCCCCACTTTTCCCTTCAACTACACAAACTATTCACACACAATTTAGTAAAATACTCAGACAGCAAACTCAACAAGGAACAGAGAACAATTAGGCGTCACAACAAAGATAAACTCTTATGTACTCTTAGGTAGCGTTTGGTTACTGTCTCTGAGACAGAAATACAAAGATAATGGAGACGGAGACAGAAAAAATATTGTCCCTATATCATTTTTTGTTCTGGAGATGGAGACAGAAAAAAAATTGGTCGTTGACTACCATTGACCACCGTTGACCGACGGCCGTTGACTTCCAGTGTTGACCGGCGGCCGGCGGCGACAAGTGGCCAGACCATTGTCCCCGTGTCCTGTCTCCACTGTCCCTACTTTTTGAAGGGACAGAAATACAGGAAATTTTTAACAGAAAATTTTTTCGTCCCCGTACCCGTCTCCACCACCAAACATGATATAAGGACAAACTGTCCCTATATTTCTGTCCCGAGACAGCAACCAAATGCATCCTTAAAGTACTATAGTAATCCAATGAATACAAACACATGGCACATATCACGAATACAACAATAACCGAAGCTAAGCCTTGTTCCACTAGGTGGAGCTGGCTACATGAATCAGACAAAATCGTATTATTTTAACACATATCATGAATATTCTTATGAAGTAATAAAGTCTAAACAGATCTAGAACATTGAAAGTATTACTCTAGACAAGTACTTATTGTCTCCAGGAGCTTAGAAAAAAGTGATAAAAAAAGACAAGTATTTTTACCTTGGTGTGTTGACCATGAGCTCCAGCAATCTCCATGGCTTCAACATCAAAGGAATCAACCCTCTTGGGCTTCTTGATGAGCCTCCTCCTGAGTGTTCCATACCCTTCTCTGCCATCTTTGTCACCACGCTTGGACCATGGAGGAGCCTCATCCCAGTTAACTTCACTGCCATCAACCCACCTTGACTCACTGCTCCCACCACTGCTGCTGCTCCTACCCAACAACCTCACACTGCTTTCTTCAATCCTATCTACCTTCATTCTTCCTTCCACAACAATCACACCCACCAAATACAAAGAAAATCAAAAGCCCAGTTGGATCAGCTCTTGAAAGTATGAAACTTTATCAGCAGATTTTGATGATTTTTCATATAAAAGTTCATCCTTTATTCTGGGGAAACTTGGACCATAACGCAGTGTGAAGTACACTAGAGAGCTTAACTGTTGTTACGGTTCTAACATTGTAAGAGCCACCTTTGCCAAAGACAAATTATAAATCATATATAAATGGAAAAGCATGATTTCATTTTTGGATGCACATTAATTATTTTGACTGTAATTTTAATTTGATGTTAGTTTTTATTTTTATATTTGATTTTAATACTTTCTTAGTTACATAGTTATTTAATTAATTCATTGCGGTCACTTTAAAAGTTATAAATAAATAAATAAGGTACATTAACAGTGTATTGTAAATAATTTTATTATTTTATTATTATTATTTAATCTGGTATTGATATGTTATTTAGATGTGTGAATAGACAAAATTAAAATAAGGATTGAAATCTCTCGTTCTATTTGGCGAGGGGTTCACATGGCTCTGCATCACAGATTGCGTGTTTTCTTGTCGTTATTATAAGATGAGATAAAATAAAATACGCAAAGTATTCTTTTAAAAGACTGGTGGACCTGAATATAATATAGTTAATTCAATTGTTTGTCACAAGTGAATAAAAATGTAACTAAGGTTTAATAAATTTTAAAGCTCCTATAATTTCACTTGAAATTTTTTTACTTTGAACTTTTTTAATCAAATTGTTTATATAAAAAATAAAATAAAATCTTAGATTATAAAATAATTATAATTAAATCCTTAAATAATTTATCATAAAAGATAAAACTTCAAATTTTTGTTAAGAGAAAAACACGACAAATTTTAACAAAATCAATTAGGTTTTTATGTATTTTTTATCTCTAAATTGTGTAATAGTATGTTACTCTTTGAAAGTTTTTTTTTTAAATTATTTTGTCATAATTTTTCGTCGGACATCTCATGACCGCGGGATGTATGTTTGTGATGTGCAAAATTAATTATAAATGAGTGAGTGGGACATGCACTGATGTACGTACCCGGAGAGAACAAAAACATATTTGCACGACACTGCCAAAGAGAGTCCCCACAACAATTTCTTTCTTTTTTTTCTTTTTTTGAAAGAATAAATAATATGAAATATAAATTTTAATATATTTTAAATGTTACTATCAATTAATCATATACATTATATTTTGTATATATTTTAAAATAATTGATCCATCATTTTAATAATGAGATTATATAAAAAATTATAATATAATAAAATTATATGCTTAATATTAAATGTTTCATAAATAAAGAATCACGTGGACTAATTAATATTTTAAAAATTTCGATATAGTTCTTGCTAAACGTCAGTACTCATTTAGTGTTGGCATAAATCCTTTCATGTTTAATTTAAAAATTGAGTAGTGTTCATTATCTAGCCGACCATAGAGTTGTGTTCATGGAATCATTGACTTCTATTGAGATATAGGGTGCATTTGTTTGTATTTATTTATCAAAATAATTATTTTTTAAAAAAAATTACTTTTTATATATTTGAATAATTTTTTAAAAAAATTAAAATTAAAAAGATAGCTTTCAATTTTTTTGTAAAAGTTAAAATTAATAACTTTTGAAGAAAAAAAAATCAATTTTAAACTTTTTCGATTATATATAAAAATTTAGCTTTCATAATTATTGTTTTTCAAAATTTTAAACAAACGCACTAATAAACATGTTATCTTGAATTATGCATGGATTTGGCCCAACTTAAATAAAAATATTAAATTAATCTACAATTTTCTATGTTATTTGGGATTTTCAATTAGTATTTTTTAAAAAAAAATTTAAAATTTTCAGCTTAATTTTTACATATTCATAATATAAAATAATTTTTCAACAAAAAAGTTTTAAAAAAATCAAATCATATTAAATAATTATCCACAATAATAACTACCTAATTTAATCTGTCGAGTCTTTTTTTAATATGAAATTTGGGTGGTATATTTATATCAATAAGATATTTTGGAAAAAAAAATCACACAACATAGTATTTTCAGTATATAATCCACCAAAGACAAATTTAATACTGAATCCGTCAAAGTCAAATTCAGTGTAAAAAAATTAACACTAAATCCACTAAAGACAAATTTCAATGTAAAATAAAAATAACACAGAACCCATACAAAATTTGATTGTGGCGGA
Organism: Dalbergia cultrata; assembly: GCA_031216105.1. Lineage (NCBI taxonomy): Eukaryota > Viridiplantae > Streptophyta > Magnoliopsida > Fabales > Fabaceae > Dalbergia > Dalbergia cultrata. The sequence goes on along the minus strand of CM062348.1, from coordinate 52,832,236 downwards.
TTTTATAAACATTATATATAAGTAAATTTTCCTGTTATCTCATATTAGTGTAAATTATCTATCAAAATACCATATACTAATTATTTTTCCTTAATCTGTCACCTTAAATTTTGATTGATTGACAACCTAAAATAATTTTACACCAATGGTGCATGAAAATTAATTTTTTTTATTGAGTCTTACCATTTAATTTTTGGTCTATAGTCTTTACCATTTTTCAACTCACTGTTCTTCTTTCTTTAGGTTTCACTTTTTTGTTTTATTCTAGCGAAATAAAGCTTTATTCATAAATAAGTCTAAGGTTATTTACAAATAAAAAAGATATTATAAATATAGATTGAATAAAAAATAAGTACGCCATATATTTTGAATTAGATAACGATCCGTGATTTTGTCCTTTGAAAATTATCAAAATCAAAGCATCTTTTATAATAGAGGCCAACACGAAAAATATTGCATTTTGAAAGATGTGTATTACACTTCCTTCTAATATAGATCTAAACATCGTTATATTTTTATAAAAGGGGATTAAAAAAAATATTGAACAAAATCAAAACCAAAATAAAGAGAAAAAGAGAAATGGTTTTTTTTTTTTTTTTTGTCACAGGAGGATTCTTCTTTCTGTTTCACTTTATGATTGTTTTGGGAGGCACCTTCCTTCATGGTGGTTTTGGTCATTTTATGAAATTTGCAATTGAGAAGCTTGTGAAATCAGGCCCATACTTGGGCAAGATATATTTCAACAAATTGTGGGCCATAAAAGAGGCCACGTTGTTTTCCTTTTTTGCGGTATTATTAGCCCAAAACGCAAGCGTTGAAGTGCAACAACAAACGAGTTGTTCTAGGGTTTTAGAGCTCCACGATTTCCCCTTCCGATCATTCAGAAGAAGAACCCTCGAGATTCCTTCCTTTCATCTCCATCTGAGCGTTGATTTCACCTCACTCTTCTCTTCTTCTTCGCCACTCTTCTTATCTCTGTAAGCACCCACACACGATTTCACTTCTCAAACTCTCTCTTTTCACCGACGCAAGCTTTCTATCCCTAATTTCTCTTTCACGCGAGGCTTTTTGCGCAAAATTTTTATTTTTATTTATGTTTTTGTTCACTTGGGTGCTCAATACTCGAAGTAGTTGCATAATTGAATTTATTTCTTTCTTTGTTTGTTAATTTATTCCTTTTTGAGGTAATTGGTGACTTGACTATGTTTCTAGGGTTTTTGTTTTTGTAGGGTGATTCTGGATTTTGGCAGAATGGCTCGGGTTTATGTTGGGAACCTGGACCCTCGTGTCTCTGAGAGGGATCTCGAAGATGAATTTCGTTTGTACGGTGTTCTCCGGAGGTAATATTCTCTTCAAAATTGTTTACTTTTTTTATTTTTTATTTCTCTCAAGGGAATTCACTTAAATCAGTAATAATATTTCCAGTTTAGGAGGAATCCAAATTTAAACTCGTGTTAAAAGAGTGATTAATGAGCTACCAGCTCCTGAACTAAATTAAGTAGTTTCTTGTTCATGAAGTTAAGCTTTTTTACCAGTAACTGTTCAGAAATTTGATTTTTTATACTAACAATTCCATTTTGTTCAAAATTGCCGAAAAGAAAAAATCATTTCTCATTGTTAATGTTCTATTTTCATTTCTTCTTTCGTTGTTCATAAATTTTTTTTCCATAGGCAGTAGTATGTTCTATATCTGTGTCAAGGTCCCATCCATTAGACTTTGTGGGCCCTTTTTAATTTTGAAAAAAAAAAAAAAAAACTGTTCAGTTCATGCTGTTTAGAATGTGTTGCATTTTGTTTGTGGTAGTCATCTTTGATGGTTGTTTACTAGCCTTATTATTTTTTAACCTTCGATGCTTGAATCTGATAATTATGTTCAACTCAATGCAGTGTCTGGGTTGCTCGACGACCACCAGGATATGCTTTTATTGAGTTTGATGATAAGAGGGATGCTCTTGATGCAATTCATGCCTTGGATGGTCAGTATATGGTCATGTGAATTCAATTTGTCAGCATTGGTCCCTAAACTATGATTTTCTCATTTATGGTTGAGATTGTGCTCTTACTCTTTAAAGTGCACCCTGCACTTGACACGAGCCAAATGATCTGTCCTTTTTTTTTTTTGGGTGCTTCACCAAGAATTTGTGTTAATTTTAATATTTGAATATCATGCAGGAAAAAATGGGTGGCGTGTAGAGCTTTCTCATAATTCTAAGGGTGGTGGAAGCCGTGGTGGGCGTGGGCGTGGAGGTGATGACCTGAAATGCTATGAATGTGGTGAACCTGGGCATTTTGCTCGTGAATGTCGCTTGCGCATTGGTTCACGAGGACTAGGAAGTGGAAGGAGACGAAGTCCTAGTCCATATCGTCGTCGTGGGAGTCCAAGTTATGGGTATGGTCGCAGGTGTGTTTGTCTTATGACATGCTAAATATGAATTGAAGAATTATGCATTTCTAATAACTTTTCCTAATGTCTAAGCTTTGGCTTTAATTTACACTGTACAATTTATATGTTGGATACATTGATTACAGAGCATGAATAACGAACTCTTGTTTGCTAGGCAGTAGAAAGCAATATGATATGGTGTGTTTGTCTTGTGATGTGCTAAATATGAATTGAAGAATTATGCATTTCAAATAACTATTCCTAGTGTCTAAGCCTTTTAGCTTTGCCTTTTGTTTACACTTTACAATTTATATGTTTGATACATTGATTACAGAGCATGAATAACAAACTCTTGTTTGCTAGGCAGTAGAAAGCAGTATGATATGGGGACAAAGAAATTTGTAATTCTCCGAAAATAGCTTTCCAATTGAAGCATCTTAATGCGCACAGCATATCTTGTTTACTTTTAATTTGCTATATTCTTGTCCTCCATTCTTCTGAAAGTTTTCCATTTCTGATGTTCTTGTTGTGCTTGAAAGATTCATGAAAGCTGGAACCTATTCTTAATCCATTGGATTGGCTTCATTTTATCAGGAGTTATAGCCCTCGTGGGAGGAGATCTCGACGCAGCCTAACACCTCCTTATCGTGGTCGCAGCTACAGTAGGTCTCCTCCGTATCGACATGCTCGCCGTGATTCACCTTATGCCAATGGGTATGGTTGGCTATGTTCAACTCAGTTGTTGTTAATGATGCAAGCTAAAGAGTAGACATGAGATCTTGTTACCTATGTTAATTTAAATTCTTGTGATTTCATTTTTTTTTTTTCAGAGATTAAGACCAGTGTGTAAATGGTGCAAATGCTGAACGAGGAGCCCTCTCTGCTATAGTGTAGATCCTCTAGGACTGGTTGAGCATACAACAGACATGTTAGTTATGTTGATGTCATGACAATGGGTATTGTTAGAAACTTGGCTTTTGATGGCAGTTTGCAAAGTGTTGTAGCCGCCAAAAAGGTGCTTTAGACACTATTTTGTTCCGGCTGTCTCTCGACTGCTTACTGAAACTGGAAGGTCGCTCCGGTCTGCTTTACTTTATATTGCAAGTTATATTACTTGTTTGTTTTTAGTCTTAACCACCATTCTATTTTTATATTTTCATTAAAGGTTCCTAAAAGGTTTATGTTTCTTTGTTTTGAGGTTGATTATCGGCTGAAACAGCATCATTTCGCCACTTTCCATCTTCTTGTCTGCTTCTCTGCTCCACAATCGTCTCATGTTGTTGCTTCTGCATATAAGTTGTGACTAAAGCTGCAATGTCAGCAAGTTGATTGCATATTACCTTTTAGTAGGGAATGCTGCGGTTGCATCCTGCCTTTGAATTGGAGAAATCTAAAGGTGGATGTGGATAGAATGTAGTCATTGGCTTGCTGCATCTTCATGAAATTGACTCAAATCGGTTCCTGTCTAGTGACTAGCTGCATCTAGTGTCTGCTTCTTACCATTCTGTGTAGTTAAATTGATGGTAGCTGCTTCTAAATGTCTGCATGATCTCAGTTAGAATGTTTCTTCTTGTTTCGGTCCGTGGTCTTCATGGTACACGATCGGGACTGCAATGATCAGATTCTTGGTTGTGTGGGACTATTTTATGTATTCTCACCCTCGGCAAGCGTGCATCCGCCACAAATGTCTTCCATGTTCACTTTCTGCCCTTTGAGTTGTGTCATTCCTACTCGGCTGGTGAACTTGTGCTTTGCTTCTGAATACAGTTTATGTGCTTTTGTCATCTTCAGCCACTGGGATCTGTGTCTAATCTGTGTCATCCCATCTGGAGTTTTGCTTAATCCTCCACTCGAACAAGTGTACGAACTCCAGTTGAATGACAACATTCATTTGCATCGGATGGTTGATCATGAGTAATTCAGTGTCTTTTGGTTTTTACCTTTGAAGAGTTTGGGATTTGTGATTTTGCAAGATAACTTTGCTACTGTAATTCAATGAAATTTTGCGCCTCGCCTTTCACGGTAATTTTGTTTGGTATTAATCATCCAGGTGAAATTTATATGAAGACTAGTTGATTTTGACTGGTCAGAGATGTATTGTTAGGATTAAGTACCGTGATGGCTTTTTAGGCGCAGATAAAGCAGGTCTTGTTTGGATAGGCTTATGAAAAAGAAGTAATGGTTTTTCTTACAATTGATTCTGATTCTGGAAAAATAATTCGGCTTTGTCTAATTTTCTCGTAAATTTTTATTTAAAATAAATTTCTACTTCAATAGATTATATAATGTTACTTTTGCTTTTGGTGTGTAATATTAATATATAAAAATTAGAATGTATTGATGTTACTGTCATTTACTATGTATTTTCCAATTGATGAAATGAATGTATTTTTCAATGAATTATTACGAATTTAATATCGTATGTTACATATCAACAAGAGCTGTGAAAAAAAGTGGCATTTGTTAATAATTAAATAATTAAATATATATAAATACATGCCCTCTTTTATTTTTGTTTTTGTAAAATATTTGCTCTGGCCATAGTCGTTTTAATTTTTTTCAACTTTTTGCTTGGATTCTTGTTGGTAGCCCAACACCATTAATTGATGATATTTATAAATATGTCTGCAAACTAAAAACGAAAAATTTAATATTTGCATGGAGTAGTTCCGCATTCTAATGTGTATATATATTAGACATTTAGAATTTTTTCAGGAAATAAATTTTAGAATAACGTGATGTACTATTATATTTGATTGGAGAGTAAAAAATGAGGTAAATTTTCTATGATTATATTTTATATATAAAATTTAATCATAAAAAGTGTATTTTCATTTTCAACCTCCAACCAAACATACTTATATAATTCAATCACCATCACATATTTTATATAAAATTCTGGTTATTTTATTCTTGTTATATGTCTTTACTCATTATGAATTTAATGTATGGATTGATATAATTATTATGTTCAGATAATACAATTCAATTGGAAAATATTTCTAGCGATCAAACTTAGAAGACATGGGCCAAAAATAAAATGTTAAAAGGAGGGAACATAAGCTAAGAAAAATATTTAGAGGGAATAAAACTAATGCGATTTATATATACAGGGACTACAAATACAATTTATTATTATTATTATTTATATTGATATGTTCATTTTATTTAATTTTGTTTGCTGATCCGATGACTGATCTGATCTCAAATACCAGACACTCCGAAAATCAGGTGAATCCCTTTCATTTCAGCAGACAGAAAGCAACAACTAGCACCAAGAAAAAAAAGAAAAAATCTCAAATAGCTAGCCGAAGTTCGACATTGTCAATCATGCTTATGATGAAAGCTACTGACAGTCCAATCCATCAACTATATCATTATCACCTATAACTCATTCCTGAAAATAAAACCCTTCAGCATCAAATTTATGCTCTTGACTTATTCCGTGGACCAATACAATAAGGATGATGGATGCCGAACTTGTACAACAGCCAGCCACTCAAGCTTCTTGAAAGCTCTAGGAATGCAAATCCTTCTCAATTTGCTTTAGTACCAATCTTCCTCATAGCAAACGATGGCAAACAGAAAGCTGCTGTATGAATCTGGAATTAAAGGCAGAGAGAGATACTCATAAGAATTGGCAATACTGCAAATAAAGAGGGACAAAGAGAATGCATCACACACCTCAGAGTTGTAAAATTTCAATGGTCTTTCTGACTTGTGAGCCTCTTTCTCATCTATGGGATTCACCGGATGTTTGAAATCAACAGCAGGCCCCTCAGTGGAGCATAGCATAAAACCAATCATTCCACTGAAATGGAAAATTAAAAGCAACATAAACATTAATTAATTATATAACAAAATGTTGTCTTGTATTCATACACCACACAACTTGCCATCCCAGATATCAAATGACCATTTCATGGTGCAATTAATATAACAATAATAACATGTGATCAATACTACATAGGAGCATGTCTTTCATACTTTGAATAGGAAAATTGGAAGAAAAAAAAAATGTAAAAAACATACCTTGGGTAAGTAGGCACTGTGGTCCATGCATAGTTGACAGAGCCTTTAAAAATCTGGCGACAATTGGCCACAACGTCCTCAATTATATCCATATGGAGCCATATACTTTCTGCCTGAGTACATATAACTCCTCCTGGGCGAAGAGCCTTTGCAACCGACTCAAAAAAGGGCTTCTCAAAAAGCTCTTGAGCAGGACCTTAAGGATATTATTGAAAGTAACCTCCCTTTAACAAAACCAATTTCGGTTGACGACCGGAAATTAAAACTACAATTTATTACATATATAGCATACCAATAGGGTCAGATGAATCCACTATAACTGCATCATAAGTTCCTTGTGGAGCTTCCTTCAAAAATGCAACTCCTAGACCATCAATACAAAAGCCAGCATGAGATAACTTGCGACTAAAATATTACCATAGGAACAAGTTACTGTTAGAAGAACTGATCATACCATCACCAATATGAAGTGTCACACGTGGATCCTTATACCCTACTGCTAAATCAGGGAAAAATTGTTTGGAGACCTGCAAAACATGAATAATTTTTGGTATTGACTATATAATAATATATTGCTACTACAAGTCTTTTTAGAGTACACTTTTTATCCCAAGCGAAAAGGAAATAACAGAATAAAATTGTATGCGCCTTACATCAACAACCATCTTGTCAATTTCACAAATGTCTATCTTTTCAACTGAAGAATGGCGCGAGACTTCTCGCAGGACCCCTCCATCTCCTCCACCAATAACCAAAACCTTAGAAAGACCATTGCAACATGAGAAAAAGCAAACAACTAACATCCAACATAGACCTATACCAAAAAATTTCCTGGAGGTATAGATTATAGAAGTATCAAAGGACCTTTTTAGGATTTGGAATAGAGCAAAGAGGAAGATGAGTGATCATTTCCTGGTAGGCACATTCGTCCCTTTCTGTGAGCTGAATGGCTCCATCCAAAACAAGAACCTTTCCATATGTTGATGACTGCAAAAGACATTACAGCATTGCATTGAAAATATAACTAGCCAGGAACATGGAAAAAAAAAAGGGCAAAACGTAATAGTAACTTTCAATGTGACTAGAGCCTCATGTACCTTGAACACCATGATGTTCTGGTATTCAGACTTTCCTTGAAACAAAACTTCTTCCACCTTCAAGGAGTGTGCCTCTCCTGCAAAATTACGACCAGATTTTATCTTATGAGTATTGCCACAAAAGGCAAACATAGTTTTATTGAAAAGGAAAAAAAAAAGAGAAAGATTCTATGTGCACATATTTCTACAGATTTTAGCAATGCATTGATTTTGTAAAAATGAATGCCATAAAATGTACTCAAAGATATTCATTGCAGATTACAACAAATAAAAAATAAAAATTCAAGATCTGATTTTGTTACTGATGAACAAGATGTAACTAGACACAATTGGACCAGAGCAATGGCCCTAGATTCTCTGAGCCCATTTATGTAAATAACCATGCATCAAAATTCAAAATAAAAATGAGCAGAATAATTATTTTCTACACATCGATCTTTCAGTTTTTTGAAATAAAGTACCTGAAGATCGCAAAGGAGAGACATTAAGTACAGCAAGTCACAAAGAGGCCACGCTATTGATAGTGAGGGCGTGAAACGGATAAGTGGAAAAAGGATAAAAGAAAAAAAATTTGGAACAACCATAACAAAACCAATTACTCCATGAGACGAGAGCAACTGTACAAAGCTTGCTCCATAAATATGTGTACACACGTGCAGGTACACATCACCAACCAATCATAGGTAATGCCTTCTCATCACTACTTCCGAGACAACATATCCGCTACCAAACTAACCTTACTTCGGACATTCCATGTGTTGGGGCACGCAGCCAACAGGGAGATACAACCAATAAGTTATGTGAGTGCATTGTATTATTGGGCCGGAATCCATATTTTGATCCAAAACCTTAAAATAATTAGTTATAACTCATTCCATGTTATATACTAATCACTTAGTCTATTTTCAATTAAAATGAGATTTCAACTCTCACTTTTTACTTCGACACCATAGAGATATATATTATGGAATATGGCCATTGTAAAACTCAGTTTTATACAACTATTTCAGAATAGCTTTCATGAAAAAGGAAGAAATTTGGCATAATACAAGAGAAGAAAGTCCAACCATTAAATCAAAAAAATTATAACAAATAATCAAATTCAATTTTTTTTAAAATTTTTTCACTAGGAGGCAAACCCCACAAGAGCTGGAACCCAGATATGAACACAAAGCATATATAGTTCTCCATAACCATACACAAAACACCAAGTTCAAACATTTGCCTTCCCTGCCAACAAAACACAAGGAAAAGGCACAAGTTTTGGAAGCAAGTGGCAAAAGGGTAGTAATGAGAAAAGAAAGACTAACCGGGCCACATTGGGCTAATCTCAGAGAACCAGCCAGGAATAACAGATGACACTCCATTACCATTAGCTTCCATCTTGTCCATGGAGACAGTGGAAACAGAGGCCCCATTTTCTTCTTCATCCCTTTGCCTCTTCACTGGCAAATCCGAAGACTCAACCACACTCTCTGAAGCCATACCTCCCGCTCCCTCTCTCTCGTTCTCAGCCCAAAAACCGTGTGAATGATGATTTTCAGTTTGCACTCTGTTTGGCTCTATGATGTATTATTGGGGAAATGGAATATAGTATAAAGCGTAAAGGGGCAATGAGGGGGACTCTGAAAAATAGAGAAGAATCTGCTTTTATGCAGATGCGTAATTTGAGGTGTGCGTTGGGTTTGGGGATTGGGAAAGATTGGTTCTTTCAGGTAATTTGGAGGGCCTGCCAAACGCTGCCTTAGGAAATGATATGCATGTTATGTCAACGTGATGTATTATTTCTTGCTTAGTACACATGCGAAAGTGATAGGCCTCTCGATTAGGGTTTCCTTGGGAGGGATTATTGGACGGCCACGTTTAACATGCACTCCCAATTTTGAGGTTGGAAATCAATGCTCGTTGGTATAAAATTTATTTCACCCAAAGTACGAGAGATTAGTAAATATATTTAGAGTTTAATTTATATAAATTTCAACATAAACAAATTTTATACAAATATTTAACTTTATATTATCATATTAATAAAAGTATTTAACTCAATCACTCATTATATTAATAATTTTCTAAATAAAAATATATGATTAAATAATAATATAAAATTTCTTTACATTGTTAATATATAAAAATTATTTCATATCATGATATGTTTAGTCTATTCCAACTACTCATAAAATTTATCTTTTGCTTATGAAATCTCTTCACTCGAGTTGCTTCATTGAGATTCAAAATGATGTTTTCTAATATTTCTAAGGAGTTCAATGAATGTTGCTTACCACTTCACCAATTTATTATATTACTTAGCTTGTATTAAAAAAAACAATTAGCAAAACCTTAATTACTTCCATGAGTTAGTAAAGTAGATCAAGAGTTGATAAATGATACCAAAGATCGAATACTTCAAGAGAAGGAAAAGTATCAATATGTAATATTAAGTTTTAATTCGTGTGAAAAATGATTTATTCTGATTTGGCAAGAAAACAAAATCCAAACCTTAATATTTCCTTTTTTTTAAAAAAAAAAAAGAATCCTTATTTCTCATTCAACAAGTTCCAACGCCTCGTCACCATTGAGTCTTGCAGTGGAGGGTTACACTGCTAGGCGATGGGGCTCAAATGGTGGTGATTGGTGACCTTTGTCATGACATGATCCATAATTTTCTTTTATTTAAAAAAATTAAAAATGAACGGTTGAAAAGTAAATATGATATGTTTCAATTCCTTATTAATAGTCATAGTGAGAAATTATACTAATTTGGTATATTAAAAAGTTAGTGTATTTGGTCAGATATATTAACATGCATGTATTAATAAGAAATAGAAGGGGTATTTGATTTGTTAGAATCATTCTTGTTACCCATGCATGTGTTATTTATAGGTATTGAAGTTCATTTTAAAATTTATATGCATTATTCTGAGGCGAATTTCATCCCAATTGTTCGTTGTGGCTGATGAGAATATGAGAATGGTAAGCAAAGGAGAGAGGGGACAAAAAAAAAAAAAAAAAACTGGTGTTGGCGGGAGTGATTGAGTCATTGATGCAGTCTTGCTAAGCTAGTGTCTTGAATAGAACATTTATTAGGGATTAAATTGCAAATCAAAACTCATCAATTAATGATTCAACTGCTAATAAAATAGTAGTAGATTATACTATAAATAATTTTTTAATTAGTGCCGTAAAAAAATTAAAATTGATAATTTTTTTTAAAAGAGTAAAATTCTTAAATTTTTAATATATTAAGTGCGTTAACAAAATTAAAAAAATTGTATATTCATTCATTGAAAAAAAAACCTTTTATAAATTCATACATAAAACAAGTCCTTTTGATTTATTTTTTTATTTTTGGGGGTAGGGGTGGTTTATTAATGACTCAAACTCAAGCAATCCCCTGTAAAAGACATTTATTGTACGGCCACGTTTTTTTTTTTTTTGGGGATCAAATCAAATTATACGGAACCATTAAACCTGCTGTCTCTTAATTTTTGTACTCACCATGGGCACCTTCAAAATGACGGAAGTTCCTCACCTTGATTTATCCTCATCAATTTTTGTTTGTGTTTTGCAAATTTGCTTCTTAATGATGTTGATTTAATTTTAATAAAATTAAATTTAATTAAAAGTGATTTATGTTTGATATTTTTACTTGAGAATAAAATTCAAACCTTAACTATTTATATTGATAACATGTTAATAAAAATGTCCAACTTTATGCCATTGTACGAAAAAAATTTAGACACAATTCGTATTTGAAACAAAAGTATTCGTCAACACAATGTTTTACACGTGGATTCTTATCTTTAAATAATAAAAAAATCGATAAAAAAAAAAAAAGCAACGTGACAAAACTTTCAACACTTTAAGTTCAATACTTAAAACTAATTTTTCATATTTTTTTTTGGATAAACGTATATCTCTTAAAACTAAGAAACTTCAAGACTCCGACTTTAACATTTTTTTTTCTCCCTTCGCCACGGAAACAGAAAAAGGTTTTATAAACAAAAGAGTTGACTATTTGAACAAATTGATAGTCTTCAGACTTCTTTGCAATAAAGGGAACACAAACAATGTATGTGAAGAAAAAGTAATTCGCACAATTCTTAATTAAGATTTTTAAATGAGTGATTGAGAGTTTATAATAGAAGTTTAATTTAAAGGAATTACTAAAAAATTCCAACGACCATTAATTTACTTATTGTTAGATCTAGAGCTACGTTACGTTGAATTTTTTTTATGCACATAAACCATTTCTAATCAAATATACCGAGTATTAATGCACAATTAAAAAAAAATTATACTTATGTTATTCCAACGAAAAGAGAAGAACAAAAGTATCAAATCACGATAATGAAAGTGATTCTTTTGGCATCCTTTTCCGTCAAGCCAATCAGTGATGAGAGTGAACTTGACCTCTTTTCTTTCCCCAGCATATTTGGGTATGCCAATTGCCCAACTTTAATTGCACTTGGATTCCCTTTGCTTTTTATTGGTGTAATTTATTTTCATAATATATATAATTTTTTTTTAAAATCACCAATGCATACAGTTACGCCTGCCTGAAATCGAGGATCAGGTTCATGATTTATAGTTAGGCTCGATCTCCTAATTCACTCATTATATCTCCCATAAGTATATATGTATATATAAAAAAATTATATCTCCCATAATCTGGGAAGAAAATCTTCTCCCGTTTATATGATTGCATATAATTAATGTAGGAGAAGTTTACTCCCATAATTAATTATGATTTCGTACTAAACTCACTGTTTAAAGGCCTGAGGATACCAAAGGCTAAATTTTCTACTCTAATCATACCTTTTGGTGCACCACTCCTGTGATAGAAAAGAAAGATCGGAGGAATGTGCAATGTATTCAGTAATGTGGAGTGTGAACTCTGCTTTGTTTATGGCATATATAAACTGTACTGGAGCAATAGGCGAGCCCCCATTACTTAGAGAGTATTGTACAAATAGTAGTAATAATTAAGAATATGAGTTAACACTTTCTAATAATTGTTTTTTTATTCTCTTCATATTTTAAAATATTTATCAATTTATAATATTTAAATAATATTAATTTTTGTCTTCTATATGTACACTTAGTATAAATATGTTAGTTAAATAATGAACATATTTATCAAAATGAGTAATAATAACTATATAAGGATCGTTTTGTCAACTAATTTTCCACTCTTTTTAAAATAAAAAGAAGTCATTATTTACATTAATGCTGAAACGGAATATTAATTACCAATATGTAAATTTTTCATTTTATTAGGTGAAATTGCTATAACTTAAAGCAATTTTTGGGCAAAATGAAATTACACTCATTTTCACTCGTTAGAAAAATTGCTAGGAAAATTGTTAGAAAAATGAATAATAAGAATAGAAGATTGGATTGGTATTGAGGCATGAATTATTACATTCTTCATAAAATTACTCCATGGCAGAGGAAGTTGAGAAAGAATTGCACCAATTGCAAAGCATCATAAATTTTAACTGCAAGATCTCTTGGTCTTGATATTATGACTTCAAAATTTTAACTTGATTCATTTATGATTGGCTTAATTAGTGTCACATATTTTAAATTTAAAATATTATAAATTCAAGAATTTATCTGTATCTTATTTAATCCCTTGATGTTGTCTCAAATGAAAATATTAAATTATATAAAGAATATAGAGATTATTTTTAGAGAATATTATTCAATATTATAAGCATAATGCATTATACTAAGATTATTTTGAGTTTAATATGCTTAAATATAAATTAATCTTTATTATTTAATTGATTATATAAAGAGTTTGTCCGGACAATTTTACACGTTTTTCAAATAATATGACCAAAATACACATGAGTGAAAGTTAAAGAGGTTTTTCTAAACTTTTCACTAATTTTTTTTCTATAAACATCTATTACTTAATCGATGTAATTTTTTACGTTGTTTATTGCCTAGAAATTTTTATAACTTACAATGATTTCATTTTGCATAGATATCTCTATAACTTATATCGATTTCTAGGCAAAATGAAATTGTTATTACTAATAGTGATTTTCCCTATATAGGAAAAACTTTACAAATGGGTAATTAAATATGCAGTTTTGCATTTATGTAATTAATATTTTTTTATTTCAAAAGGATAAAAAATGCCCTTTTATCACCTCATATAATTTTTTATATTTACCAAGATATTTTTTTATTCTCTTAATATTTGCATTCTTTTTAAGTTTTTCTGTTCACACATGAAATGAATGATGCGAATGTGAATCGATCAGTACTTGTTGATGGTACATGTATGTAGATTGTGGGCATGATACTTCTGATACAAGAGTAGACGATATTGATGACTTTTAGCAAGGCCTCTCATGGTGCGCTGGAGGTTTAATTCTGGTGGTCTGCCACAAAAAAATGCCATCAAATTTTGTCCAATGATGATACCTTATTTCCAGCCTTATTTTCTAGAGCTAGATAGGTTATCATTTCCAAAGATAACAATAGTTATCTGAAGTTTTTATAGAACTGTCTTGCCTATATAGTTGTATACATATCTTTTTCTTTCTGGTCGGTCATATCTAATTAAGCAAAAATCAGAATAATAAGAATAGATGGCAAATGCCATATGGGAATATTAAAATTTCATGTAATTAAGTGAAGTTATTGTCGTTTTTAACAAGGTTGATAGACGGGCTGATTCTGTGTTGGTTGTTCTTCTTTTGGGTCCTTTTTTTTCTTTTGGTTAAAAGATTGAAGGGGTTTGTGTCGTTTGATTCTAACAATCCACGCCGTGTTCTCAGCATAAATGGGTTTGTGTGTAAAGCCGAGGCGTGGGCTCTTTAGAATACTTAACTCAAATTATTGGGCCTAACTAAAGTAACATTACCCAATGAGGCTAATATTGTTTCTGAAAGATTTTTTTAATTAAGTCCTTAAAAGGTCAAATGTAATATTATATTAGTCCCTTAAAGGTTTTTAACATCAAACTAATTTCCAATGTCGATGTCAAATAATTTTTATGAGCTAATGTGATGTCGTATTTTAATTTTTAAAGACCTATTTAATGTAAAAAATATTTCGGGGACTAAATTGATATTATATGAGCCTTTCAAGAACTAAAATAGATATTTATTGAAAAAAGGGACCAATGTACAAAGACTAAAAAAACATTATAATTTTTTTAAAAATATTATTTACATAGTTTTTAGTTATTTTTAATAATATAAAAAACTAAAAAAGATTGAGGAAAATAAGACATTAATCTTCCTTCCTCCCTATACTCCTCCTACGATTAGATTTGTGAAAAATAAGCATTGGCAAAACGCTAGAGTGATTAAAATCTTAAAGGATTCTATGGTCTTCATAATTAATTAGTTTAGGAGTATTGAATAGTTATATGTATTGCAATTTCTTTTGGTTGAAGACATGTTATTAAATAATAATCGCATTAAAAAGTTGGAGAATTCAGTTTCGTGAGGAGAAGTGAAAATCGATTTCTCTTTATCCTTTCAATTTTCTCATTATGATATAATTGAGAACATGAATGTTATTTTATGGAGAATTTTATGTATTAAAGAATTGCCTCTTACTCTATATTTGTTTTAATATATTCATACACTTATGAAAATTCCATTAATACATTAAACTTTTAGAAATGAGGCTCTCTAATTTATAGTGATATTATGGCAGAATAAGAAAAGAAAAATGAAAACAAACAACTTTATACTTTCTACTATTCAACTGAATTCTCTTATTTAAACTTTTAACATGGTTCTATAATAAAATATGTTTAACAATTAAAAAATTGTAAGTGTTGTGAGTATTGAAAATCTAGCCTAATTTTGAGGAAGATAGACAATTCCTGAAAGCCAATTCCCTCAAGAAATTCTTTTGGTTCTTTAAGCTTATTAGAAACATGATGATGGGGTGTATTAATAATGCATCCCGTGAGTTTTTGTTGTCTTTGTTGTTTATTTCAACATAATGCCTGAAAGGATATCTGGCCAGTCTTGTTTTATTCTATACTTTTGGAGTATGCGCAACTACTGCTGAATTATTTGAATTATTTTTAGATTATGGAAGTGGCAGTGCGATGTGGTCTACAGTTGAGTAGGCTTTAGTATTCAACCAATCATTCTTCAATTGTTTAAGTTGTGAATTATACTGTGGTAGCATTGTCAGCTCTCATCACTCAGCGAACTATATTAGGCACAATGGTCAATGCACATGTAATTGCATAAATTTAGCTATGATTTACTTAATTTGTAAAAAGTAATCCAATATGCCAAATATATAAATTCCAGTGAATCTTCAGTGTGATACACTACGTTAATTGAAAAATAACACGCGATCTATAAATTATATAATTATTAGCACAGCAGTGGGGTTCGTCATCTTTGGTTGCTTACTAGCTGTGCAGTGGATAATAATTTATTTTGGCTGGCATCACCTGTAGTTTGCTTTTAACCCAGACGTTAATAAAAATAAATAAAATAATTTTGAGATAATTGATTCGTGAACTTTTGAAATATATAGAATTTAAACAAGCAAAATGGCATTGTGTAGAAGAGGACCGGTCAATATCCTGAATTGAATTAGTTCCATAAAAGAAGTTATAAAATTGGTCAATACATAATTTAACATATATAAATAATTAATTGTCTTGTTTAAAGTTCATAAAAAAAATTCCCATATTCAAAGTTTAAAATGAATGACAAAATGTTTCTATTATCCAATATGATTCATAATTCAGACGGCTGATCAAATGAAGACTTTGCCTAATATGACTAAGAATTTGTACACCGATAAATATTAAAATAAAAGGAAAAAATAGCCACCACATCATGTTGCAGTCATCACCTTTCCATTTATCCAATATTAGTGACTAGTAATTTAGTCAATTTCTTTTTTTCCCGAAACAACATCTTAGCAATGATCAAAATCTCAATAATTATTAGTTTTCATAAATAAATATTTAATAATACCAGCATCATATGTTAGAGATAAAAAAAAAAAAAATGGATATTTATACTTGTATAGTATGTGTTTAACTACTAGGTAAATGTCCATTTTAATTTTTAGAAAAATATAGCCAGCATCATATGACGGTCTGTTAATATTTATCAAAATAATGATCAATTCCATAAGTAAGAGCCGGTAAAATGGCAGGACTAGTTCAAATTAATAATAATAATAATAATAATAATAATAAAACTCTACTGTTAGACACTTAGACCACGAAAATTCTCATATATCCTAACCAGTAAATGTTTTAAAGTCAACCCTCAAAACAATGGATATACTAGTTTAAATTTAATGGCAACCTTTCTTTTACAGCATTGAAGATTTGCAATCTTAGCCATTGAAACAAAATTAATTTTCTAATCAAAGAGTTAACTCAATGGGAGAAATTGTCAAATCGAAATTTGTGTGAGTTGGTAGGTTGGTCATGCATTTTTATTTATATAAAGTAGGAGCCATAGGGCCATTTGATAGACTTTGGATCAGTGAAGTCTGAAGAAAGAACAGGGACACCACACCACACCACACCATGGCTTCTTCAATGAGGATCTCAAGGCTGCTCTCTCGCTCTTTCTCTTCTGCTTCTTCCTCTTTGTGCTCTCGAGGTACTTGTCTTCTTGTTTAACACTTCCAACGTCCAACTGAGTTCCGGTTTGATCTGATCATTCATTTCCCCATATATATCTCATCACAAAATTGAATTGAAGTGACCACTTTTTATCGCTTTTGTTTCCTCTTGAATTAGTTTTTCTGGGTCCGCTTTCATTGATTTCATTTATAATGAATGGATCACTGTCATTGTTTAACAAGAAAGAAAATTTAATATGAGCTTGGACTTATGGTGGGGTAAAAAAAAGAGGTTCATTCATTGCTTGGTCCCTTTCGTCAACTACCACCACCAGCTTTCGTATTTGTTGCAGCGTTCCCTTTCGCTTCGAAGATTCCTATGTTCTCTTAAATGTCCCTACTTTTAGATTAGATTCTCTCTCTTCCCCCTTGCATGTACTGTACATGTTTCGACATTTCGGGTATAGCAATGTGAAAGCTGCAACTCATGTTCATGACATTTTTATGAGTCCAGTTATTTGTGATAACTAATTGGGGTGTTTTCATTTGGGGTTTTCGTCAAAGGTTTTAGCCTTTTAAGGTCGTTGACTGTTTTTTCCTGATATTTTTCAATGCTTTGGTGAAAATAAAATAACTTTCATTCAGGTGGGAAGGGTTACCTGGGTGCTGCAGGACTGAGCAAATATAAATATAGCACTGCTGCTGCCATTGAAGAAGAACCAATTAAACCAGCGGTACAAGTGGAGAACACCCAGCTCTTAGTTGATGGAAAATTCGTTGATGCTCTTTCTGGTGAGTTTCCCTTTTCTGGGGGGTTTATTGTTATTCTTGCTTTTCCAATAAAGTCTGCATTTTTCACTGAAAAACAAATGAGGGGAAACACAATTAAAAAAAAAAAATGGAAGCTTTGATTTTTTGTTTTTCTTGGGATATCATACACTGTTGGGGGTTCCTCTGGCTTCAGGTAAAACTTTCCCAACGTTGGATCCCAGGACTGGGGAAGTGATAGCTCATGTTGCTGAGGGTCACTCCGAAGATGTTGATCGAGCAGTTGCAGCTGCTAGAAAAGCATTTGATCAAGGACCATGGCCTAAGATGACTGCCTATGTATTTCATCATTGCTTTTTTTATTTTTTCTTTTTCCTACAATTCACTAGGCTATATATATATTCTTTGGCCCTATGATTCTGCAGTTAAATCACGATCCCTTTTTACATGTTACTATGATTTTATAGGAGAGGCAAAGGATATTGCTGCGTGCTGCTGATCTGCTTGAGAAGCACAATGATGAGCTTGCAGCACTTGAGTCTTGGGATAATGGGAAGCCATATGAACAGTCTGCTCAGATTGAGGTTCCAATGCTGGTTCGCCTCTTTAGGTACTATGCTGGTAAGTGGGATGAGGAGGAATGTGGAACTTGATTATATTTTTTCACTCTCTGGTTATTTGTCTGTGAAACTATAGAGTTCTAACTATTGTGTTTTAATATTTGTCCAGGTTGGGCAGATAAGATCCATGGTCTCACGGTTCCAGCTGACGGACCACATCATGTGCAAACATTGCATGAACCTATTGGTGTTGCAGGTCAGATCATTCCCTGGAACTTCCCTCTTCTCATGTTTGCTTGGAAGGTTGGACCAGCATTGGCCTGTGGCAACACTATTGTTCTCAAAACAGCTGAGCAGACACCATTATCTGCTTTATATGCAGCAAAACTATTTCATGAGGTGGATGACACACCATTTCTTAGTTTGGAAGAAATTAAGAGATTTGTATAAATAAAAATTGTCTTTAATCTTCATCGCCAATTTGTTATTGTCTGGCAGGCTGGACTTCCTCCTGGTGTTTTGAATGTAGTTTCAGGCTTTGGTCCAACGGCTGGTGCTGCTCTTGCTAGTCACATGGATGTGGATAAGGTACTGAAATACTTTAATTCTGCAGTAGTCTTAATTCAACTTATTAATGAGTTTCTAGCATCAGTTGGTCAAACTAGTTGCCCAGAGAAGGAGTATTCAGCTTCAGCCTATGTACCCTGCAGTCTCAAGAAATTCTATAATAATTTTTTTATGGAAATTAGAATTTCAATTTCTTATTTGATACTGATTTTAACCCTATTGGATTATTAGACATCTAGACATGATAATGTCTTCAGAGCCTAAATTTTGGACAATCTCTTGCAGCTTGCTTTTACTGGTTCAACTGATACCGGAAAAGTTGTCCTTGAACTAGCAGCTAAGAGCAATCTTAAGCCTGTAACTTTGGAGCTAGGGGGAAAATCCCCCTTCATTGTATGTGAAGACGCTGATGTAGACCAGGCTGTGGAGCTAGCACACTTTGCCTTATTCTTTAATCAGGTACATATAAGTATAGAATTCTTGTTGTAAAACAGCTATCTTTCATAGAATTTAGGAAATATTGATTGTTATTCTTGGCGACATTCAGGGACAATGTTGCTGTGCTGGGTCTCGAACATTTGTACATGAGCGTGTGTATGATGAGTTTGTTGAGAAGGCAAAGGCTCGTGCTTTGAAGCGTGTTGTTGGCGATCCATTCAAGGTGGGAATAGAGCAAGGCCCTCAGGTAAATTTCAGAGAATCCTTTGCAAGACTCCCTCATGGTTGAGCTTAGTGCTTTGTTTTCCAAATATGTTTGAGGGTGTGATATATTGACAATTTGGCATGGTGTTTGTGCTTCACTGAATGGCAATTGCTGATGCATGGAAATAAGTTAATGTTACAGTCATTTTTACCTTCTGATACTTGATACTTATTACACATGCATTGAAAGAATGCTACATTGCTACTAATTCAATGCATTGCTCCCTTATCTTTACGAATCTTCCGAATATCTGGCTATACTGATGATTGCATTATGATGAAAAAAAACCATCAGGTTGATTCAGAACAATTTGAGAAAATACTCAAGTATATCAGATCTGGTGTTCAAAGTGGAGCTACACTTGAAACCGGGGGAGATAGACTTGGCAACAAGGGCTTCTATATTCAGCCTACTGTCTTCACAAATGTTCAGGTATATATATCTTATAGCTAGGTAGCTGCTCTCCCATCTTATATATCAATGGCGGCCAAAAATACAATCCCATAGTGTTAGTTATTAATTGTCTTTGTTGTGTTACAATTACCAGGACGGCATGTTGATTGCAAAGGAAGAGATATTTGGCCCAGTGCAATCCATATTGAAATTCAAGTGAGTGCAGTGCAATTAGTCCTTCCTATCTTGAAGAAAATGGATGTTATTAGAGAATGTCTATGTATCTAACTATCTATATGCTTTTGGTTGTTGCACTAATTTTGGTGTTAATCCTTGCTGTTCCTATCCCCAGGGACCTTGGTGAGGTAGTTCAAAGAGCAAACAACACACGATATGGGCTTGCAGCAGGGGTGTTCACAAAGAACATAGACACTGCCAATACATTGACCAGAGCATTGAGGGTTGGAACAGTGTGGGTGAACTGCTTTGACACATTTGATGCTGCAATCCCATTTGGTGGGTACAAGATGAGTGGGCAGGGAAGAGAAAAGGGGGAGTACAGCCTCAAGAATTACTTGCAAGTCAAGGCTGTTGTTACTCCCTCGAAGAACCCGGCATGGCTTTAGAGGCATCATCACTTAGATTTTTCCTTTGTCTTCCTCATGGAGTAGATCAATAAATAGATAATGATGATAAAATCCTGTTTATTTGCGGTATACACATGTGACATTGTTAATTTATTTTTGGCTATGCTTGAATAACAAATTGCCTTCTTATTTTAAAAGTGCCGTTTACCTTCAATCTGCAAACTGCAAGCCAATTTTTTTTTTTTTTTGGCCTTGCCAATATGTATGGGAATTTGAAAAAAATAAATGTTCAGTCAATAACATTTTTTTTTCAATACTTTTATACCTTTAGTCTATAAAAGCATATGAAAATAAAATAAGTGTAGGACACTTGTTTCTGTTATAGTAGAAATTTTATTTTTTGTATAGTAAGAGTTTATATACATTAGAGATATAAATTGTTACAAAAAAAATATTGTATATGAAATATTTTTCTTTGGCAAAATCTGTATTAATTATTATTTATTATGGAATTATCGAGTCTAGGTGTCTGACAAATAGATAACATTTTCTATTATGTTGGAGTGGAGTTGGGGATAGCAGACAGCATAGCAGAATATAATAATATTGCTGACCTGGAAAGGGGTGCCGGGCCAGCTGCCACAGTTTACCTCTGTCTGTCTGTTGTACTCATGAGATCACATCACATCAGCTTCCTTTCAGTTCACAAACTCTCTCTCTATCTTTCGTGAACTCTTCGTAGATTGCTTCTCGCGCCATTATCTCAAACTAGCAGTAAAAATTAAAAAGAGAACACTGTTTATTTCCTTTTTCTTTTTCTTTTGGCATTTTTTTTTTCCCATTATTTTGGTCACAATGGCCCTTCGATCGAAACGCATTTGCCCTTAATACGTGAACGAAGCATTTTTACGCGCCTGAGAAACGCATTTGGCTTTAAATAATCAAAATGCCACTGTATTAGAGCCTCATATCTAAGTAAATATTGTCACAATCTCATTTTATATATAAAAGATTGAGTAATTTGTTGGATTTTATTTTTTATATATGATAGTATAAATTTTTTTATATTGTTATTCAATCAAATTATTTTATTCACTTGATTTTTTAAATAGTAAATGTGATATTTAATCATATGACAATATATAATTAGATAATAGTATTAAAAAGTTATAAAATAATACATAGAAATTGAACTTATTTTATTTAAGTAAAATTCTATATTCTTTTTTTTACATATGGGATTTGGGTGATGTATTTACATCAATATGGTGTTTTCAGTATAAAATCCATTAAAGGCCGATTCAATAAAAAAAAAAAAATTTTATATTGAATCCACATTAAATTCAGTGTAAAAATGGCGGATTCAATAAAATAATATTAACATAAAATCTGCTGTCAAAGTCAAATTCAAAATCCTCCAAAGACTGATTCAGTGTAAAATAAAAATAACACAGAATCTGCCATTATCGAATTTCAAAACACTGTATATAAATAAATTTACCTGATTTATCATATTAGTATAAATCACCTATAAAAACACCGTATACAAATTATTTTTCCTAAATTCTCATTTATTTAAGTAAAAAGTTGAGTATTATTTTACATATACAAATTTGAAAAATATGAAAAATATTAAAAACGTATAAAAGTAGCCATAATTATATGATAAAATTTCTTCAAATATGACGTAATACTCTAATATTAGTTACTTACATATAATATTTGAAAAATAAATTGAAGTGCTTAATTAAAACGGTTGAATTGTAAAATATGTAAAATTTTAAATTTAGATATTTTATAATTCAATTATATTTTAATTATGATATAACTATAAATTTAGTTAATTGATTTTATTAAATTATAAATTAAAAGTAACATCATTTAATGTTCGATTTGATTTACAAAAAAACTTCTAATTTATTTTTCAAAGCATTGTGTTTTCTTGGGTCATGATCTTAAAAGCACCGCTCAACTGATTTTTTTTCAAGTGAATGTGAGAGTTTAATTTTGGTGATTTAACTTCGTCCACATAAACATTCTCCTAATGGCTTTCACCAAAGAAAGAAAATATTATCCTAATGATTAACTATTTTTTATAATTTAGAAACTAGATTAATAATTTCTTAGTCATGATCTTAAAGCCCTGCTCAGAATTTTTGACGTGTTCATTTTTTGTGATTTATGTTACTCCTCGTGAATATTATTCTAATGACTAACTATTTTTTACAAATTTAGGAATGAAATTGATAATTTCTAAATTTTAAATACTAATATAAAAACACAAATATAATGAATTCAATGATCTAAATAAACAATTTATTTTTCTAGACATGTTCTGCGCATGCAGACATAGAGACGTGAACCATGTAATGTACTGGCGTGCCATGCCCAAAATTTATAGATATGCTTACGTTGAAGCTGGGCTATACGGCGTTATATTTGCGATTGCAAATCTTTTCAACATCAGGCCGAAGGCATATATTTTAAAGGATTTAATGTCCTTAGGGTATTAGTTAATATTTTTGATAAAAATAAATATAAAAATCTTGTGGTGTACTCTATATTTTAAAACTTAAAAAACATGCACTTCTAATAAAAACTTACCATTTAAAAAATCTTAACCAGTGTCTAAGAATATTGGTTAGCAAAATCCTACTTTTTAATACTTTTTATTATTCACCAAAAAATTAAAAAATTAAGAAAATAAAAATATCTAATATTCGAATAATTAAAATAACTATTAAATTTTTAAAAAAATATGTTTAATATAATATTATTTGCAATCTCATTTGTGTGTAATTTAGCCTGCAAAAAATAATAACTAATATTTTTTAATTAAAAATATGAGTTAAAAGAAAGATTCATTTCAATTTAAGGTTGGTACTTATTTCTGAGTTGACCAAATACTTACAAAAAGATTTAAGGAGATCAACATACAGATCCAAAAAATCCGATTCAGGCCATAGTGATCGCTTCGTTTCGATTCACAATAACTAACACCTTCAAGTAATCGGCTTAAACATTGTTACGAACTAAAAATCGGGTTAGGCCCAAGTACCCAAGTCCACCATGTTGGGCCTCGAACTTTCCCTGAACAGGTTTCATAAAACCTCGCCAAAATAGGAACGGTTATGTCAAGGCCCACTTTCACCATGCCCAAGGGAACATGGGATGAGGCTTGTGCACGTTCATATTTCCTCAACTCCTATAACCGCTTGAGGGAAATTCCCCATAAATACCTGCCCTAGTCATTGGTACAATTTTTAGTTTTTTACGTTCACTTGCATAACGCGCGCGTTCACTGGAAAAGAAAGTCTCGATGTGTCGGCGGGTTCCTGAACTCATCGTCGAGGACATTTGAAGACATTTGAGAGGCAACCCACTAGCCCTCTCTTTACCTTGTTCCAAATATATTTTTGGTCCATAAAAAATGAATAAATTTTGATTTTTATTCAAATATTTTTAAAATTGTTTGGTTTTAATGAGAGCAACTATTATCACTCCCTTTTATCTATTACCACTTATAGTAATTTAGCTTTTATTTTATTTTTCTTAAATACCCTTGTTTTTCTCCTTTTATAATTAAACTAGTGACATATCCTTATCTTTAGTTTCATTCTAATCAAATTATTCTTTTAATAATACATTTAATTGTTTGTGCTTTTAAATTATACTGTTTTATGTTATTAAACGATAGCAAAAAAATTAAACGGAATGTATATACATTCCACTATATACACTTTTGCTTCCGTTTAAATTTTGTTTAACTTTACAATGAAAATTAAATGGAATGTATATACCTACATTCTATTCTAATAATTTATGTTGTTAAAAAAGTTTAATTTTTTGTTTTTTTATAAAACGTAAATAATAAAATTATTTTTCACATAGATATGTAGAAGATATACTTGTCTCATAAGCTGATTCACCTAGTTATTTTAAAGATAGTTTATAAGTTGGATCAATTATTTTTTTATCTTCACATACCCTTCTTTAAACATTTTTACACACAATAGTACTTCATTCTTTTTGTTATAAGGAATTATAAAAAGTTATGTATGTTGTATATGCAGTTTTACATACCTAATATTTAACCATATAGTATTTATATTGTTTATTTAATCTAATATTAAATAAACACGGTATATTAGCATTTGTAGTATCGATACCTTAAATTTTTATTATAATTTTAAATCTATTAATTTTAAATGTTATTTTTAAAAATTAAGGTAGCATAATAATATTAATCATATACTGAATTAGTATCTACTATTAGACTACAAAAATTATACCGATATTTGTTGATGTAATGTCACGTCTATCATTATATGAGACACTACAATTGTAAAATAATGTGATATTTAATGTAGAAAATGAATATTAATTAAATTTTAAATTTATTAACAAACGTTATTTTATAAATTGACAATTTATTTTGTTATTAAAAATTTACTAAAATTAGTTTCATTTCAAATGTTTTTCATATACAATATTAAAATAGACAAGCACAGAAATGATGTGGAATTGTGGAGTAATCAATTTGAGATACAAATAATTTTGTTTTTAATTTGTATATGAAAAACTAAATTTGACATGTAATATGAAAAAAGTGAGAAAAAATTGAATTTTTTTCTAGAAAATAAAAAAATACGGAAGCAAAAGCAATGAAATATTCAAAATATATTTCTTTTAAATGGTAATAATATTGAGTTTTAATGAAATTAAAAGCAATGATAAGGTTATGCTAGGAAAATTAAACAAAAAACAAGTAGGTGGAAGTGGTAATAGACAAAGGGGAGTGGCAATAGCCCCTCCCGATTTTAGTCCCTGTATGATTGCGTATTGCCATGTGGAATTGGATCACCTGACCTTTTGTTTGGCAGTTTAACATCTGACATAAACAATTTAATGAGATGAGTTAAAACCAAACAATTTTAAAAATCTTTGGACCAAAATCAAATAAAAAAATTTTCAATGATCAAAACCAAAATTTGTTTATTTTTCAGCGATAAAAAGCATATTTAAGCGTAACTAATATTAGAACCTAAATAAGATTGTTAATAAAGTGGAAAAAAAATGAGAGGTAACTACTTAAATCATTTAATAATATACAGACAAAACACTTTACTAATTTAAGATAATATATTGAGTAATCAACTTTTGTAATCTTGACATTTTTAATTTGACATCACTTTGGTCTTAACAAAAAAATTTATATCAATTTCATTTTATAAATTTTTTTAGGTTTAATTATACAATAGGTCCTTATAATTTCACTTAATTTTCAATTAAGTCTCTATAGTTTAAAAGTTTCTAAGTATGTATCTATAACGTATGAAATTTTTCAATCAAGTACTTGCCATTATAAAAAAAAACATAATATTCTATGGAAAATGAAATATTTCATTTCCATATATTCTATCTCCCTTTTCACATAATAGCAAGGACCTGATTGAAAATTCTTATACATTATAGGGATTTAATTGAAAATAGAGTGAAACTATATGGACTTGAAGAATAATTAAACTTTCAAAATATGCATTTGTCTTTCAATTGATTACTTAGTTTCAAGGAGGTGCAATTTTGGTTTCTTAGTGGAGTACAAATCTTTTATTGTATATTTTACATTACTTTTGGTATTGGATTTGTTTGTCCCTTTATGTATTGAGTTTTAAAAATCATTCTCTAAGTTTGTAATATTATTACACTACCTTTTCCTTCACTAACCATAGAACAAATAAAATCCACAAATGGTTACTCAAAGAAAATATAGTACATTCAAAATCTAAATTTTTCAAAAGGGTTTAATAATAGAAAAAATAGTAACTTCAAAGAGCATAGTCTTTATCATGTATTGAGTTCTTAAGGAAATCCTACACAATAATATATACAATAAATAAAATAACACAACTTATCACTATAAAGAAGGACTAGGTTGTAATGAAATAATAAAGATTATTGAACTTTAATAATATAAACCTTAACCAATTTTAATTTAATAGTAAGGAGAAGACAGTAGACACACAAGGAAAAGATTGGGTGATATGGCAGGAAACTAGCATAATATAACCTCAAAATTGCAAAGGTAATAATTACAATGAGATTGGACATTTACTAAAATTAAACAAATATAATAATCCAAAAAACATCATTCTAAGGGGACAAATAGATCCAAAACCAAAAGTAATGTAAAATATACAATAAAAAATTTGTACTCCACCAAGAAACTAAAATTACACCTCTCTTGAAACTGAGGCATTAGTTGAAAGATAAATGAATATTTTGAAGGTTTAATTATTCTTCAGGTCTCTAAAATTTCACTCAATTTTCGATTAAGTCCCTATACTATATGAAAATTTTCAATCTGGTCCCTGCCATTATGTGAAGAGGGAAATGGAAATGGAATATTCTATATTGGCAGGCACTTGATTGAAAATTCTCATATACTATAAGAACCTACTTAGAAACTTTTAAACTATAGGGATTTAATTGAAAATTGAGTGAAACTATAGGGATCTACGATATAATTAAATCACAATTTTAACACTAATTTAGTAATAATATTTTTACTTTTGACATTGGTCGCTCCCAAAGGAGAATGACACTAGCAAGTATATTATGTCATCAAGTAATAGAGTAAAATAGAGGGTTGTCGTACCCACAGAGATAATTCAAGTATTGATTCTAGTTAAAGATAACAAGTTGAACAATTAAAAAGAGATGATATCAAAATGAATAAAGCTAAAGTGCTAAAACAATGTAAAAGCAATATAAGTATTGATAGGGTTAAATGCTAGAGTGATTTACTTCAACTGTGTATGAATAATATGCAATATGAACATCAATATGAATTGTCCAAATTCAATTTAGTGATGGTAGGATCCCTATATTCCTCAAAAATCTTTCTCAAAATCATCTAATACTACTCAATTAGAGTTAAATACCTAATCTCTTAGCATGCTTAATTCTAACTAAATGATTCAATTATCAAGTCCTTATATACCACATGAACCATGTTTGCCTATCTCTAAGTATTATTCAAATCATGGCATCATATTCATATGCATGACTTTTACTTCTTTTCTCAAATTTGTAATAATCCATATAATCTTAAATTGGTGATCAAACAATTCAAGATAATTATGCTCAAATACAATGCTCACTATCAAATAAGAACAAGACATAAATTCATTTACATTAGCATAATGTTAAACATATAGCCTCCATAAATCACCCTTGGGAAAGAGGGTTTAGTTACAAGTCATGGAAGATAAATTAAAATTAACATCAATGGAAAAAAAACCATAAACAAGAAAATACTCAAAGAGTTGAAGAGCAATCTCAAGAGAAGTCTCCTTCTCAATTGCTTGAAGCTCCAATCCCTTTGTGCTCTCCAGACTCTAGCCTCCTTCTCTACAAAATTAGTATTCTGATGTGATACCTTTCCTGAATAATTTTCTAGGTTTTTGTGCCAATCATAGGCTGCGAGAGTCAGCTCATTTGCCCACTTCATAGGAAATCTCAATTTAGAGGATACGAGTCCCTTATTTTTAGCCATAATCTCTCTTTAACTTTCAGCATTTTAGTTTAGCATTCAGTTTTTTATTTTTTCGCTTAGATGGGTTAGTATTAAATGTTTTTGTGTTTTTGGTTCGAAGTCAAGGTTTAGTTATCAGTTTACAGAAAGCTTCTGCGGAGAGTTAACTTCTCTAGGTTAGGGCTTTTGAGTCCTTACTGAGGATGAGTCCAACTCTCAAGGCCTTAAAAATGTTGGCGATCCTCATGGGCCACAGGAGTGAAGTCTATTTCAAGGCTAGAACATCTCCTCCACACCAAATAGATAAAGAAGCTAGAAAATCTCCCGTATTCTCATTTTGTTATTGTTGTTGTTCCTTATTTGGTAACACGTATAATGGGTAATACGTTAAGTTCAAACAGTGCTTTGCACAATAAACTCGGTTCTAATCAACTGAGGTGTTGATCCGAGTAAAATGGACCCGGGTCCCTCAGCTATATGATTCTAAGTTTGATCCTCAAACTTGTGTGTATAGACAAAAATATTGTTAAGAGGAGTCCACGAGTCCTCACTTAGGCATCTGGTCATACCCCATTTGATTAGTCTCTTAAAAGTGAGAGAGCTTTGAGAGACAACTCTAAACCAAAAAAAAAGGAAAAAAAAACTTGGGTCAATGTAGACAAAATCTAACTTGTCCAATTTCAGTAGCTGATATATCTGTTTTGCATTTAAGTTCAAGAGAGAATATTTGCACATATAATTTTTGATATCATTTAAACGTTTTCGGGGTCAACATATTAATATCTAAAGATTATTAGTGGGATATGTGAAATGTACAATTATTAGCACAAGTTTTTTCACCATTTTTTCTTGTTGACATAGTGACATATTCATAAAAATACAACTGAAATCATCCATCATTTACACGTAATTTCTCATGTGTCGAACATTGTCCACAAAAATGATGTTTAGATTATAGTACTATTTAACTTTTGGCATATTAAATTTTTAAGTTTGCAGGAGATGATACCCGTTCTAGTAGTAGTTATGAGTTGACCTATTGAGTCTTACATTCTAATTATGACAGCAAATATGATTATATTAAAATTCTGTCAAAAGGGTGTGCTTAGTTAACAGGGTAAAAATGGAAAAAGGAGGAATTTTAAAGATTGGATTTTAAGGCTTAGAATTTGTTTACACATGAAACTTATCTTTAAATATTCTCTCTCCTCCATGTTCACTCCTCAACTAAACATACCCTGAGTGTTGTGGGAAAATAACAAGAAAAAAAACATGGAAATGAGATTCATAATATAAGAGTAAACATTCGTCATGTACTCGAAAATTAGGAAATCTAAGAATGTTAACTACATGGTTGTCCACCATTGGACAATTCTAACCTTCATAACCTCAATGGACAAATGAATTAAGGATATGAAGAATGGGCAATATATGGTACAAAAGCAAATACAAAAAGTAACCTTAAAGTTGTGTTAAAAGAACACCAAAATAACAGTACGAAAATGATATCTCATGAAAGGCTATGGATGACTTGCTAAACGTGTTGCAACATCTTTCTCCATTTGGCTATAAAAGAAAAGCTCCATAGCAAAATGAAAAAACTAGAAAAGAGAAAGCATTATATATCTTCCTTCCTTAGCTTTTATGTATGCAATCCTTCTTACCTGAGCTTGCGCACGATTGTAATTTCTTTCTTATTCCTTCCATTCTTTAAAAAAAACACAATGAGTGCGCTTTGTGCCGAGTGAAAAGGCTATTGAGAATAACACTGAGTAAATCAAAAGTGTAAGAGTAACTAGCAAAAGTGACTGTGTGTATCTTAGTTGGCCAGGTTGAAGACTCCTAGAATTGGGTGATTTGAGTTTAGAGATGCTATTGTAAAAGAATATTAAGTATAGTGAAAATCTCATCTTTTAATGGGAACTAAATGTAAACTCCATGTAAAATATTGAACTACTATAAAATCCCTTAATCAAACTCTTTTTACCCCCTATCTCTAATATTTAATTATCTGTTTAAATTAGTTTTTTGTATTCAGTTTAGTTAAAATATCATTTGAGTCTCTAATACAAGTGCAGAAATAAGTTATTGACTTGTCTCACATATCGTAAAATGACAATAATCAATACATGTCTCATCCCATATACAAGTAAGTCTACAATCTAGTGGTAGACTCCAGAGATTACAAGTTCAACTCTAATCCTCACTTTCCATCTCCTAATATCTTAGTTAGAAAAAAAAAATGTCTCATCCTTTATTATAAGATATAAAGTGAATATTATTAGATATAAGAAAACTAACAATGGAACGTCTTAACTATATATATCACTGAAAGGCCCCAAAAAACTTCTCTCATCCAAACGGCTCACTGTTTCATTCTCAACTTATGGTTTCTGCCCCACATGACCAGTTAGCCATGTCTAGTTAGTCTAGGTAGGCTGTTTGCTGTTGCTGAAGGTTTCCAATGAAGGGATGAAAATTATATGTTCTCTTTCTGTCTCTTTTCTTGTCTCACAATTTAAAATTTGACTTAAAAAAATTTCAAAATTTTTGGAATCTATAGTGTGTAACATTTTGTTCAGATATCAAAATTTAAAGGAAACTAAAATAAAAAGATAAGGGACAGGAAATAAGGAGAAATGAATTTGATCCTCAGGCATCTATACTGCAAGCTCAGCCTGCTCCACATGGCATGCCCCCCAATCATTTACGTTACTATCCAAATTCCATGCCTAGGGATGGCCATATTGTTCTCTTTTTTCTCTGTTTTAGGCTGATTTTCTTAAATCTTGCATGGCCGAATAGCCACATTCAAATGAGTCTCGTGGCCTGTCTATTTTATAAAACTAGCAACTTACAACCATACTGTTTTCTGAATTGGTCAGTGGCTCACAATCCTCAAATATGTGTGCCGGTGCTACAATTATTTTTTCTTGGCGTTTGGGGACCAACACTTTGCTGTGATCTTAATGGTCCTCACTTGGGTAAGATCAAATTTCAAAATAATAAAGTCAAATTGCATTAGAACTTCAAATCAATTGTCTAATAATTTTGTGTTTAAGGATAAGGGCTAATCACTTTTGGTGCATATAGCCGTAGATGCACGTAATCTCGTCTCACATGTAGAGGAGCTATTTTCAAGATTTGAATTCATGATTTTTAAGTCATAGGTTAAAAACTTTATTGTTATGCTGAGACTAACCCTCCATAGCCATACTAGGCCGAAGAAGAAAAAAGGAATGTTAACAATTCAAAATCATGAAGAAACTTGAATGGTATTTAGCACTTGCATGTCCGGGTATATGAACTTTTGTAGATACAGAAAACTACATTATATCGACCTTTCTGACTCTCTGCAGTTCTTGAGCCAAAGAATTAACTTTTAAATACAGTCCCCACTGAGGTGAAGACAAATTAATTTTTGTAAAAAATGAAGATTAGAATTATTAGAAAAATCATGAAAAAAAATCCCTCAAAAGTATGTTTATCATGAAGGAATAAATAGTGATTATTTATAAAAAGAAAAATAACTATTGCTTCCTTCATGATAACTGATAAACATTTTTTTAAGGAATTCCATTTTCCTAATTTTTCTCAATTGAACTTTATAGTTTAGTTGCATTCTGGTGGCATGACTTTGAATCTGCTTCTGTCATTGCAGTAGGAGTAAAACATGAGTTTGCTTCTAGCCCAATCCATGGCTGCTACCTGCTGCTGTGATAGCTTGGTAAACTCTGGTCCATTAACAGGGTCTTTTCCTGAAGTGCTGGCTCTAGAACATGAAGAAACTGCTCCTGTGGGATCAGCTATGCAGCCACTAAGTTCCATCTCTGCAAATGAAACAACAAAGGGTGCGTACTTATAGTTAACTGGGTATTTTCCTCCATGAGTGGCCCATTCTGATCCATCCCATATTGTGGCATACACTGACATAGGCTTTGATGGATAGACAGAAGGGTATGCACTGCTGTGTGTGAATTCCCTCACTGGAATATTGTCCACCAAGAACCTATATTGGAAAACAAAACAATTTCTTCAGAACTGAGTTATATGATATGATACGATGTATATTTTTATCTTCAAGAAAGAAACATATATGATCTGTCTTACACTGTGTGGTAGCTGTTCCACAAGATGCTATAGTAATGGTACTGCTGTGTTGGGTCAAACCAGAAGTAGAATTTCTCTTCTCTTCCTGTGCTGACACTTCCATTGGCATAGACATTTGTTTGAATAACCCAGTCGTTTCTCTTATCATGGCCAAGGATCTCAATATCTATCTCATCATGGTTGTGGGGGAACTTTTCTGAATTAGACAACTGATATTTTCTCTAGTTAGTTAATTTCCTGAGGAATCATAGCCTCAAACAAAGATGAATGCCAATGAAGATTTTCTGTTTAAAGACTATTATATTTGAATATGGAAAAGTAACAATAGTCAATAGCATAGTCATCACACATATATAATATTAAAGTATACTGTAAATAAAGATGTGTTTGTGTGCTGCCATATCATAACTCCATAAGAAAAAAAGCTAGCTTACATAGAAGGCAACTACAACTCCAGATGACAAACCAGCAGGTAATTTGATTGCAGCACTGAAGAATCCGTAGTAGTAACTACTTTGCGAGACCAAGCCAGCACCTGTGGAATGATAGGCCAAATAATTAGAAGAACTAAAAAAATTGTGAGATTTTAACTTATTAAGAGATTTTATATCAAGTAACTAACTAACCTGAGATTTTGTCTAGAGCCAGAGTGGCCATGGACCCATTATTTAGAAGCTTGACATTTGAGGCCCCAAAAGCATTAGAAAAAGCACGATCAACTGGGACACGGGGAAAAGAATCCGTCAATGGTGTGACACTTGGACTTGTGTAAGGCCTGCTGTGTGAAGAAACCACAGCTGCTAAGCAAAGGATGATTAGGAGGGGTGAGAAGAGTAGCTTATTATGTTGCCAAAGTGCCATGTTTAGTGGACACATGAGGAGAAAATATGGCTGATTTGGGCATGTATATATATTATGTGTGGTTTAATGGGGTTTCATAATCTTTCGCTTAGTTGTTTTCTAGCTGGCTATGTGCTAATTGGCTATCTCTTTCCATCTGGACTTTCTTAGTATCTTTTCTGGTGGGTGTCTTGGATTATAAAGGCAATGATACAAAGGGTCATGTGGGGGTGATTTGTTTAGGTTTGGCAGGGTGTTGTGTTGTGGGGCTGGCCTAGAGTAAGGGGCATGGAATGGAATCGGAGTGGACATCTTTGTTAATCAATGTTTGATGGGAAGTCTCAGTCTCACCTGCATCGCTGTAGCATCCATTTCATTTCATTTCTTGTCTTATTCCTTATTATTGTAGAACTGTGATCCGATTGGAAGCAATTCATTCTGTTAAAAGCGCGTACGTTTTGATTGGGATTGGACTCAATTTTGCAGAGTGAAGGACGGTGGTGACCTCATATCACCACGAACATTTTCCTTCTTAAACATTATTGTTAATTTTTCTTTCCTTCAATGTTTAGCAATACTTATTGGGTGATTATTACAAATGGGTTTTAGTCAATTTTTAGTGGGTATGCATTGTTTTAGAGTGTGTTTGGAATGATTGAAAAATAAAAAATTTAATTTAATTTGTAAATTAAATTTTGTGCTTGAATCTTTAAAAAACAAAATAATTTAATTTGCAAATCCATGGGATTTCTTTTCTTTGTTTTGCAAAACTCTATCAAATTTGATGGGAGTAGAGTGGAATTGATTTAATTTTAAAATTTAAATACAAATAAATCATTTCAATTCTATTTTTTAATCATTTCAAACATATAATTTAATGCAATTTTTAATGTAAGAGGCTCATTAGGTTAAAATTATGGGAGAAATATTTCTTCAGAAGAGAAGTAGAGAGTTTTCATATATTTGGATGTAATTGTAGAATTATATTTTTTAATTATAATAAGAAGTTTGTAAAACT
Source organism: Dalbergia cultrata (assembly GCA_031216105.1). Classification (NCBI taxonomy): domain Eukaryota; kingdom Viridiplantae; phylum Streptophyta; class Magnoliopsida; order Fabales; family Fabaceae; genus Dalbergia; species Dalbergia cultrata. The sequence continues at coordinate 52,798,059 of CM062348.1, read as the reverse complement.
ATTTGCATAAAATAGACACAAAATTTTAGATGCTAATACGGCTAGGAGAAGTAATAAAACATGTGGTTTATATGAGAGAGGATGAACTGTACTGTCCCATTGCGTAACCAATTTTTGTATATCTGAATTGAATTGCATGCCCTTTTCGCTTCACAAATATATATCTAGCCACATATAAATGCGCTTGTCATTTCAACTTAAATTGCTATGCAGAAAAAGGTCAGAAAGTAGGTAAAATAACAGTAAAATAAATAAATCAAGGGAATCAATGAGTGATCCATAAGCCTTGATTAATGGCATAACAAAGCTAACTAAACATACATGCTAGTTAGTGACAAGAAAATGTCCAAAGTATCTTTATGCGTGAAAATGACCAAATCTGACAGGAGTGACATAGCTGGCATGTGGGGGAATCTGATACGACTTAAAGACTGCACAGGACACACAATAGATGCATCTTGCTTTTGTAATTTTGTTTTGTTTGGTACTAGCAAATGGGGTTCCATTGCATGCATCGCATTAAGGGAAAAAATGGACTTGCAGGCGGTGGTGGTGGTCTAAGTCTTAGGCGTTCAGATTTATGGCACTGAATTCAAATTTACTTTTGCATATCATGCAGCACCCAATTGCTGACTGAATCATAAATAGATAGGTGAAAGAAAACAAGGTGAAGATGGAAAGAGCATAGCATGCATGGACGAGTATGCAAGTTGATGGGGGCCAGGCCAGCTCGCGTGTACATGGACAAAAGGGTTGGGTCTAGCCATGTCCCCATCACCTGATGTTCCTCTGATCTATTGAAATTTAGTGTTGATGTGTTATTCTGCTCAGGCTCAAGTTGAGCTTAACTTTGACCTCTAGCTCAATTTTAATTCCGAAATTTTAAAACAGGTTTTATTTTTTTTAATAATTTTAAATTATTAGGTTATATAGTTTTTGGTGGCGAAAATATGTGAGTTGAGTCGCGCAATTCCAAAAAATAGGGATCAATTCATCTACTAGTGTCTTTTCGAGAATCGAAATTGTATTATATTCTGTTAACCTGCTTTTCATTTGTCTAACAACTTGTTGGTGTTATTGGATTTTATATTAAAACTGCATTAATTGATTTTATTATATTTCTGCTTCTATAAAATATAATAAAAAAATCAATTGAAGCCTAGTTATCATTTGTGAAGCTCAAAACCAACATAATCAGATATTGTAGTAACAAATTCTTTTCAGCGAGTTTAATCATATTGTAATTCAAACGTACAATATTTATCTTCTATTTAAAGAATATAAAAACAACTGTGTTATAATAATAAAAAAAATTTGTTTTAGTTCCTTTTTTTTTTTTAACCTTTAATTGATAGCATGAACCGTATTTTTAATGCCTTCTATTTTTCTTTCGACACATGAACAAGTACCAAGATGTTCTAAGGTGAATAAATCACGAGGTTGATCAATGTTTATGGAATTCTAGTACAGTTTGTCGGGATTTATTCAATTTTTTAATCAGATTTTACTACTTGCACTATAAGAGTACAACACACAATATGCTTTAGAGTTTTAAGAGGATCAAATGTCATGAATAACAGAATAAGTAGTTAAGGGAGAAGGACAATCACAAAGAAGAGTGTCTAAATAAAGAAAACTAAGCACTTAATAAATAGATACCTAACCTTTTTAATTCTACCAAATATACAAGGGTAGCTATTCAGTTATGAATGAGATCTTGCACCAAATTTACCATAGAAGCTACATAATAATTAAAATCGATCATTAAATACTTGGATCATATTCTCATTCCGAATACACGAACAGAGAAACAAAGGAAAGTAGGGGCGTTTAATTTGCGTCTCCCTTACTATAGATGACTATAAATGACAGAATAATTTGATGAATAATTGTAATCAGATAGTTATGGAGAATGAAAATTAACTAAGCCAAGGGAGTAATCCCACCATATCTATCCATGTATAGTCCCTGAAGTGCTCTAATCATTCTTAAGGTCAAATTATTATTTATTGTTAGAATCATCATTCTGTTTTGGCTAAAATTAGAGAGGGAAAGATGAGTAGAAAATTGCTTCTCTCCCCTTTTAACACTGCTATAAGCTGGAATTGTAACCCTCAATAAATTTTTTTTGAAGGGTAAACCTCACGTCAATAATTTTTAATCTCTTTTTATCTGGCGAAAAAGTGAATGGGATTAACAAAGCGCAAATATTGAAGCCATAATAAACGCCTAAGATTATTGCAAATAGATTAAGCTACAGTTTAAAGAAAATAACCTCCACTTGCATGGAGGGGATAAAAAACCAGAAAGCTGCTATTTTACTATTCTAAGGTTTTAATTTTCCCGGAGATTCCGAGATTGAGATGCGGGCAACCTTTCTTACTTTCGCTGGGGATGGTGTATGATAAATTGTGGAGTCCAATTATCACTATTAAAAATTTGAAGCAAAATGTGAAGAGAAGAAATTTTTTTTATGCAAAAATAGTAAATCACTATTCATACGTGAAGAGTTTGATATTGAGAAGATATTTTTCAATTAGTGAATAGTAAAAATTATTGTGCACGGTAGGTAAATAAAGAAAACTCAGTGCACGCGTTCTGTTTTTTTTCTCACAAATTGTGTTTAGACTGTGTGTTGCTTCTATAAATAGAGGAGCAGAAGCGTTCATATATCACAAGCACAAGCAGCAAAAAATAAAGAGCTACAAGTGAGTGAGAGAGAGAGAGAGAGTATTATTCTCTGAGAGTGAGAGAAGAATAGAGAGTCTGAGTAAATTCCTGAGAGTGTAGGGTGTGGGTATATACACCGGGAATAGTTTTAGGTATCATTTCTATTACTCCTTGGTACTGTAAAATTGTAGTGTTTGAATAGGAGGGTTCTTATTGGGATACACTATATTTACCTCTTGAGTTGGAGAGTGTGGAAAAGATATTCTGTAATTATTATGAATATAGTGGAATATTTTTCAGAGTTTGTCACGTGGATTTTCCTTTTGTATTTGGGGGTTTCTATGTTAAAAATTTGGTGTGCAAATTTCTTGATTTGATATGAATAGTGACAAATGGGCCTACGTGAATAGTGACAAGCGGCCCCCATGTGAATAGTGACAAGTGGGCTCACTATAGGAAAAAGTTTACTATTCACTACTGATACTTATTTTGCTCCGCTGTGTCGATTGGTAGATTTAATTCTATCAAATTTAATTTTGATACTCATTACTATACATTGACATGATTTAATTACACTGTGAATCAGTCTTTGAGCCCAACATAATTGACATACTGTTTACTGTCATTGTTAATTAATGGGTATTGTTAAGAAACCAAAAGTGAAAGATTTTTTATAACAAGGTTAAATTTTTAATTTTTCCATTTTGGATTCTTAAACAATATGTTCGCATAACAATCGTTAGCAAAAACCCTAATTAATTACTGATCTATACATGATAAACAAAATAAATTTAGCATAAAAGAATCAATCTCATTTATTTGTTGCTACAAAACTTGGAGAGGAAAGACTACACACTTTATGGACATTTTTGCCTGGTCATTTGGAGAGGAAAGACTGTTGATCTTTGGCTTAATATTAACATGATAGACAATAATAATAAAAATGTATGATTCTCTAGGAAATTTCTTTTTTATGTGCTCATCACCGTATTCTACCTTGTTATCCATAGCCAGTTTGTCACATGCTAGTGCATATTTCCATCAATGTAAAGTGTAATTGGTGTTACTTAAAGTTTTTCAGGAAAAAAAATAAAATAAGAAACTCTTTTGTTGACAAAAAAAAGGGGAAACTTAAGACATTGACAAACCCGAAACAACAATAACTGTGCAGACTATGGCCCTGTCTTTTGGGCTTTAAAAGGGAGGCATGATCAAAAGAGAGGGATAGTGAGCGAGAGAAGAACGAGAGAGAGAAAAAAGGTGATAGGCCTAAGCCTCAGTGTAGATAGTTTGTTGACCCAGAGTTGTTATGGTGGAAGAGAGCTTATATTTTTATCTGCTAAAAATTAGATAATGGTGTATGTATGTAAATTTCATTATTTTCATCCATGAATGTAGGTAGCGTTGACCTCAGTTATATTAAATTCTGTTTGTGACTTGGGAGTGGTAATTTTTCGATTCTCTCTAAGTAGGCAAAAAGGAGATATTTCTTTGCAAGTGATATCACGTTTGTGTACCCAACAACTGTTAACCATCATTGTTGCCACGACAAGCCTTTCCCCTTTCGTATCCGTAACTGATGAATTTATTACAAAAACTGCTCAATTATTGCTTTACTTCATCAATTCAAATCTTACATGTATACTAGCTGTGAAAAAACAACAAAAGAAGGATCACACGGTATAATAATAGTACTCTCATTCAGGGTTTGTTCCTGTAAAATAAAAATGATAGGAAACAAGAAGATAAAAAATTGAGAGGTAGGATAAGGATACTTAGACAAAATTCTCCTCTTTTAGATGAACATATGAAGTATATTTCAAGATATAGGAGACACGTGCCTAGATAGTACCCTCAGATATATGGCAGTGTTAAATATTTTAGATACATGCATTTTTTTTTAATTTTCACTTTCTCTCACATCTTTAGCAAATGTCTCCATCCACGTAATTAATCAAAGATGGGCTTATCAATGATTACCATTAATTCATATTCCTTTCATCTTCATTCCGAAAGCAATTTTCCCATAAATACTAAGGCCTCATAATCAGAACTATTTCTTACCCATCCATCCATCGACTCTGGAGAATAAAACCTAAAGTCTCTATATTTTGGGACCGCACTGGTTTAATTAACTTATTATTATTATTTTTTGGTCCTGATTAACTTATTAACCTATTAATTATATGATACTTGTAGTAGTGAGCATGGTTGTGGGCCTGTGGGCCATTCGTAATCAGCCCACCTTTTGTAATTAAGGCTTATACAAGATGAGACCGACACTGGCCCAAAAAGGACACACTCACGTCATTCGACAACCAAGTTGGGTATTGTCGTCACAAGCTGTGGCCCAATAACCTATTTCCCTGGCATAAACAATATTATTATATTTCATTTTTTATATTAGATTATAGATTGCATGCAATCATAGTCTAAAAATATAATTGGGAATCGCCTTATGGCAAGAAACAAATTGGTAAAATGCGTTCGAATTTAAAATAACGAAGGCAAGATGTGCGTTTTACAAACAACTCACATTTTCTCTCCCAACTTCTAATAAGCATATAACGTAAGGGTTATATCAATGACTAACTTTTTCTGATTTGAGAAATTAAATTTGGAAATCGCAGTTATATATCTTAAAATAAACAAAAACCAAAGCACAATTATATATCTGATAGCTTACTTAGTTACCTACCAAGTACAAAAACAAAAGGATAACATTGGAGTAAATAAGACTATACATTTGTCCCTAAAAAAAATGAGTTATAAGACAGTGTAAAATTGAACATTGTTTTGGTATATATACAAATCAAATTCATTTTATCATATGTCTTGAACTCTTATAAATTAAATAAATAATACGAATCGAGTAGAACTATTAAATTAATTAAAATAATATGCCTTCCACCACCCCTTTTTATTGCATGATTATTAATTGTAGTTCATATACATCCAACAATTTCCACGTTGTAATCTAGGTCGCCGTCGGATTGCAGCGTCCATGCACCTTCAAAAAATCACGAGACCTTTCCCCATTTCGCAGGCCACGTGCCACTCCCAAACGTCAACCCGAAGCTGAACCCTCACATTACCACCACGTGTCACCATCTCAAATCCCAACTCCAACAACTAACCTATCACTCTCCGACACGTGTCCCATCACTGAATACACTCAGAAACCCCACTTCCTCGTCACACAGATAAAAGTGAAAAATCCAACAAAAACCTTTTTCACCCCGTTTCATGATCCGAATTTCAAACGGGTATGGGCGCCGGATTCTGAATTTTCCGGCGGTCCATCCCTCCGATGACGCCTCTCTCCCCACCCTTCTCTCTTCTCTGATCACTCTCTCTCACAGCATCTGCACCTTCACCTCTAAATGCAGGTCCTTATTCCCATGCAACAAGCGAAACGCCACAACATACGTTCGTTTTGTCGAGTTTCTTCTCGCTTTCTTCGAGGACATCCGGGACCAACACTGCAACCTTCCGGGTTCGGTTGTACTCCCCTTGCTGGAGCTCCACTTCAACTTCCAGAAGCTCCTCTTCCTTCTAGAAGATTCCTCCCGCCAGGGTGCCAGGCTCTGGATGCTTATGGAGTCGGGTCGGGTCCCCACAATGTTCCGGGTCTTATCCGAGTCGGTGGCCACGGCTCTGGACATGTTTCCTTTGAGTTCTGTTGATGGGGTTTCGGCGGAAGCTAAGGAGCAGGTGGAGCTTGTGATGAGGCAAGCAAGGAAGGCCAGGTGCCCAGGTTTGAGGTTGAGGTTGAGGTTGATGATGAAAGAGCCATGATGCGTGTTGTGTCGATTTTGAACAAGTTTGAGAAGAAGGTTGTTCCGATCAGTGAGGGTGATCTGAGATGGGTTCTTGAGTACATAGGGGTTAGAGGGTGGAGCGAGTGCAACAAGGAGGTGGAGTTTCTGGGGGGTGAGATTGAGGCTGAAGTGTTGAGTGAGGAGGAGAGTGATGGAGAAAGGTGGGGTTTTTGTGGGGTTTGACCGTTTGATGGGGTTCATGAGTTATTGCAGAAGGTGAAGGTGAGGGGGGTTGTTGATGGCAAAGAGATCAGTAATAATTCAAACTCAAAATGTGACGATCCAAGAAGTGGGATAGAGACAGGTCACACTTATGATCGTACTTCAATCCTCAAATGGTTCAGGAGTGGGAAGCACGTTTGTCCCAAGACGGGTAAGAGGCTCAGCAGCATTGAATTGGTCCCGAATCTGGCGATCCGGAGGCTGGTTCATCAGTATTGCTCTCAGAATGGCATCTCTTTTGTTGCCGATCAGGCTCGCCGGCGACGCGGCAGCAGGGTCACAAGAACGGCGCAGCCTGGGAGTTTGGCGGCAGAGGAAGCCATGAGAATGGTGGCCAGTTTTCTCAGTGGAAGACTTAAGAATGGAACAAGGGGAGAGAAGAATAGAGCTGCTTATGAGATGAGGATTCTTTCCAAAACTAGCATTTTTAACAGGTCTTGTTTGGTGGAATCTGGTTCTATCCCTCTTTTGTTGAAGCTGTTGACATGGAGGGATGCATCAGCACAAGAGAATGCAATTGTAGCACTTCTAAACCTCTCAAAACACCCAAAGGGTAGAGCTGAGATGGTTGAGAATTGGGGTATAGAATTGTTTGTGGGTGTCCTAAGTAAGGGGCTAAAGATTGAAGCTCGCCATCATGCTGCTGCTGCTTTGTTCTACCTTGCTTCATGTAAGGAGGAGTATGGGAAAATGATAGGGGAGGAGCCAGAAGCAATTCCATCTTTGGCTAGGCTAATCAGAGATGGCTCCGAACGCGGCAAGAAGAATGGCTTGGTTGCAATGTTTGGCCTCCTCATGCACCATGAGAATCACAGAAGGGTGCTTGCATATGGGGCAGTACCTTTGCTGGTTAACATCTTGAAAACACGTGAGAATGAAGATCTTGTCACAGATTCACTAGCAGTTCTAGCAACTCTGGCAGAGAAGAGTGATGGAACAACAGCAATCCTTCATTGTGGGACTTTGCATGTAGCTATTGAGATTTTGAAGTCTTCAACTTCAAGGGTGGGGAAGGAGCACTGCATGTCTTTATTACTTTCTCTATCAATAAATGGAGGAGAAGATGTGGTTTCTCATTTGGTGAAGATCCCTTCTCTTATGGGGTCCTTATATTCCCAACTCAGTGAAGGCACTTCTCGATCGAGCAAGAAGGCCAGTGCTCTCATCAGAATCCTCCATGATTTTTATGAAAGGAGGTCCTCTGGCTTTAAGACTTATTCTGCTCTTCCACAAGAACAGTTTATTCACGTGTGGTAACCCGGGTTGTTTTTTGTTAGCTGGGTATTCCTTCATTTTGTTTCAACACATGTACTGTAGATAGTATGAGGTTGCTTATTTTTTGTTATACTTTGACTCATGATATTAGCTCGTCTTTTAAAGAGCTAAAAATTGTATGTATCAGCTTCTGTGTTTTAGTGATGAAGCAAGTGATTCATCTCTTTGTATCTATCAAATGACATTGTATCACGCCTTGTAATTCCGAATAATAATATTGGAAGATTTCACTCTTTTCTTATTTTGAGATATCTAGTGCCTTTTCAAGGGTATATAACACTTGCTCTGTAGAGGGCCTTTGCTCCTTGAGCCCTATGCAAGACAAAGCTAGCTTCAGTGTGATGTCAAATGCTTCTACAGAATACTCCCCTTTGAGTTTTAGGTCAGCGAATTGTGAAATATCACCACCTCTAGCAAAATATCTGGCCTAAAATGTAAAATATGGAAAGTTTTAGTTGGTGGTTATCAATCAAAGTTTGTGAAGTATACATATTTAAGCTCAAAAATGTCATTGCTCACCATTTTACTTAGGGGCATTGGTCTCTGGAAGTTGATGTCAAGGACCCTTTGTCCTGATAGAAGTTGCAATAAAACTATTCCAAAGCTGTAGACATCTCCACGGGCATTCACATGGTGGTTTGTCCGATATTCAGGATCAATATAGCCAAATGTTCCTCTCACTTCAGAGCTCGCATAGGATTGGCCCACGTCCATAACCTTGGACAACCCAAAGTCTGAAAGTTTTGCTTGGAATTTGGCATTAATGAGAATGTTTGATGGCTGCAACAACCATATATAACAAAAGATTAGAAAGGAAACCGAATAACAAAATGATAGAGGAGGAACATGATACTGTTTTATGGAAAAAGTTGGAAAGTTAGAAGTTTTTGCGAAAATCAAATTGCCAAAATGATGCGGCATGCTATTGACTTTTGGATGAATAAGTGAGCATCGTTGCTTCATTTCATCCAACACCTTTCATGAGTTTTGCCACACATTCAGACAAAATTATCCGAACTAAGCAGCATCTCTCCTATTTTATACCTTTATATCACGGTGAACAATGCGGCCACCTGGATAGGTGTGGAGAAACTCCAGGCCTCTTGCACTATCAACAGCAATCTCTAGTCTTTGCATCCATGAAAGAACTTTATCATTGCCTGTGTCAGAGTAGTTCTATATTCAAGAACTCTCACTAAAAGATGCTTATGAAAATTTTCTCGAATAAAAGGAAAGAAAATGATACCAAATAGCCAATCTGAGAGGCTTCCATTGTGGCATAGTTCATACACTAGGAAGCATTCAGCTTCATTTTCACAGTATCCGAGCAAAGCTACTAGGTTTGGATGTCTAATATGGGATAGGCTTCTCACTTCTCTAACAAATGTCTCCATGTAACATTCATTGGTGATATGCTTCACTGCAACATAATGACCATTGGAGAGTATACCTTTGTACACTTTCCCTGGAGAAACCAAAATGTTAATAAAGGTGATTTCTCTATTCAGTTTACAGGATGTGCTTCATTTAGTTATCTCAGTTTAAATATCTTTGTCCTGCTTTACTTTGCTTTCTTAATTACTGGCATACATGAGTTAACCATTTTCCTTGTCATTAATTGTGTAGAAGGGTACAGTTTGTGTTTTCTCCTTGTCTATGTACTACAAGATCATGAAGCCAATTTGCTTTGTTAACTTAATCTGATCTTATTTAGTAATACAGAAAATTAGCAACCACCTGATGAGTGAAAGAACATGAATTCATATACACACACACTAGCAAACTTCCCTAAACTGATGTTAACATTGTTGAACTCTTCAGCTTCTAGCTGTCATCTAAATATATCAATTCAAATGTTACCATATATCAATAATTTGGTATTGCTTGGAGACATCCGAGGTCATTAAGGGTAACTGTAATCATTAGAGAACGCATTTCTAGAAGTCAAGGCACATTCTTACCAGCTATGCCTTGGCCTATGAAATTTGCTGCGCTGAGATTGTTAGTTGCTACATAAACTTCCTTCAAAGATATCTTAAGCGATGTTGAATCCTCAGACTCTGAATATTTAGATGGTGTCAAGTAAGATAAAGAAAGTAGATGGTTCAGGACCATGAAAATTTTCAAAGGCTCATTTTTCATGCGTACCAACTTGTATGGTTGGACTTGAAGCACCTCTAATTCTTTTAATAAACAATGCAAGTGCGGCAAGAAGCACTACTACTGTGACTCCGGTTAAGCCAAAGGCTAGAATCTTGAGACCTGCAGTCATCACCTTCTTTATCAAAGTTCTTAATTACTCAGAAGGTAATTTTGTTATGAATCAGAAGATAATTTATATGTTATGGAAACTATATCTGGTAGCAACTGGAAGATACCTGGCCTGATATTAGCATTGCCCTTAGCCTGGATTTCTTGCCTGTCTGTGACCATCAGAAAAATAAATTTATATATTACCTCATGTTCCTCAAAATTCATTTAGGAAACCAAATCACTCTGATTATTAAGGAGCTATGATGCACAAATGTTTCAAAATAGTCAACATAACCATATCGGATAGTATGTACACGTATCATACATGATAATTTACCGATACTTTTTTATGCTCTTAATTATATTTTACATGCTTTTAATTTGATTTATATTGTATCCCCGTATCATACTCGTGTCATATCACATATTGGTACCAGTATCCGTACAACATAGTTAAAGGAGTAAAAAGGTTGGAGGGACAAATATTTGGTGCTAATCAAAGTAAAAATGATATTATTAACTGTAGATTTAAGATCTCACCTGCAGGGAGGCTGTTTCCTCCTAGGCATCCATAAACTGCATGAAGTGATTCTCGAGCATAAAGTCTGATGCTTGTCAGTGAGACTAGTACTGCAAACCTGCAAAGATCAGCACTGACGATATTTGCTGATGCTGATTCCCTTGTATTACTGTCTGATGTTACAATAACATCCTCCCATGCTTTCAAACATGCAGTGCAAGTTTCATTTGGCCTGCCATTTATACTTAAATGAATACAATCTTCATCTAGTCTCCTCAATTTGTCTCCAAGCTTGTTGACAACATTCATAACAGTGTAATCAGAGCAACCCCCAGCTCCACTGGTTAACTTCTCTATCCCACAGCCTGTAAAATTTTTCTGAGACACTTGATCCATTGGTGCTAAGCACTTTTGTTGCTCTGAGGAATTCAAGAATATTTTTCCAGTTTGGTTGGCATGCAGCCCCAAGGCATATAGGTAATCATCAAAATATAATCGACAACAGCTATTGATAAATCCTCCCCAATTGTGCTGCTGTCCACAATTTGAGATATTCAATGCTGAAGAAAATTGAATATCTAGTGCACAACCATTGGCAGAATTTTGAGAACACACAAGATGAAGGGTGTTGAACAAAAGGAGTAGTAATACTAATACCAAGCACCCTTTCCCTTGAAACATCATCGTTAATTTAGAACTAGAGAAATCTAACACGGTCCGCAGGTGCTTTCAACAAAAGCAATGAATGGTTAGTATGAACATGTCAACATTGTGCCACTTTTAGATGAAACCAATACAAGGTAATCAAATATTTCATTGTAACCAAGAATAACAAATGGGAAAATAAAAAGGATAGTGAATAGTATGAGTCTGAGTTTAATAATGAGTTGAAAGATTCTACGACAATTTTAAATTTTAATACAAGTAGACAGGCACCAGAGTAGGTAGCGAGAGAGACTGCTTTGGAGTTATTTGAACTTTGAAAGGCATGAGCATTAAGCAAATGGCTGCAGGGTCGTCCTCCTTTTTTTTTTTTTTCCTTTTTTCCTTCTATTTCTATAAAAAAAAATGTGCTTTCAACCCTGCTGCTTCAAATGAATTGCCGTCACCTTTGGAATATACGTATGTAACATTTCTATTTTTGGTGTACGCGCGTTACATTTCTTTAGTAAAAACAAATGCCGTTTATTTCATGCATCTGAATAAAATAAAATAAGGGACATCCCAAGCATTAAACCTCTAGAGAAGGAATCCTTAAGCATTAGATGAAATAATTGCCGGATTTCCATAATGTGTTAGGACAGTTACCAGTTATTTAAAATCTGAGCTATTTGGATGCGAATATTATGAAACATTTATTTGTCTCGCACACTTACGAATGATTTTGTTATTGGGTGATTAAAAGCACTTGAACCTATGTGAATAGCATTGATGAGGCTGTAGACACTGCAATTTTTCTCGTATATTATCATCATGCGAGAATAGTTTCTTTTCTTCCACACTCACACGAATCTAATTGTTTGGGATCATATATGAATCTAATTGGTTTTGGACTATTACTTATTATAGTCCTTAAAATTACCTTCTTGATCCCTACCTTTACAAGTATGAGTCACACCAATCCGTTAACACTACATCAATTTAAATGCTGACATATAATATTAAGTGATATCTGAGCGTTCTGTGTGCTATTTTGATGTGATATGAAGATTTAAATGACTCACTTAAACGTCACCACTATTTGCATACATATATAATGCAGAAAGTAACCAAACATGAATGAAAAACGAAAATCACGTTGCGCTGAGTGAAATCCACGTTTTCCGACTGTCAAAAATCACCATGAAATAGTTTAACCAAAATTGTTATTGAACTTCGCTTCTAGTTTCTGAGATTGAATTGTTCTAACTTTTAAACTATTCACAACATGACAAAAAGTGAAGCCAGACTCTGATTAAAGCAAACGCGTTTATCCAAATACCTAATTGAATCTTGAAGCAGTACAGACTGAAAAAAATTACATTAACGGGGTTTATGGTTAATTGGTTATGCAGTCAATTTACAATTTTGCATAAACACGTAACAACCAGGGGAAGGTGGTACATGTCTCAATCCAGCAGAAAAAGTCGAACCTACAATCCTGCCAAAAATCATTATTTTGATCTCAAAGCAAGCCCTGTCTCTACCTTCTTTATTTCGAAGATAAGCATCCTCCACATCTTGAGTACGAACATTTCAGCTTCTTCATCTAAAATGATCTGAAGACGTTCCAGCATCTGGGATGCTTTCACGTGTTCTTGTGTACTGGAAACAATGTAATCTATCAATGTACTTTCCTCTTCGCCCAAAAACTCTTTGATTTTCTTTGAAATCCATGGTCTCATTCTTTCATGCAACTGATGCTGAAAAAAAAAAAAAAAAGAAGATATAAAACCAACAACTTAGAACACATTCAACTAAATCTTTTTCTTTCCGGGATACACAAATTCAAATCACCAAACCTTTACAGACAAAGAAACTTAAATATTAAATATTAAATATTTCAACATGCAAAAGCTCATCAACTCAACCAAGTGTAAGTGATGCACTAACTGAGAAAATAAAGGCTGTTATTAAAGAATAAAAATTTCAAGAAATATTTTATGCTCCCAGAAAGATTGATTAAGGGTCATCTCTCCAAATTCCATACTCCATACTACATCAAATTTTCACTCTATCCATTTTTTTTATTTTTTGCAATTCTAAAATAAAACAAATAGACTATCAAGAATACGTAATGGTGTTTTCTCTCATTGATTGTGGAAAGTTATTCTATAAAATCTTCCGAGTTTCTTAGAATCTCCAATATGTTTTACTAGTAGGCAACGAACATGGTGGCATCTATAAGGGTGGGTTTGTGAGTTTGGTTATGGAGCAAAAGGAATAGAAGGGCAGGACTTCATAGAGTAAAATTTTGAAATATTACGCTACAAATCCTTATCCCCATCCCCTCTAAAAGTCAAACTAACAAACACTTCCTAAAGGAATACTAAAATATCTTCAACCTTTCTTTCCACGTCCCTACCCTAATGGCCACACAATGCCGGTAAGGTATATACCCATCTCCTATCCAGCACCATATGCTCTTCTGAATATATAAAGACCAAGTAATTATACAAGTCAAAATCAGTCAGTTAAGGATCATGTACCTTGTCGTAAACTGCCCAGTTTATCTCATACGAGAACAACTCCTCCTTGGTCTTTGGTATCATGTCAATTAACTGTTTAGCGTCCAACAGTCTCTTGTTATCTGAAGTCTTTGGTTTCTCCGATCCATGATCTCGATCTCTGTCACGGTCAGTTTTCTCTTTGTGCTCATCTCTGCTGTGCGTGCCATCTTCATCACTCCTGTCCCTGTCACGGTGACTAGACTTCTCATTTGAACGCTTACTTCGATCCCGTTCTCCATCAAACTTCTCTTCTTTGAGATTGGCACTGGATATACGCTTCGCAAATTCTGCAGCTGCAGCCAAATTTGGTGGCGTTGGCCCAGAGGCAGTAGGTTGAACAGCTTGCAGTTCCTCAGTTGAGTAATCAATTGGAACCAAGGGCCTCATTTTTTTGTCCTTGTGTGCATCATCATCCTCCTCCTCATGGAAAACAGAGGGGACGGTGGTTCTTTTTCCAGACCCAACTAGACCAAAACCCAACTTCTTTGCAGGAGCAGCCCCACTTGACCGTGTATCAGTTTCAGCCACAGAAGTCGTGACTGATTCATCGTTGATAGCGTTTAGTGAATTAGCATCACCTGTTATGTAAAGGCATCCCCATCTTTAATACAATGAGAGAAGAAAAGGGGTTAAGTGAGAATAAAATTTATGAAAATTACCTATATGACCTTCATGACTATAATCAGCTGCAGTACTGTGTTCAGTAACAACACGTTTGACTTCATTAGTAATCACTTCAATACCCATAGCTTTTTCACCACCATTTACAACATGGTCAGATAATAGTTTCAATGCATCTCTCTGCTGTTGCCGTTGCTGATCCTCCTCAGCCCTCTTCTTGGCCTCAGCAATTTCTTCCACTTCTTTTTGTCTGTCAGCCAGGTCATCTTCCTTTTCACGCAGCCGCTTCTTTCTCTTCTCCTCTAATACACTTCTACGCCACCGCTTCCTTGAATCATCATCCTCATCTTCTTCATCGTATAGTATCTCCTTTCTCCGTTTGCGTTCTCTTTCTTTTTCCTTGTCCTTTTCATACTGGCGTTCTTTCTCTCTCTCTCTCTCTCTATACTCCCACTCCTTCAAGCATGCTTCATAATGACGTTCAGCATCCTCAATCCTCCTTCTTTGTTCCCTATCTTTCCTAATACGTTCTCTCTCTGCTTCTCTTTCATACCTTTCAAGTTCCCTTTCCTTTTCCCGTTTTAGTTCCCTATCTCGGTCTCTCTCTCTGCTTCTCCTATCGTGCCTTCTATCAGGGGTCTCAGGTCTATCATGTTCACTACCTGGTTTGATGTCACTGTTTGTATCTTTCTCATTTTTATCTTCAGTTGCCTCTACAAAATGTAAATAGTAAAGCTCATGAATAAATCATTTCAAAAAGGGAAAAAATAAAAGAAAAGAAGCAATGCAGAATGTATCCCAATGATAACATATAACCCTCTTGTGTCAATAGATAATCGGTACAGTAGTGGAAATGCCTTCTGTCTACAATAACTCTTACCATTCCTCCCCATACCCACATCAGAATCTCCATCTCTAGTTTTATCGGGTTGTTCTGAACTTATTGCAGATCCATCGCCAGCTGCCTGTGCAGGGGCTGTAGCCACAGGTCTTGTCTTCAACCTCTCTTCTATCAGGTTTGCAATCTTTTCTGAACCTTCACGATCAGCGCCCCTATCTTCATCAGTGACAATGCCAAAGGTTGCAAAATCAGGGGATTCCTTGTTGCCTGAGTCTTTATCCTCTTTGTTTGATTGCTCTGCATCAGATTTCCCATCCCCATCTGCATCAGGAGGTTGTGCACTTTCATCATCTTTTTCAGCCCCTGCTACCTGAGTTTCTTTTTTCTTAGAGTCTGCGGTTTTTTTCACAACATACCGCTCCAGATGTTCTTTCATATTTTTATCGACGTTGAGCTGTTAACAAAATATTAAAGGTTACATGGCTCAGATATACAATCACAAAATAAAAAAAGAAGAAAATAACCATGTACGGGATTTTTTTATTTTTTATTTTTGAGAACCTGCTGAAGAGACAGATGCATTCGGACTTCATTGATACTAAACTGTCTAACTAGGTTCAGATATGTAATAATTAAGAAGTAAGGACTGCTAAAACTGAGTTGAAACAACTGTTAAAAATAATTATGACCATTTTAGATCCAAATTTCATTGATACTAGAATGGCTAGCACTAATGCTACCAACAGATGTTACATATTTCCTACCTATACACAAAACTCTTTCCCTGAAAAAATAAGGAGGAAAAAGGAGAATTTGACAGGATGTAACAAAATGCCTTCCATCACATCAAAAGGATTTCAAGAAGCATTATACAAAGATAAAGCAAGTACCCAGTTAATCCTTTTTCCTAGGAAATGACAGAAAATATCTAATTACATTAGCTTTCAAAGTCTTTAAAAATTTAAAATAAATTAATAACATAAGATTTAAATGCAAATACAACACAAATACAAAGAGAAAGTGATAAGCAAAATGAAGTCATACCATGAGCTCTTGCCCATCAATATTCAATTTAGTAAGCAGACGCAAGGCACGAAGAACCCCTTCCTCAGTCTCAAACTCACAAAAGCCAAAGCTTTTAGGAGTTCCATTTGACAAATCTTGTGGACGCTTCCAGCTCTTGACTGGTCCACATATCTTCAAAGAAACAAACATGCTCTTAGCCCATGTTTTAAAGGTTGCAAAGAGAATACAAAAACTAAAACTTCCAGTCCCCAGACACAACACACAAGGACAAAATAGTCGCACATTTACCTGAAGAATAGAAAGCATAAAATCATTTTCCACAGTTGGTGCAATCTTGCCAACCCAAACTGTGGTTTGTGGCTTCTCAGCAGGAGTAACACTCGGAGCAACCACAGGTCTGACAACAGGAGGAATAATAGGACGAACTGCAGGGACCCCAGCAACAGGTGGCCGTGATACTGGAAGAACATTAACTGCTCCAGGTGCACGTGGAGGATATACAGGGCGTACCATAGTACCATATGGAGGGGGATAACGAGGCATTCCTGTACAGATGTAGAAAAATATCTATGCATATATATTAGAGCAGGTCATGAGTGAATATACATAGTAAACTAATCAATACAACACTAAAGATATACGTGAGAAAAATGCGACAAGAACAATGGAATGCTGTTACCACACATCAAAAGCATAATAGAGATGGCAGCACAGCCAACAATCACCAGCTGAAATGACAACCTGAAGAAAAAATTAAGAAATTCTATCGAGTTTGAAATTTACGGTTATGTAGAAAGAGCTTACCTTTGTCTGACCACTTGTAATATAGCAGGCTTCTCAAACTATCCCCATCAACCAATTGCAAATAAGTAACATGAGACTTCCTTCATCTCATGTACTCTTGGTTTAATAAGAAGAAATTCTAGTTGAATTCTAAGTTTTTTACATAGAGCCCATGTTGTAGCATTAAAAGAAAGGGGAAAAGAAAGTGCAATATAGGAAAAAGAGAATTGAAAAGATTGCAATACCTTAGGACACAAGGCCAACGTGCATTCAGTTGCAAACATGGTCGACTTCTGGAATGCATAAAACCATTGACGGGAAAGTACTCTTACAACTAGCACGAATTAGCCTACTAAAATGAGCATGACACAACCACACATTATTTAGATCGACAAAAGAGCAAATTTTTATGTTCCCATTATCATTATCACTATCACTCTTTGTAAGCTTTCATTTCCAAATTCAGTAAAAGACAAGCAAGAAACCTGGCAAACACGCGCATACCAAAAACAAATGAGTTGTACTGTTGTAGAGGTAGACCTGTAAGCATTATGAAGCCTCCCAACCTTTCCCTCACCGATTTCAATCAAGAGGGTCAACACACTGTAGGAGAAAACATCCCGTCATCGATACCCCTTTTAGTTTTATCTGACTGACCAACAACAACTTTCTTAATCTCTCCCAATTCATCTGAAACAAACTCCTCCCCACTATAAAAACCGTGAATTATTATAAGATCCAGTAAAACAGTTTTCTTTTCCTTATGTTTTTGCTGATAGTATATCACACTCAACAGCCTCCACACATTTCAAGGCTAGTAATGTACTAATTATCAATCTTAACGCAAGCAATAAACTGCCACATTGACAACAACGATTCTGAATAAGCATTGAATGCACAAAAACACATAATCACATAATAACAAGAATAATAAAATCAAAATTAATAATTAACAATAATAAATTAGTGAACGATAGAGATAACATAACCCACCGGCAGGAGGTACAGTGACTTGAGGAGCCCCCGGGACGGCGGCGTAACCGTTTGGCATTGGCGCGTACGGTGGTCTCAGTGTCGGGATGGCGGGCTGTCCGGGAGGAACCTGGTACGACATCATCGGCTGCATCGGCGGCACGGGCGCCGGAACGTGCACGCCACCGGAGGCCGCGGCGGCAGAACTCACTCCAGGAGGCGGGACCGAGGGATTCTGGTATCCAATATTCGGCGCGGAAGCAGCGGCACCGGCGGGATTGGGCAGTGGGGAGAACTGCGGAGGCAGCGGCCTGAAGGACGGGGCGGCGGGAGGCGCGAAGGAAGCTCCGGCGGAGACCTGAGGGGGCGCGTAGGAGAAGGTAGGATGGTGGTGGGAGTGGGGCGGAGGCGGTGGGGCGGAGAGTAGAGGTGGATTGGGATTAGGGTTTGGCGCGGCGGGAGCTGGAGCTGGAGCTGGAGATGGCGATAGGGATGTGGATGGAGGATCGGGTTGGGTTGGGTGAGAATTCGGGGCTCCGGATTCGGAGGGTTGAGGTTTGGGTTCTAGGGTTGGGGCGGGGGAAGCGGCCGAATCCGCCATGGGGAAGAGAGAGAGGGAGAGAGAGAGGGAGGGAACGTGAAGAGGAAGAAGAAGAATGAAGAGAGAAGAGCGTGTTGTGTTGAGATTTCTGCGAATTCTTCTTGTTATCGAATTCAGTTACTGTGTTTGTGGGCTTTGGTAATTTGGCTTCTGTTGTTGAGTGCCCTAGAGAGAGAGAGAGAGAGAGGAGCTATTGGGCGCGTGTTAAAAGTATGTATGCATGCATTGTGAGCGTGGGGCTGGAGTATGAATTTGTGATCTGCTGCTTCGCGGTGTTTTACAAGTTGGACAGGTTCCGCCGAGAATGGCCAGATGCTTCGTCTTTGAGGTCAGTATTGAGCAGGGTATGGCTATTCATTGGATAAGGTCTTCGTCTTTTGGTGGGTACCGGCGTAGCTGATTCAAGTACTTTTGCCATTGTTTTTTGTTAGTTTTTTTTTTTATTACGGTTAAAAAATTTTACGAGAGCTTTGAAATAAGATAAAAATTAGCCTAAAACCCCAATTTAGTCTTTTACGTTAAAAAGATCTCGTCCATTAAATTTTATAAATGGTGATAAATTAATTTTTCTATTAAATAATTGTCTGAACTATTAAAAGAAATATTCACATATTTTGTTAACTTACTTACGTGTACTGTTAATTTTCACAATAGATTCTAACGTGACTCACTACTCTGTTCTACACAAAACAAATGATAATTTATAATCAAACTCTTCAGAGCTATGGTGAGAGAGTAAATAAAGAAAAAAATCTAAACGACTTTATTTAGAGGAGTGAGATAAGTTAGGATCCATATGAAAATTAATGGTACTTATAAAGAAGTTAACAATAAGCATAAATAAGTTAACATGACACAGTTTAGACAACAATTTATATAGGACCAACTTGTCTCTATTTGTGAAATTTAAAGGATTAATATGAAATTTTTTTAATTTGAAAAATTAATTTATCACCCAATATAAATATGAGGAACTACGTTGGTGTTTTAGCCTAAAAATTAAAAGAGTAAATTATGAACTATGTTTGTGCATAAAGTAAAATTATCGTCTTCCATGTGCGTCTATGCATTATCGTTCGATTTTACAGTTCTATTTGTTTGAATGTAATATGGTTTATTATTTTTTTTTTTTTATCACAGGCATACATAGAAATATAAGTGACAGGCCTGTAATGCTCCTTCTGTGCATGAATAACAGTTACTCTGTATAAATTCTGAAACTAAAAAGTTGATGTATGAATCTCTTGTTTATTTGTATGCAAAAGTGAAAGCAGAAAAAAAAAAGATAATATAGAAAAAATTGTACTTTACTTTTCTAAACCATAGGTAATGTGCATGTAAAATCCTAAATTTTAAATTATACAATTTAACCCTCTGAACTTTCTTAAATATACAAATGAGTCTTCAATTAGCTTTTCCATCAATTGTTAATGACAAATACAAATTTAAGAAAATTTTAGGTATCAAGTTACATATTAGAAGAGTCTAGAAGTCAATTTGCACATGTTTTAAAATTTAGGAGAGTAAAAATACTCTTACTATGACTTAATGCATATTTGTGAAGGTATCAGGTTGAATTATATATTTTTTTAGTTTTATTATCTAAATTTCATATGACCTATATTTCATGAAAAAAGTGTAATTTTTCCCAAAATAAATAACAACTGGAGCTTTAAATCTCTCTTTCCTGCCATTTTTGGGTGAAAAAATATAGTGGATCACAAGTTACTTCCTCTCACTTTTCGTTTCAAACCAAGACAAAGGAAATTAATTTATTTCCTTTCATATTCTTTCATTCTTTTGTTGTCTAGCACATTATTACAAATGAAAAAAAAAAAATTGTACATCATAATATGTAGAACAATGCTTTTGACTTGTTTAACATTTAGTGCATTTTACGAAGAGTGGTCAATTTGGATAAAAATTGATCGCCCTTCTTCCCTCCTCTTGTGATTTTCTTCTTCTGTGTCTCCCCCCTCATATTTTCCTCAAATGTCCATCCTCTCCCATCAATAATCCTCTAACTTTGTAACTTCAAAGGGACTAATACATTAGCATGCTTTGTTTCAAATGCATGGGGCAATTTGCATTATATTAAATTTCAATTTTTATATAATGGAAAATGAAGAGACTATGATTATGGAATTCTTATAGTTATGTTATGACGAATTAACTATGAGTTATGACAAGAGAATGAAATGGTTACGTTGATGATATCATTTCCGATGATTATGAAAAAAAAAAAAACTATTTTGGGTGGAGTAGTAAACAAAAATTGCAGCTGATAACAATATACGCTAGTCTTGGAGCACATCTCAATTCGAATCCTAATTAATAGGGGTGTTGTTGACATGTTTGCATATAGAAGCAATTAAAAGTTTAAGCCATATGATATTCCTTTCCGTGTCCTTCCCTAAGCATTGAACCATGAACATCCAATACATCATATATAAGTCACAGTCCTGTCTTAATTGTGGCTATTCTTTTGTGTCTTTCATTAGCATTCTTGGTTATCGTGTTCCTATTCGCATTTCTCTCATGCTAAGGAACTTCATTAGATTCTTTTCTCCATGAGCACTTCTTTTTGTTATGACAACAAGGGCCGTTTGGCCTTCAATGATAGTCCAAAAGCCATATTAGGTCAAGTGTAAAATAATTAGACTCAATTTAACTAAGTTAGGAGCCAAAAGGCTTAATTATATTGTTACAATAAGACACAAATATGTATCTTAAAAGAATGTTGATATAGTCACTAAAAAGGGTATTTTGTTTTTGGTCAACACCCTTACATAGCCAACTAAGGAGAGAGTATTTAAAAAGTCAGTTTTTTTTAATACATAAAAAAGTCATTTTTCTAAAACAACTAGTATTGATAAATATCATAAAGCCCAAACTAATTATGGTAGGACAATAAGATCTCTCACATCAGAAGGTTACACCCAATGTTGGTTACATGTATTTGGGTATAATTATTCGCACCCAATCGTCTTTGGGCTTGTTCCATATCTTCTTGTTCAACTTCCATATCTTCATATCTCAAATAACATACCATGACCGCTATAGCGGTCCCCTGGAGCTAAACACTGCCTAAAACGATGTGGTTTCGGTTTAAAGACTCATACCCCTTTATAAACACTTCAAGCTCGGGATTTTGGGACAAAAATTAGAAACTCTCACTCCCAAACCCTCATTTTCTCTATTCTCTCTTAATCTTATTCAAATCTAGCTCCCCCAAATCATCAAGGTATGTTCATGTTAATAGATTTTGTCTCCATTCTCCTCATTTTTTCACATTCTTAGTATGGGTATTTATTTTCTCTCATTATTGTCAAGTAGGGGTGCTCCCTCAATGTTATTAGAGTTATTTTAGAGTTACTAAAGGTGTTTAGAGTTTAATTTAGAGTATATAGTTGCTGTATGGTAGTTATTGGTGTCATTCCAAGCTTTCAAGGTCAAATTAGTGGTGCCCATATACTCTCAGCTCTAAACGGTGAGTGGGTTCAAACCCATGACCTTATTTTTAGTCATTATAAGTATGTTTAAGCATTATGATTGTTAATATAAAAGTAGATATGTGAATATGGTTTTACTCATGATGTCCACAAAGCAAGAACTATGATTTTGTTATAATAGCATGAAGAAATATATTTTAGAAAACCATGGAACCATGATTGTTATGCTGTGTACTATGGAAAATGTTTTATATGTTTGAGAAGGAATTTATTAAGAAAATGTATGATTTAAAGATGTTTGTGAAAATGTCAAACCTGCATTATGGTTCTACAATATTACTACATTAAAGAGATTTAAGAATATCAAATTTAATTATTATAAATAGATATAAAATAGAGGATGATCTAGCTTTGAATAATTATGTTATTTGATTTCAGAGTTATATGATTTAGAACCCCCAGCGTTTTGCATTATAATATTGAAGTTATCAAGTATATGGAAAAATATGTTAGTAAATATATGAATTTAGAACTTCAGTTTTATAGTACCAAGAGATATGGGATTTAATATGATTCATAACAACTGTCAGATACATATTCTGTGGGCTTGAAATCGGAATACCTACAAGTGGTAAACCTTTGGGCTTGATTTTCATAGTTACAGTTATGTTACAGTCAGACTGTTAGAGTTATATGAGTCCATAACTCTCAGAATATTAAGATTTAGGGGCTTACATTTGCCAGGGACGGAGTATCCACCTTCAAATTTAAAATGATTTTATTCAAAGAGTTAGAATATGCTTATGACTTGTTTTGAGTATCTATAAAATAAAAGAAAAACCCCAATCAAAAGTGACAACTAGGTCCTTAATAATATCAAAAGTCAGACACTTAGTAATCTATAAACGTAAAACATTAATGGTGTTAGTGATAATTTCATTACCGGGCAAATTGGTCCCTCACGTCATTTACCAAAAAACAAAAAAATTCTCAATCCTTTATCCCCTTACTTTCTTCCTCCTCTTCATCACTTTATCTTTATCGTCTCCTGCATCACAACACCAAAATCAAGTTTTTAAACTCAGGTTCCCTAAATTCTAAATAAGCCAAGCAAATGTAATATTAATCCCATAAATCCAAAGACAGAAACCCCAATCTCAGAATCACCTAGAAGGTTAAGGTGGCTCAACCTTTATTTAGAGTGAAATTTTGAGAAGCATCAAAGTGGTGGAGCGAGACTTCTTCACCATCGCTCAAAGTCTCACTTCTCTCTTTGCCTCCCTATGCCTTGCCCTGCTTAGTGTGTCTAACTTGTGTGTAGCTCGTGCTTGTTTTTTTAAATTTTGTTTTAAAATATTACTTTTAATGGATAATTGTCTCGTTTTCTTTTATCGAGACTATAAATAAGTTTATTACAATTTATATTGAAGTTAGAAAATGGAGAAAGTGTAAAGAGGGGACTGTGAGAAAATAGATCAAGCTTCATATTAAAGTTGGCTAGTTCCTAGTAATCCCTATTTTTCTTCTTTATTTTATGTGTGCAAATTGAATGAGGAGATGAAGAGCATTGATGGTCTTCCTAGTAAAGTTTATATTGGTTGGCTTGTTGAAAATTTAGGAAATTTGGGGTTTAAAAATATTGATCATGGTGGTATGATATAGAAGAAGGAGATGAACATTTGGTGGGTGTGGGAGATGAAGAAGTTAGGTTCCTTTCTCTCTAACATTGATGACATTGTGCCTATTGATTATAAGACAGTTTTGCTTGTGGTTTATGGTGTGGTGATAGTGTAGTGGTTTTTGTTTATTTTGGGTTAGGTTTTTTTTTTAAAAAATTTTGGGCTAGCAGATGGTTGTTATATGTTCATGGTAGTAGTGATGGTGGTGGTGTTGGTAGTGATGATGAAGAGGATGAAAGAAGGAAATACATGATGAATTGAGTTTTTTTTTTTTTTTGTAAATGACATTAAGAACTAATTTGTCTGGTAATAAAATTGCCACTAACACAATGAATGTTTTTCGTCTAGGGACCAATAAATGTCTTCTTTTGACATTGTCAAGGATTAAATTGACATTTTCCAATCATCAGGGATCAACTTGTCTAACGGTAAAATTATCGAGGACAAACTTGGGAGTTTACTCGTAAAATAAAGTAACTACACACACAAATGGAAATAGGCTGAGGAATTAATAATGTGACTCACAATTATCCTATTTTGAAATAATTAGATAGAAAATGAAATTGAATTGATTTGAAAATCAATACTAATATTTAAAATATTTTGTTTGGAATGTTTAAAAAAGGAAATGGATTGATTTGGTTTGTGTATAAATTTTAAAATCAAATAAATTACACCCAAATCACTTGATAGGATTCCAAAATACAAAGGGGAGGAATTCCATAGATTTTGAAATTAAATCTTTTTTTATTTTGATAAAGAACCAAACAATAAATTTAATTTATATATTAAATCATTTTTTTATGATTCTAAACACACCTTTAACAATATTAGGACTAAAAACTTAACTTATAAATCTCAAAGAACAAAATGATTCATGCAGATAATTTAAGGGACTAATTCCAATATTTACTCTTAAAAGAATACAATTGAGGAAAGAACCCTCCAACCCTAGACAAGAGAGACCTTTGCGCTCGAAGTTTTATAAGTTACGTAAAGGATTGCTAGTAATGGAAAAGAATGGGTGGCAAAAAATAAAGCAAAATAAAACACGTCAATCCTTTATTTAGATGTTCAACAAGTTTAGTAACAGGGCAAAAGGAAAATGAAACTTATTCTCTCCTTAACTTGCAATTTGATGGGATAAAAATGAGAAGTCTTCTTTGCTTTCTCATTCATTCATCTAAAATAACTTCTAAAAACACTTTTAACATTATAATCTTCTCCCTTTCTTGCCACTATATATATATATATATGAGAAATAATACTTGTAATAATAATTTATAGGATATTATATCTATATATTTTTATCTATTATTAAATGAGCGTTGAGTCTACTTATTTAGATTTTACATTTTATTATTTAATAATACATGAGGGTGTGTTTTGACTGTACTAGTCCCACTAACATTGCTCTGGTCACTGCCTCCACTATAAAAGTGCGAAGCATAGCATGAACGAGGGCAAATAGAAGGCAACAATAGGGGCCAGCACGGCAAAGAAGGGCAGGCGAATCGGAAACATGTGCGGAAATGCTGCGTCACTGCCTCCTTTCTTCCTGCAATTGCAATTGCAACGATCTCACTCACTACCTCTCTTCTCCCTTTCTTTTCCTTTGCAATAATAAGTGAGTAAAACACACACACTCCACACCCCACTCCTTACTCATTTCACACACACACACACACACACACACATTTCTCGCACACTCATCACGTACTCATTCATCAAACAAATGAATGGAACAAGAACCCGAACCAAAATCAAAACCACAGAACAAGAAGCGCCCTATCGACCTTGACTGGGACGCCCTCCTCGACGGCGACGCGGCGCCACCTGAGCTTCTCGTCAAGCCCATGGCCTCCGATCATTCCTCCGCCGCCGGCGAAAGCCTGGAGAGCATCCCGGAGAAGAAGCTGCTGGAATCTATTCGCAGCAAGAGGAACACTCTCGAGGTCCACGGTCGCAGATTGCACGACGGGGGCGCCAAGATTCGCGCCACCATCAAGCGCTTCGAGGACGAGCTCGCTCGCCGCAAAAGGAAGCCAATCCTTGAGGTCTTCTACTACTTCTTCTTAATCTGCCAACTCACGATCATAATTCTGCCTTTTCTTGTTTAATTTAATTTATGTGATTTTGCTTGGTTTTTTTTATGCATAGGTTTTTAGGTTTGGTGTGGTTACTCGCTGTCAATTATTTGTTTCGTTACTTGTGCTTTTGTTTTCCTTTGTAGAACAGGAGGTGGTTGTTGATGATGATGATGACGACGACGATGATAAGCCGAGACATGCTACGGGGTCGAGTGATGTTGGTGAGGTTTCTCATTTCTGTTTTGGTTTCATCATCGTGTAATATTGTAGAAATGCCTGTTAACCTTCCTTGCAGTTTATGGGATTTGTTTGTTTACATGATTACATGATAGGATTTAGTGGAAACTGGAAAGCAAAGAAATGGACTTGTGGGTTGAAAACCTGAAACTCAAGCTTGGTGCCACAAAAGTGGCTATTGAAACTGATCTATAAAGTGTATTTCAAGGCCAATGCCACTGTGGCATAATGCTTGTGACCTGGTATTTCTTTGGTGAAAAAGTGGTAAAATACCCTTTTTGTTCATTCATGGAGAAAGAGGAAAATTCTTTCATTATTAGATTATCAATCTGGACATTGGACACCTGATGGTTAGCGTGATTATCTGTATAGCATGCTGCAGCACATGATTAAATTTTTTGTTTGAGTGATACTGAGGAACTGAATGTCTTTGTAGGGGTGTGTAGTGACTTGAAACAAGAGAATATGTCATCTCAAGAACCGCTGCAATCCTCGTTTGCATCTTGTTTTGTTAGGAAAATGGACGATGATGTAAGATCCCTTGTGTCATTCATAAAATACTCTATTTTTCCTTTCTAACTTGGCTGTTAGTGCTCTATTTTGAGTTTTGACTTTAATTTGTTAAGCGGACTGTTTGTACGACAAATGAAGCATTTAGAAAAGAGATGTCACACTTGAAACATTGCAACGAGCAGAGAATACATGACAGTGGAGACTCTAAAGGGGGAAAGATACTTCGATCTTCTTCTAGAAAATCACCATTTCAATGCCCTAGCAATCTTTCAAAGCGTGATACTTTTAATGATGAAAAACACCGCAGAGCAAGTTCCAATTTCTCTTTGCAGAACATTGGGAAAACCCTGTCCAGAAGCTTTGCTAAAGTGTAAGAGAAAAATGTCTACCTTATGGTTTTCCATTACCACCATATATACAATGCTAACATTATGTTGTGATTTTGGCAATGAGGTATGCATCTCATTTTGTCATTTTACCATTGTTTCTTGACATGCATCTCTGGCTTCTCACAAACTCATGTACTGCATGCCAATGTACAAGTTAGATTTACTCAGGGTTATTCTTTAGCTTGTAAGGTTGTGTAGCCTTTCATGTTTAGACCGGGCTCCATGAGAACTTGGGGGATACGCAGAAGGGTAGTCCATTTCATCCAAAAATAGGAGGAGGGGTATTTTATCTCCTTGCCTTATTTTTCACCCCACCTGCTGCTTCCAGTGAAATTTGGACTCAGGAGCTGGAGAAAACAGTGCTCAACCATTCAGGTGTCCTCTTAAGGACTACCTCTTAAGGACTAAGTTTTCAAGTTATTCTTGACAGCTTTTTTTATTAACTTGTTGTCTGCTAGTTACTATTTGCAATTATTGTTGAATAGTCAGGGCTATACCAGATGACTAGATGAAGATTCTTAATACTTATTTTGCTGTCTCATCTATGGAATTGGTTTGTCTTTTATTTTCCTTGATTTTATGGATTTTAGTTTCCGATCCTTCGTATATTTTCAATGCGAAAGAGATAGGTGCGTACTAAACCAAAAGAGTGTGAGGAGGAAATATAGAAAGAAAGAAATGAATAGTTAAACATAATTTTCAATTTTTCATTATGATCTTTTATCTGTAAGTTAGTACATGTATGATTTCCTGTTATTGCCCCTCCTATTGTGCTGTGGTCATGTTCATGGATCATCTTTATGTTCAACAATAAATCAACATCATAATCATTTGCTATATAAAATACTTGATATGATTAACTCTGCTGCCCCTCTTACTGCTTAAGCTGAAGAGGATGGTATATATGCTTTGTAATTTTTGGCTCAAACTGGGTTTTTTGAATGAATGAATTCGTATGTTGAATTCTTATTTGCTTTTTCCCCACCTGATAGGAAGGATACTGAGCAGGCAACTAAGTCAGATGGCTCAAGGTCTAAGAAGGTATACGTATAATGCCTTATTTATATTATACAAACTTATTTATCCATTCATCTTTTGGTGCTAGCAAATAACCTTTGGTGGTTATGGTTTTTTATGTTACAAGCCCCATTTTGATTAGTAGTTTGTTGATAATCAAACACGACATTAGTTTCACTATTTGCTTATGCTTGATAAATTATACATAACATGTCTTAAACAGGGTCAGCCGATTGTTCTTGATGACGATGACGATGATGATGACGATGATGATGAACCTTGTGTACTGGAGAAGACAGAGAAAGAAAACAAACTTGCTGGATAGTAAGGGATTTTGATTGCTTTTAAATTTTTATATATTTATTTATTTATCATCTTCAGCAATATGCCCATGAAATCTGTAGTTTTATTGGATTTGTATGTGTCTCTTTTCAGCATGAAAGGAGCGAAGATCTATTATCCATCAAGGTGCTTCAAAAGAGTGACACTAGAACTTTGTCCCTTAACCATAACTTGTTGGTTGTTAGATCTAATTTTTCTTGCTTGGCCTCTTAACATTCCTTTTGATGGCTCAGAGAGGATCCAGAGTGTGTTGAAATTTGTTACTCAGACTTAGATTGCCTTGCTCCCGAAGGCTATTTAACATCAACTATTATGAATTTTTACATACGGTAAGTATATCTATGCTGCTCCTCCCTTACCCCCATTGGTCCCTTTGAGTACTTTTCCTTTTGACATGAAGTGAAACATGTAGTTTTGGTGCTGGCTTTCACTTGTTACCCTAAAATTATTAGGATGTGATTTGGTGGGGATATTAGCAGAAATCAATGCATGCTTGATGGGACATTGAAGATGACTTTTTGGTTTTTTTTTTGGGTTCTTTCTAAAATACTGAAATTATCGGAATTGAAATTCTATTTTTGTTGATTTTATAATTACTGCATGAGATATTTAGTCTTTGACATAAGATCAGTTTTATGTTTTAATTGAATCACCCATTTTTGTCCTTTAATATAGCCATTATGATTGGAGAGCCAGGGCCTTTTAAACCCCACAACGGAGTTCCATTCTTCTGATATGGGACTTAAATCTCATACCTTACAATTGGTTCCTCACATCCCAATATGCTTGCAGCCTTGGCACCCATGCTTGGTTGTGCACCAGCACCTTGATTAGTCCCAAGCGACCATTGCAATGCCAATGTCACCACTTTTGCCGCTTGATTGCAGCTTAGAGGCATGGTGGAAAGCTTTTATACCAATTGATAAAAACCTTGGTAGAACCACATCACAAAAACTAGCCATTGTGATTGGAGAGACCAAGGCCTTATAAACCCCACACTGGAATCCCATACTTCCGATGTGGGACTCAAGTCCCATACGTTGCCATTGGATCCTAATATTCAAACATATATGCAACAACATCTTGGTCCTCAAGTTGTTCAGGATATCAAATTGGTTGTTTAATGATAATTAGTGTTGTCAAATTTGTTCTTCCGGGGCCAATCAATGTCATTTTAAGGTGAAATTTGACGGAATGTGACATTGAAGGACTAATATATCTCTTATATATTTGGAGGACCAATGTGATGTTGTGTACTTGGGTATATCTTTTGATGACTAACATGGACATTTCATTTACTTTTTAAGTTTCAAGCGCTGGGTAAATATATATAGTTTATTTATTCTTATCAAATAGATTTTATATTAGTTCATCTCTTGTAATTTTCTAATATAATAGTAGTCATGAGCTCTAAGGCTATGATTGGGAGTTCCGTGCATGATGGAAGGGAGTGACTAATAATGGAATGGAAGAGAAAGTTGAGTAAAGTGGAAGAGATTATGCTACTCCCTTATTTGGAAGTTACTTTTATTCCCTCCTCGATTCTCCAATTTGAAGGGTAAAAAAAAGCTTATTTTTGAGTGGCAAGGGGAGGGACACATTGTCCCTTACTAACCATGTCACTCCCTTTCTTAAAATTACTTTCAAACAATGGTAACTTAACTTTAGCCTTGCCATTCTTTGTCATTCTCTCATTTTCATTTTCCCAATCATAGCCTAAGGGATTGACACCTAGATTGATGGGCTTCTCTTAATTGAATGTAACAGCAGGAAATTTGGTATTGCCCCACTGGCTTTCCCAACTGGAGTTGTGTACCCGCCATTACCATTCTCTTGCTTTGATTCTTGAACTGATTAGTTGTTTTTGTCCTTTTTGCTTTAATCATGCTTAGAACTTGAACCATACTGCAATGCAGTTATAGTCCCTAGACATTTTTTGTATGTTTAGTTTTAAGCTCTCTACCTATGACATTTTCAATTGGCTAGATATTTGAAGCAGCAAGCATCTCTGACAAATAGATCATTATCCGACTATCATTTTTTCAATACATATTTCTACAAGAAGCTTCAAGAGGCTGTTTCCTACAAGGTACTTAGTTATCTTTATGCACATGCATAGCTGTATTTATGTGTATGCACGGAGATAGAGTAAACTCTTTAATCTCGAAGATATAATACATCATTGATTGTTCTATTCCATACATCATACGTCCTCTGCTGGCTGGCTGGCTGTTTTGGCTAATTGTTGATGAGTTATTGCTTATTGGTGCTGTTTAATTTTTGTTATTATATATGTTTTGTGCAATAATTTTCTATGCAAAATCTGAGATTAAGGTAAGTCATTTTGCAGGTTGTAGCAATGGGCATTTAGGACAAGTGACTTCTCTGCTTTACAGAGTAGAAGGCACGTGAAATTGTCTAAAAGAAGAGTAATCTGGAAATTGAGTGGGATACAGATATGTTAGTTAGTCAGAATAAAAGAAATAGAAAGGACATAATGGGTGTTAAGGGGTCTAGTTAAATATCAATTTTCTGATTGAATTTCAATGGCCTATCCACCTATGTATTGTTAACATTTCAAATCTAAGGGGTTTTGCTTGAAAAGGCGTGTAAAATATAAAAGGCAGTCATGTGCTTTAACTTAAATAACTTAAGCTTTTGGGAGAGTTGATTTATGATAAAAGTAGGATATTAATGTTTTGAATACACCTCATTCTGATTTTTCAATTATGGTGATGACTATATTTCTGACCTTGATTCATTTTATTTGATATTTTGAAAAACAATTTATTCAGCAACCATTTGATTAGATAAGATGTTTTTAGAGCATTTAGGGCAAAAATGAATGAGATCTTGCCAGGTGGTTTGTCTGTTTGTCTTAAAGATGCTTTTGTGATTGAAGTCAATTTCTCCTCCTTGCCTCCTTCACATTTCCTTCTCTTTTAACTTCAATTCACTATATGCTCTAATGCGTTTTCCATTAACATATCTAGCGAAGTGACAGAGAGTCATTCTTTATGAAGTTCAGAAGGTGGTGGAAGGGTGTAAATATTTTTCAGAAGGCCTATGTTTTGATTCCAATACATGAAGAGTAAGTTTTCTTTGTAAGTTATGAAACCTATTGCAAATGATTTTTGCAATTGCAAGGAAGTTCTTTTTCTGATTTCCTTTGAATTCGGCTATTATATGAAGAAATACTATTCATGTGATAAAAAAAAGGCCTTTAATGTGAAGAAACATTTATACATGTTTTAATACTTATCTATAAAGTCACCTCATTTTTAATTTTGACTTCTAATGAAACTAACTTAAAAAATTTAGTTCCATTAAATGAAATAATGAAAAACATTTAATTATAAGTGGATATGCTACTAATGGAAAACCACTAATGCAACATTTTATCCTTCTTGTGCATTTGCATTCCTAGTTTTGTACTGTTACCATTGCTAATAATCAAAGAATGTCCATCCTTGGAATGCTTGGGGGAACTTTCCTTTCCCTAAACATTCCGCCAAACCCCTCCCCTAAACTTAGATCAGGTTGGTTCACCTGTTTCAATGTACATTTGTCCCCATGTCATTTTAATACATAGATCTAGAGAAACAGAACATGAAGATATGAGTTGAGGATAAAGGAAAATCAATTTTTGTAAAGATATGCCAGGATTTAAAGAATTCGAGGCTTAAATCCAATTTATCCTGGGATATGTTCATTTTTCCTGTTTGTGGTTTCCGGCTCATGATTGGGGGGGCTTCTCAGTAGGGATGCTACTAGGAATTGACATGCCTTATTGTTTGGATCTTTTTTTTTTTTTAAAGTATTTTATGTTCTTTACTCTTAGTTCTTATACTGTTGTGGATAAGGGACTGGCATGCTCCAATAGTTAGATTTTTCTTTTTTTTGGGGTTTATATCTCTTCCACGAATGTCCTCTTCTGCCTTGTAATATTCTCTTATTATAAGAAATAGTGGGGCAGAAGAGCTAGTAATATTATTAAATCAGGAATGTTGGTCATTTAGTTCTAAACCTTTTTTTATTTTTTTTTTATTTTTTGGTCTATGCTTTTATGTATGCACTTCCTGGCCAATATGGTGTTTGGCAGCAGGCCCATTGTTATTGTTATATCTTCTTCTGCCCTTCCCCTTCATTGATTTTTAGATTTATTACTTGTGATGTTTCACGTATTCAGTCTTCATTGGAGCTTGATCATTATTTGTGTTCCGGATAAAGAAGATGAATCAGGGCCAATCATACTTCATTTGGATTCTTTGGGTCTTCACTCAAGTAGGTCACTTTTTGATAACATTAAAAGGTGAGGATAACGAAGCACTTGCATGACTGTATCCCATTGAATATGTGACATATCCAGTTAATCTCTTCTGTGGGATAATTTCTTGATGTTGGTTGTGAGGGTTGGCAAATTTGATATCTGCTTTTGTGAGTAGAAAATACAATGAGGCTTTTATTGTTTTGTAGCAGTTAATATGCTGAAGTCTTTGTAAGCAGCAAATATGATGCAGTCATCGCATTCTGAATGAACCATTTATGTCTTGATTGTCCATTTGTATGGTTGAGTATATTCAGACTTCTGTGTTTTAACTGGATTCATTTGGCATTGGCAATTTATCTAATTTCTTTATGTCTTATAAACATCCCAACATTCTTTGAAGTGACTTTTTTTAATTAATTGTATATTGGAAGGTGTGTTACAACATTCTGCTTCAGAATTATAATTTTATTTGAAATGTGGCATATTGCATTGTGCTACTTGATAATTATGTGGACTTTCTTACATAGTTGTAAGAACTGCACTGGACAGTGACCTAGCCTGGGCTAGCCAATTATGTTGACCCAGGTGAAACAACAATTTGGACCGGGTAAAAACCAATTTTGAAATTTTTGTTTTCTGTATTTTTAAATTGTTTATATGGATTTTTTTGTGCTGGACCCAGCGGTTGGCAATCAGGCCATTTGACTAGGTTGACTATGTTCCAGTTCTCAGCTTAGCTTTGTTACTCTATTTATGTGACTAAACTTCTAATTGGCTGTTCTTAGGCATTTATCTTCAATTTAAACATCAAACTTAATGATGTGAAATTATGCTTTGAAGCTATTTGGTAGAAGAAAAGAACTATTTGGATCGAGAAGGTATGTCATCAGATGTTTCGATTGCAGACAGAATATGGAAGTGCCTTCCTCGTAGAATTGAAACTCAACCCATCACGGTAACTGTGCTGAAATCTAGAAATATATAATGTTGATACTATTGGGGGTAGTTGTTTGAAGATGATATATATTGTTTTCACCTTGTGTTCTTAAAAATGAATATTTGGCCTTTAGTGTACACAAAAGCAAATGCATGCTCAATTCTTAGATCGAAGTTGTTCTTGATTTAATACATTGATGCTAGTGTTAGAATTCTTGAGACTTTTGATGAGCGATCACATTTAGTACCTTCTTTGGTGAACAGCTAGAAAATTGAGTCCTTTACAGCTTCAGAAAAAAGGCTCTTTTAATCTTTTTAACCTTAGAATTTTAACTCAACCTTCAAAACCAAGGAAAATTGTTGAGTTTGCAACAGGTCTACAGCAGGTCCTTTGAAGTTAGGTTCTTGAAATTTGATGCTAGGGATCATAGCTGCAAAAGTATCTTGTTATTTCAGTATTTATAGTGATGCTTTTTCTGAGATTTCAAAACGATGAGATTTCCATTGATGTTTCAACATTTTGCTCTTACACTTGCTTTCTGCACCAGGTTCCCCAACAGAAGAATGAGTCTGATTGTGGTCTTTTTGTACTGTACTTCATTGAGCGTTTCATTGAAAAGGCACCCGAAAGACTGAAAAAGAGAGATTTAGACATGGTAATACGTGCAGTTTTTTTGTAGTCTGATTTTGTTTCTAATAATGAGTTTTAATGATCAATACTATGACTAACAATGTCCAGTTTGGCAAGCGATGGTTCAAACCTGAAGAGGCATCCAGTTTGAGAATGAAAATCCGGAGATTGCTAGAAGCAGAACTTCAAAATTCGATTAGCCATAATTCTTTCTCAGAATCTTCTCCTTCTTCATCTACTGGCACTGCGACTGAATGTATTGAGACAGCCCAGGATACCTTCTGATCTAATGGCAGCATGAATTGCAGTTATCAATTTCCAGGGCTGAAAAATCTATTGATAGTTCACATAGTTAATGCCATTGTTTTTTCCGCTGTACAGACTTGAACTATCTGTGGTTGATTTTGCTTGTTGAGCCCTATGGCCTGCTAAATAGTGCAAGAGTCTTCCATACAAGAAAAGGTAGCTCACAGTTCCCTATGCGTAAATAGCAATCAACTGTTTCTGGTTTCTAACCATTTCTTGGGGATTAGGAATTCCTTCCAAATGTATATAGTAAGAGCACTACAGAGCTGACAACTAGAGATGATAGTCTGGTAGATAGGCCTTAAGATGAATCTACCAGTAACTTTGTTTGTACTAGAATCACTGATTTCATATTACAGGATTCCAATTGATGCTGCTCTTGTGATTTGGTTTCGTGTTGGTATCTTTGGTGAGTTTAAACCATGCAATATAACTACGGTCGATCTGACGTTGATATCATGTTTCCAGATATGGTTTCAATGTACGTGATGAATTTGATAGCAAGTTAACGATGAATTCCATTGCACTATTCATATTCTAAGGTTGCTATGGTATTGAAAGAGTAAATCTTTTCCTATGGACTCGCACTTTTCACTTTTTAAAGCACAAAATGAACCACGTATCTGCTGAATACATTTGATTCTTAAGTCGGAAGTACCATGTATCCCCACGGTCCTTCAGAAAATGTATCACCTCCTTTGCATACGATCCTATTCTTGTGTGCCATTCTTCCCTCTATTTGCCCCTCTCCCACCTCAAACTTTCGGACATCTTGGACACAAAACTATAAGGGTCCAAAGGGTCAGGTGCGGTTAAATAAATTTGGTTGAAAATTTAATTACTAAAAAGAAAATGAACCTCAAATTCATACTTAAAACTATCAAACATAATAATATATCTTAAGAATTAATGTTACAGATTGAAGTAAGTGATATAAACAATACTTTCAATCTAACTATCGTATTAAGAATCAATTTATGGTTTTTTAGCCGTTTCGTTTGGCATGAGTGTTAAAATAGGAAAAAAAAAAATAATAGATTAAATTTTTAGTGAAATTGTATGTCAAATGTGGAAGTAAATAATCAAAACATTTATTTACAAAGTTTAATTTTTATGTATGGATTGTGTAAAAATATTTTACATTGTTATTCAATTATGTATTACCACATGTTAAAGTGGTTAAGTTTCATATTTACTACTTGAAAAGTTATGTAAATGAGATGATTGAATTGGATGATAATGTAAAAAAATTTTACATTTTACATCGAAATTAAACTCTGATTACTAAACTAAATAAAACTTTACTCACAAAACTCAATAATAGTTTAATTTTGATGTACTAAAAAAGTAAAACTTTTTTATATTGTCATTCATTCAAATCATCCTATGTACATGACTTTTCAAGTATTGAGTGTGAAACTTAACTATTTTTTTCTAATGAGTGATGTTAGGTGTATAACTAAATTGTACAATAAATGCACACATACCTTATTACCATTGTATTTGATAAATGAGTGGGATGGGTGGGAATCATATATCACATTTAATAATGATAAGGTGTGTGATGTATATTTATTATGTAATTTAATTTTACACAAAAAATTATTCTTTTTCTAATAGCAAAATATAATTGAATAAATGTGTACAAAAATTGTACACTGCTGATACATATAAATTAAACTCTGTCAGTCAACTCTTAAAAAAGCAATTAAATATGTTCATATAAATTTGGATAAATTTCAGGAGCCTCTCATAAGATTCTTGTAATTACACTTTTTTTTTTCGATTTTAAAAAACTACGGTCTCTCTTAATTAATTTAAAATCATAACAATTCCACCCTCACCATAATATTTTAGCAAAAAGTTTAATTGGTTGACAAAATTGCCCACCGCATGACCACCAGCATCACCCCTATAGCCTCCATCAGGGCTCTCCCTCTCCTTCCCAGAGCTTTCTCCAACCTCTCCATTCCCTAGCCTACAGCCACTCACCACTCACACACACCTCATCAAGAGATCAACTTCCTTATTCTCAATTATCTTTCTTTGATTTTTTCCTTCGTCTTCCAGATCTGTTCTTCGAGTTGAGTTTCAGAACGACCTATTGCGCGGGATCTGTCTTCATCTCCATCTCCAGCAAGGCGTTTCCACCCGTTTTGATGCACTGCACTCGTGTGAGTAAATGGGGGATCAGGAAGGCATCAATAACAAAAAGAGAGTGGTTTTCGTGACTGTTGGAACCACCCGTTTTGATGCTCTTGTCAGAGCAGTGGATTCCCGCAATGTCAGACAAGAGTTGGCAGGGAAAGGCTATACCCATCTTCTCATTCAAATGGGTAGCGGATCCTATGTTCCTACAAAGGTACTTCTCAAACATTCTCGTTTGTTCCCAAGTTCGATGTTTTGTGATTAGATTTTAAAATCAATTTGTGCTCCCATGTGCCCAGATAATTCATGTCAAAGCTTCTTTTTTTTTTTTTTTTCTTTTTCCCTTAATAGTCTACTCAAATCCTAACGTGCTATTAAATGATAGTTGAATGAACTCCCTAAAACAACTTTTGATTTATGGAGAAAGTTACTTGCCTTCTTCGATTTTTATTTTTTTCCCCTCTTTGTTTAACCCATTATGTTGGTTAAATATTTCTCTAATATATACTTCTCCTTTTATTGAATTTCTTGTTCTTCTTGGTAACTTTTTTGGTTGTAGTCTGAAGGAGATGATGGTTCGTTGGCTGTGGACTACTTTACTTTTTCATCTAGTATTGCAGACTATCTCAAATCAGCTTCTCTAGTAATCAGCCACGCAGGTGTGTTTGTTGCAGCTTGTATTTTGCAGGCTTCTTTACTATTTGTGTATTTATAGACATAATGTAATTCTCAAGTGTGCACCACTGCTGTATCTGTTGTTTGGTCTTGGTGGCTTGTATTCTGCTTTCCCATCCATGAGGGCTTGTTAGCTACCATCATTTCTATGGTGTTTCATTATACTTGATGACCTTTTACTCTATAACAAACTTGGCTTAGAAACTACTAGTTTACTGTAATTGGGTGCATTTGTGACTCACTGGTTCGGCGGACTGGAGATAAAGATGATGAGAAATGAGCATCAGAACATGAGAAAATGATAATGCTTTCTGCTATGAATGTATTCCTTTTCCTTAATGTGCTAGCTAGGTATTTCTGCGTTAAGTCCTACCTGTGTTTAAAATTTGCTTATTACCGTGAGTTGATAATATTTTTACCTTACCACTTCACCTATATTGTGAATCTTTGGAGATGAGTAGTCTTGTTATCAATGACCTTCAATTGCTTGTACATTATTTAACTTAAGTGTTTCCTTAATTAGTTGCAAGCTTTGTAAAGTATGTTAGAGTTTCAGAATGAATGAAATCAATTTGCTGTGTATCATTTAAAATGGATTTTGTGAGATGAGTTAGGACGGAAGCTAATCTGTATTCTGATTAAACTGGGAGGAAATCAAAGGGGGAAAAAGAATGTACGGTAAAAAGGAAAATTCAAGTGAACTCTGTTATAGTTGTTGCTATTTGTGCAAGAGGCAACTTACTGTGTAACTTTTAATTGTATATAGGGTCAGGTAGCATATTTGAGACGTTGCGGCTGGGTAAACCTTTAATTGTAGTTGTAAATGAAGATCTGATGGATAATCATCAAAGCGAGCTTGGAGAAGAACTTGCAGATAGAAAACATTTGTATTGTGCTTGGCCTCAAACACTCCATCAGACTATAGCAAATATGGATTTAAATACTCTCCTTCCGTACTCTCCAGGTGATGCTACACCAGTGGCCAAGCATATAAACAGATTCCTTGGTTTTCCTGATGATGATTGATCTAAAGGCTTTTAACTTTTTCCATTTTTGATAAATGTCTCTGAGGAACATAATTGATTTTGGTAGTATTTGGATGCACCAATTATCTCCAAGTGTTAATGCTGCATTTGATATCATATTTCATTATATTATGTGATATATTTAGCTAATGACTTTGTATAAAGATCTTTTGAGAGCTCTTTTAATTTCTTACACAAGTAAAAAAATTGTACTTCTTCAGAGCTTAGTTGTCACCCTCAAATTTAGTCGTGAGGAAAATTGTGTTGAGATATGATGCCGTAGGAACTATGAATTGCACGTTCAATGTCTGTGCTTAGTGTTCAGGTTGAAATGATATCTACTCTGTCATCATGTTAAGACATGTTAGCTTCTATTTCTGTCTTGTTCACCACTCCTATTTATTAATTATTAAGTCATTTAAGGTAGACTCTGCTTTGAAACAGTTATTCTTTAAAGCTTCAATGTCTACAGTTAAAAGTATAAAAACAAGGATCCAATGACAGTCGTTCACACTGTAACATTTATATGTCTACCATTTAGTAAAGACTGTTCAGAACTCATACTCCTTTCTATGGTCAAGAAGGCACATCAGTTGCATTCGTGGTATGGGTATATTCATTTGCTATTAGATCCAGTCGAGTCATATAATATACACATTTCAAGATGCAGAATGGTATTTGCTGTTTAGCATTTTAACTAAGAGCCTCCAACTGCATATATTGTTGGAGGGACTGGTGAGTAGATATTTACAAGATCAAAGTTGGAGGTCGATGGGTCAGATATGCATATGGTGGCAACTATTGTCGGCGTTTCTTCTTCTCAGGAGTTTCGTGTACTTGTGCTTTTCTTCCAAATACCTTGAGCTGATAATTTTCGAAGGCAGCAGAAACAGCACCCACCTACGAGTAATGTTGAAAAAATCAGTTCACATAAAGTAAATGTTCAAAACCAAACCCAGTTTTTGGAAGTAAGATAATTTCAGTCTCTTAAATATAGCCACCAGCTGCTAACCAGTTCTGGCTTCTTACTGTACACCCTCACTATGATGTCTTCGTTAAAAGCTGGCAACAAATGACTGATGCGATCGTCTGGAATAGGGAATTTTTCTTTACTCTCGTAATCCTGATCAAAGATAAAAATGCTGTTAAGCTCTCCACCATCCACCAGGTTTTGGGCATTCTATAAAAGCCACCGTGTCTGAAAGCAATAATACAATTTACAGAAACGGCAACAATCAACATAATGCTACCAGAATATAGGAGATAAAAAAATTGTAACCTGCATTTTGTAATACGATCGGGCCTTATAACAACTTACAGGAATGCTCAATATATTTAAACACGGGAGTTTCAAAATGGAGTAACACATAATCAGTAGATTTTCAAAATGCATTACAAAATTTGGATTGCGCCATGACCATATTAAGCACTTCCCGTTGCAGTGAACTAGAAACCACCAATTGACCAAAATATTGATTCCAGATACTCCACTAATTCTTTCCAAATTAGAGTACTTTGGTTTGCCTTTTGCTCAATTAGTTACTTGTACCACAAGATTTGCAGTCGCCATGTTCACCGACTAACATGCGATATAACTTGACAGTAGTCGCAGAAATTTAACTACTTACACTGTCTAATCAAGAAATATAGTTGACACTTCTAATTTTTCTAGAATTTTAAATGAAAAAAAACTTCGTATAATTTAACTAAACTCTTTACCTTGAAGAATTTAATTCTGGATCAGGAGATTCATGCACAAAGAAGAAAGATCACTTGTCAATGTCATGCCACATCGATGGTGGGGAAGTATTAATAACAAAGTCCTTTGACTTTAATCACCATTTCTTTGTCAAATACCTTTCAAGAGGGTTTTCGCTTCCGTATGTCAAATCAATTTTAACATTGCTCACAGCAACATCTTCTTCTTTCAAAGTGACGCCATTTGTCTGACATGGAAGAAAGAAAAATCTGACATCGTGTATGATAAAACCCCAAAGCCCCCCCGCCCCCCCTCTCTCCCAAATATAAATAAGATAATTAATGACGATTTGTGAACCTGGGAACAAACAATATCCTGGGGTGTGATGCTTCTGAAGTGGTCTAGTCTTTCCTTTGGAACAGAAAATTCATTGCAGAACTACAAAAATGGAGTAAAATGATATGGTTTAAACATGTTAGCATGCGTTGATTAGTATGCACTATGTTGTGTAAGAATGGCTACAAGAATATTCAATTCTCTGCTCCAGGTCAAAAGACGATCATAAGAAGAAAAAACTGAAAAAACAAAGATAAGGACCTATCATAAAAACTTTGTCAGTTAGAGTACCTGGTATAGATCTCTTCTGCGAATGCGTAGGATCAAGTCTTTGGATTCCTTGAGCTCTTGTCGAGAGGAAATTTCAATTGTTTTAAGAATCGAGTCATCTAACTGCAATTTAAGCAAGAAAGTGACAGTTCCATAATGCTAAATCAGAAATCCAAACCCCGAAAATTTTTAAACAATTGAAGACCTTCCAGAATTCGGATGGTTGGTGGATTGAGGATGCAATGTCAAGATATGGGTTTGCTTTCACCAGCGCATCTATAACCATCAATTCTATTGCCTGACAAAGGGGGAAAAAGGTGCAACAGTGAAGTGTTTTTCTCTTTGAAACGCAGGAATAATTTGGATTCTACTTTTGCATCGGTAAATTTGCAAAATGAAATCACTCACTTGCACTTTTGCATGTGTATAGACAGTTCGATGCAAGTCAGCGCGGGTTGCGAATAACTTGTGAATTGTCAGATCTGACAATATGTCAAACAGAGATATATATACTATAACTTCCATAACTTCCACCCTAAATATGATATCAAAATTTCAGAATGTACTAACAATCTTTAGCACGATAACATATCTCGTCACCAATGACTTGCATTGTCTCCATCAATCTGCAGATATAATTATAATTTGGGTTCAGTTATCAACCCCGTTTTGGAAAAAGAGCCATGGATGAAGTGTGTGCTTCTGCATAGTTCAAGAATGGGGCAACATTGCTAGACAGAAGTGCAATTCTTGTCAAACTCGTAGCATATATCTACCTTTCAGGCTGAAAGTTGCACCCTAAGCCACATGCACGGCAATCACGAACAATGTAGTCAAACCTGAAAATGCATGAATCATCTAGTGCTACTGTCAAGAGCACAGATGTCAAAAATGGTAGTCATACAATAGGAGGAAGAAAGGTAGAAAAGTATCTACTCACTTATCAACATCAATTCCACTGCGACCATTTGCGACAATATCATACAAGAACTGGTTTTCCTTTGCCTAAAATAAGATTTTCGAAAAGGAAACTTCTAGCGTGTAAGGAAGGTGGTATAGAACAAATAAATAAAATCCAAAAGAGAAGAAATAAATTACATGGCCTACATTTTGTGAAGGATGACCACAGCT
Source organism: Dalbergia cultrata (assembly GCA_031216105.1). NCBI lineage: Eukaryota > Viridiplantae > Streptophyta > Magnoliopsida > Fabales > Fabaceae > Dalbergia > Dalbergia cultrata. Next base: position 52,756,099 of record CM062348.1, on the reverse strand, counting down.
AGCAGTGATCATTTCCTGTCAAAATATAATAAAATAGCATCAGAGCCCCTTGTCTACAGACTGAAATAACCGAGACACAAAAGTGCATATGGTTAATATATGTACTAAAAGCGAAAAATCAAAACTTCAACGAGTGGAATAGTTTCAGGAAACAGAAACGTGTTGTTAATACATCCCAAAGATAGAGTATCAGTGTGCTCCCACCATTTTTTTAATATGATGTTGCATTTCGAGAGGAACAGCCATTTGTCACACAACAAAGAATTTGAGCGTTGAAAAACATGGAACAAAATGATGAGGGTTCATTTAATTGAACATTGAGGCCTAACCTTAACTTTCCTCAGTAGTTCAGGATCAATATCAATATTGTGTTGATCAACCATGTAATCTATCATTTTCACGGACATTTCCTCATGAGACCTGAAAGATTTAATGTTGATAATTCAAAAGGATGAATTCTCAACCAACAAATTATTGCAATTTGTTGAAAATCCAATTAACTCCCAAAGTAATAATAAACTATTGTGGAAAACATAATATTGTAGTTGCTAAGTCATAATATAATGACATAAGGGCAATGTGGAAGAGTCATGTTGCTTATATCCATGCTGGCAGGTTAATGTATAATAAATATTGAATAGGACCTACAAACATTGCTATGTTTTCTCTGTTCTTGCTATAAACGACAAAATTTTAAGAAATAAGAAGAATAGCATTTTTTTTTTCTCATTGGAAGAAGGAAATATTTGATATTAATCTTGTGAAACTTATTTTCTGAGAACGGAAAAAACATCAGAAGACTTTATTTAAGCAGAACACTAGAATTACCATTTGTAACCATTAGAGACGCGGGGAAGGAACTTGCCCTCAAACGTGTGGCTGAAGGGCCCATGGCCAACATCATGCAGTAATCCTAGACAGAAAGATCATATGAGTAATAACAAAATAGTGGAATTAGAACAGTTAAAACATAGAGCTATTTCGTCAGAGATGTCAGTTACCAGCAAGTTTTACTATCAATACATCAGAATGCTCAATACCAAGCTCTGGGCCCTAAATAGATGGCAATGTTGATTAGCAGCATAATCTCATAATAAGCACCATATACCTAAAGACAGATTGTATATATTTACTTGGTATCTTTTAATGATATCGATAGCTTTGCCGGCAAGCCAATAAACGCCCAGTGAATGCTCAAAACGAGTATGTACAGCCCCAGGGTAAACCATATGAGTTAGGCCTGGATTACATAAAATGAAAGATTCAAAATCAGTATTGGTTACACTGTTTCAAAAGTTTGAAACCGATATCTGTACTATTAAATAGGATTTCATATAGCTATCCGAGAAATTGAATATAAACACCAGATATTATAAAGAATGTTTTAGTTGCAATCTTCCACCATAAACTTAGGAGTTTAATTTTTATCAATTAGGTATAAAACTTCACACGCGCGGTTGTCCAAAAATGTGTTGCCATATTGTTATAATAATTGTTCCCATATATATAAATTCGAGACATAAAATTATTTCATTAAGCCCTATTTCCGTAGTAGTTCGTATCCAGTTAAGGTTGACTGACCAAGTTGCTTCAAATCACGAAGTCTGCATAATAACAAAAAGAAAGAAGTTAAGAAAAGAGGTCAGCGGGTGAAGTAAATGTAGATTACTTTTGATTAGGCGTACTTGCCTCTGAAATTGTTGTGTGTCAACAAACTTTAAGAAAATCTGCAATAAAACGAAGACAATTTCAAGTTCCACCAAAATCAGCGGAATTACTTAATAATGAGAAAATGTTAAAAAAAAAAAAAAACGAAGAAAAAAGAAAGAAGTAAACGAAAAAAATCTGTCAAGCTTCCGCAATAATGATTATTACGACTTGACTCTGATATGGAAAAATTTTACGTATTCTATTTCTCTTTTGGTTTAAGTTATAAATTCATTTCAACAGATATTATTGTAGTTCATCAGAACTATTCCGAATTTTCACTCAGTAACTAACGAAAATAAAATCAGAGAATCCATTTCAATCCACTCTATTAGACTATCACAATCCGTCTCCACTCTCCAGAACACAGAAATTCGAAATCTCAAAATCTCATACAGCGGTTGAGCGGTACAGAATCTACACCAGATATTGTAGCCGAGAAGACGAAGAAAACAAAGAACAACAATCGAAGCAGAAAAGCATCATTGGAGAAGTAAAATTTGAATGAAATTAAAAAAATATAGAAAATAAAATAATAATAATAATAATAAAAGGTGTTGATTATGATTACTACCGGCTCAAGGAAGATGTTGCCATGGACGTTGTCGCGGACGTGTTTGAGCAGTGTCCTTTCGAGAGCAACGACGTCGTTTGCAGGAGGAGCAGCCATTGAGTGCTGAGCGATCGAGCACCGAGTGGAACAGACAAGAGAGAGAGAGAGATGCAAAGAGCAGTGAAGAAGTTCGAAAAGGGGAATATATGTGAGAGAGAGAGAGAGGAGAAGGTGTAACCGTAAGCGTAACCGTAACGGCGAGAAATGGAGAACCAGAGTGAGAGAGCGCACAATCCAAACGGACTTTCGTTTTTGTATATAGAAGTTAGAAGACACGCCAAGTATCTGGGGTGAGGGTGGTGGTGATGGTCACCATCCATCATCAACAGGTGAAAACCCCGCCAAATCTACATTCATTCATTCCTCACTTCAACAAGAAGCGCGTGCACCCACACCTCTCAACCATAATTTAAATTTAGACCAAATGCCCAACTTAATTCCTCATAGACAAATTAGCCCATTCAATTTAAAAAATCCTATGTTAATCCCTCAAATTTTATAAATGGGGACAAGTTAATCCCTTCATTAAATTGTTGTATAAACTGTTAACAGAAACATTCATGCAATCTATTAACTTGTTTATACATACTGTTAATTTTTCCAGTGATTTCTAACTTGCCTCATTTATTTGTTCTGTGCAAAATAAATGACAATTTGAAGATATAATCTTTCTTTTGAGGAGAGAGCTATGGTGAGAGAGAAGATAAAGAAGAATATCTAAATAATTTCATTTAAAGGAGTGAGGCAAATTAAAACCACAATGGAAATTAACTTTACACAAATACACGTGAACAATTTAATAGTACACGTAAGTAAACTAATAGGATATAGCTCAGATGACAATTTTATAGAGGGACTAACTTATCCCCATTTATAAAATTTGAGAGACTAATATCAAAATTTTTATATTAGAGTAATTAATTTCTCCTCCATTATAAATCTAATAGACTAAGATGGGGTTTTACTGTTAAATTTACCAGCTCTTTTGTTTGTCTTCTTTTCAAAAATTTAGTTATAAACCATACTTGCATGTTTTTTTTCAGGTGATGTTGTGTATACACAGGTCACCAAAAAATTTGTAGGAAATAATCTGTTGACACTCGACATATATTGTGCGCTGCATTTTTACATTCACCCCCCCCCCCCCCCTTTCTCCTCTCCTTTCTCTTATTCCTCTCATCTCCTCTCTCTTTCTTTTCATGTTTTATCATACAGTGTACGTTAAATTTATAATGCCCCGTGGAAATGGCCAAGTGTTAAGCCCAACGAATGCCACTTTTCTTTCTGCATGATTTCACTTCTCACTCTCGGAAAGAAACGACTGGGGCTTTTAAAAATAAGCATAAAGTTCTTGTAAGTAAGTTTATTTTTGAAGTATAAAATTTAGAATATTTTTCTTAAATTTGTAAAATATATCGTGATCAAACATGATAATCAAATATGAAATAGGCCCTTGTTCTTTGTGCAGATTCTTTCCGAGGTGAGGCTCACAAATTTCTTCTTTTTCATCAAAGAAAGAGAGAAGGAAAAAATTGGAGTTTAATAAAAGTATGACCTCTCAAACTGATTCTTCTCTGTTCATAAATATATATAAAATAAATAATTAATAGACATAAGAATTCTAATTTCTTTTTTCTTTTTTTCATTTTTCCTCTGAAAGATGTAGAGATGACGATGATAATGATGAGAAAGGGAGGAGGAGTATCCAACTTGTACCCTGGCAAGAACAAAAGAATATGCTGCGCGTGTGCTGACTCCTTTTCGTATCTTAGGCGTGAACAATTAGAAAAGGACCCAGTGCATAAAGAAAAAAAAAATATTTTAACACAAAAAAAAAATGAGTGTTTATTATGACACCTACTTAATAACAATTGAATGTGATGGTGAATCCCACATACTCCATCTATTACATCACATCCAATAGTTATTAAGTGTGTGTCTCAATAGACATCCGGTATTTGAATATCACTTCTCGCATAAAGAATTAAGAAAAAGCAAGTCGAAATAAAGTGAGATAAGAGCAAGTTTTCCCTTCAATATTTTAACAATCTATATGTTACGGGCCATGATAACAGGCGAGATAGCAAATTGACTAGACAATGGCTTTAAAGTCCAAAGGAATTTTAAATAAGACTAAATACTATCATAGTAGGATCTTAACTGCTTCACACACTCTTTTTTTTAAAGCCTCAAAGCATATGGCTCAAAAGTAACAACAAACGTTTGAACACCTTTTGATTTGAGTGTCCAAATCTTGCATGAACACTCCACCCAAGAGGGCCCTTACTTGTGCGACGACGTGTAAGATGAAGATCAGACTTTCCAGGAGCTGAACCATCAGTTACAGGTTAGAGAAGTATATATTATGAAAATAATTAAAATTTGTAAAATAGTGTGTAAACTATTTTTATCCACACATACATTTTCACCTATTCCAGCTGAGTGGCTACACGTTTCTCACAGGCACATACCAGAAAAGGCTCGCACATACATACAATAATATTGTACCTGACAAGCTGTAACGTAAACAAAACCTTCCATATCACATCACTGATACAAATATGGTGCGTTCTAGAGTGCATTATGTTTTTTGCAAGGGATAGTGCAGTAAAGATGTCACAGCCTGAGATGTTGACGCTGTCATTGGGTTCATGTCTATGTGTATTGGTTGTCACTGTCTCACTTTAGTAATGAAGGGGACCCCTGCTTTTGTTTTAGTTTACTTTTTTTATTTTCAAAAAATGAAAAGGTTAGAAATATAATTGTATCTCTGCAAGAGGTGTTGAAACCCATGCTCATAATTGAACTGTCCCTTAGGAATTAAAAACAAAACGAAATTTCAACACCTCTTACATACCGAGATGCAATCACATTTACAATCTTTTCATTTTTTGAAAACCAAAAAGTTCAACTAAAATAAAAGCAAAAATTCTATCTTAACATCTAAAAATGAACATCCACTCCATTATTGATAAATGTGATAGTAATTTTAATTTTCTCCACTTATTAATTATATATAATAATAATAAAATGAATATTTCAATTAAATACCTATTTTTATATGTTAGAATAATAATATGAAATAAAAGTAGGGATTAAAACTTTATCAATAAAGTGAGACAGCGGCATCAAACACGCAAGTTCAATGACATGCGCGTTGCCACATCTAACTGCACTATTCCTTGCAAAAAAGCTTAGAACGTACCATATGGGGTTTCTCATTTTCATCAACTCTGCCTTCTATTATTGAGTGACATCAATGAAGAATTTTTAAGAGAGAGGGTACGGCTGACAGTAACAGATGGCGATGCTCACTAGAGTCGTTGCAAAATGTCAAATGCAAGCAAGTATCCGCATAAGTTCTCCTATAAAGACGCAATTTTATCCAAAAAGAAAAAGAAAATCTAACGACCCAAATGGACCAAAACGCCATATATATATATATATATATATATATACACACACTATGAAAAGTGAAAACAGTTGTGGGCTAACAAATTTGGACCCTTCACGACTACAAAAATTATCAATTCATCAAAACCCATTATGAACATCGGAGAAGTTGTGCTGCACTATGGAAATGGACAAATTACGCAGTTGTTTTGTTACTGTTTCTATTTCTGATTTTCATTTATTGTGTTTTCTGTTTATAGAAGTTTATGAATTAAATACTGAAAACAGTACAATCCTATTTTCAATTTTCATTTCTTAAAACAAAAAAAAGAACACGGGAAATGAAAACAGAAGATGAAGCCAACCAGGCCCTAAATATCCCTTGTATAGCTCTCAACAAGACTGGCATTCTCAATATGAAGTCAATCACTTATCCCCGTCACAAGGGTCCTATGTATGCCATTCATTCATCTAATTAAGTAATAGCTGTTGTAACTGATGCTATGTGAAGAATTATGAGGCTGAAGTTTCAACTGCCATTTGGAACTGGTGTGGTACACGGAGCAATGGAGCCTGAATGGTGCCAGGCTTGCCTAATTGACCACATGCAGCCATCTGATCATCGCCTCTACTGGGTCTTAGAAAGACTGTGCAACCTGCACCTGCCAATGTATTTCGGAACTCAATCATCCTTTCCTCTTTTGTTGGTCTGAAGAGTGATCCACTATGCGGATTGAATGAGATCAGATTAATCTTGCAAGGAATGCCCTTCACAAGCTCAATAAGCCTCTTTGCATCGCCATCGCTGCATAAAAGATTACAATTCAAGGCAAAAAAAAAAAAACTTCACTTTAAGCATCAAATAAGGGCATATACAAAAATCAATAACAACAACAACAACTGAACCATATTCCATTAGGCGGAAAAATAAAGATATAAAAATGAAAAACTTTAACAGCCATTTATCATACAACAGCTAGGGAAAAAAGGACCAACAATACGAATCTAGCATGGAACAAGAATAGAGGAATTGCAAAGATCCTATTTTAAAACAGCTGGAAAGAGCTGCCAATAAAGTACACAACATCATTCAATCTCAAATTCATTGCATCATTCCAACTCGAACTCCTATAATGTGTAATGCAATTGACACATAAAGGATGTGCATAGTCTACAAATTAAAGTCATTTATGGACAGGATTATTATGAATTTATGAGTGTTATGCATCTGATACAGTTGATGATGAATACCATTGCTGTCAGTTCTGTGTGAAAATATACATGCCTCTGAACTGAAGCATAATTTATTCTGGCAAATATACACTAGACGGAAAAAATAAATTCAGAAACAATACTTCCAACACAAGCAATATACAAAGAGAAGAACTAACCTGTCATTAATTCCTTCAAGCATCACATACTCAAATAGAACTTTATAGTTGTGTTTGAAGCGAAGTTCCTCCCGCAAAGTCTTAAGAAGCAAGTCCAGTTTATACTTCCGATTTATAGGCATGATCCAGTTTCTTACCTGAAATATTATAATCAAGTTTGATCAATCCTCGCTCTCTTCCTGTCCTTGCCTTTTCATGTCTCTTTCTAAGGGTGCACTACTAGCCAGTAACAATAAAGTAATAAGAAATTCACCTCATCAGTAGTGGCATTCAAACTAACAGCTAATGCACATTTGGACTCATGAAGGAAACGTCTGAGCTGTGGAACAAGGCCACTGGTTGAAACAGTAACCTTGCGGGGGCTGAAATGAAGCCCTTGCTCATCCATCATAATATCTGCAGCTTTAATGACATTATCAACGTTATGAAGTGGTTCCCCCATGCCCTAAAAGAAATATATAGCTGCTATTAGCTTGCAATAAAAATTAAGACATCACTCTCTTCTGTAGTTCTCTTATATCATTTTCTCCCACTCTCCATCTCCAGCAGACAAGATATATTAGAAGCATCAATAGAATTAACACGAGGTGCTAGACCAAAGTCCCAAACAGATATGCATAGTGAGAAAATATTAAAAAATAGGCAATTTTTTTCAATACTTGTCCAGCTGAATAAATTGAGGACATTCTCTTTATGTGTCTCTGAAAGGCAAGACTCAGAATAAATCTGAGTTAGGTGTATCATAACTTGTAGCTAGAAGGCCAGAATAGTTTATTTGACTCCAGGGAAAAGGGTCGACTTTAGAGGGGAAGGTGAAGACAGGACTATTTATAAAGCTAACATGAAGACACTAGGATACCGTAATTCAAATTACACACGTGTGCAACATAATATCATTAAACACAGAAAGTTCACTTGCATATCGAAAATAAAAGAGGAATTTTGTTTCCATGATAAGAGCAATCACTATATTGACATGTCAATGCATGAAATGCAGGACAAACAAATCCAAAGATCTGACAAAAAGAGGTGGCATCTTTCTGGCTAGGACCTAAGAACAAAGTATAATTTCTGATCTACACAGACTGCTGATATGCAGTAAGCTTTAGAATCGCCAATGCAATTGTAAACCTACCATAAAGACAACATTGGTGATGGAACCGACTTCACTTGTGAGCAGTCGTCGTGCAAAAACAGCCTGCTCTACTATTTCTGCAGCGGCAAGATGTCTCCTGAGACCCATTCTGCAAAATAATTGGATGTATGACTAACAAACTCGCAGCAAGAATAGCACAAGAAACCAAGAATCTAAATGTGATAGAACTGGACGACAGACTGGATGAAGGAAGGCAAGAACAGTGAAAGACTGCTTTTTGCTATGAATGAGTACAAGTGTAAAGGGTATTTGAGAGGCCTCTTTCCTCTTCCAACTCCTATTTCAATCCTACAACTGAGTTCCTACCTTCCCTTTTGACCCCCTCGCTACTTCTATACTAACTAACTGCTAACTAATCATAGGCCCAATCCGTGTCATAATGTAACCAGTGAATTGATCACAACAGGAAAAGGGGGGCTTACCTTCCAGTGTAGCAAAATTGACAATTCATGGCGCAACCAACTTGACTTGAAACACACACTGTAGTCCTGCCTCTATCACAAGGTATGACAACTGTTTCTATAACCATCTCATCATCCAATGTGAACAAAATCTGCAATATCCTGTGAGATTAACAGTCAACAAGAAGACTCTCCCAGAAATGCATCAAAAGAGCTACAATATCATATAAACAATCTCCACATTCATTGAGTAGCCACATGGATTAACAGATGAGCATATATCGTAAGAAGAACTGAGGGCAACACAGAAAGAAAGATCATTTCAACCTTCTTAGTTCTATCAGCTGCTGTGCGAATTTCTTTCAAAGAAAGCACCTTGAACTCGGCATTTTCACTCAACATCTTCTTGAAATCTTTGTTCAAACCTATACGATTCATAATATTGGCATATCATTTGAATTTATTAGCCAACTCAGAATCAGAATATTTAACTCAAAAGTTGATAAGCAATTATATTGACTCACTTGGTTGGAGGCTATATAGAACTTGGACATTAACAGGATTAACCCATTAAACTGTACTGATTAAATTTAAGAAACAACAGTTTTTGGCCTATCTGAAATACATGAAGGAGAAGATGGTGAACTAATTAAGAACCTTGCAACTCATCAGTGTGATGTGCCCAGATGTTGTTACCATACATACGCTTCCATAACATCATAGCCTGCCCAGGCCTGTACCCATGAGACTGAACCCATTTCTGCACAGTGATAATAACCATTATTGTCCACACAGAATTTGAGTCAAGTCAAGAAGTGGAAAACAAATACCCATTTCTTTTTTAATGCACTCACTTAAATAAATAAATATTAAAAGTAAGAAATAAGAACATGCATACTTGAAGCTCAGTGTAAGTCATCCCTTTAAGAAGCACCTTTGAACCGTTGCTTGGAATTGCATCGCAGTCACCGTCTGCTGCGTCTAAGAAAGAAATATTGGGAAAACAAGAGGAAAAGAAAAAAAGGGGGGTGGGGGGGGGGGGTGCAACGAAAACAAATTAATAAATAAACGATGAGAAGCATTTATGGATGATTGAAAAAAAAGATTTATGATGAGGTGGGAAGTCACCGAATAAATCAGAGGAGTTGTGGTGAGCAGGTAAGCAGGAAGGAGCGGGAGCTGAAAGGAAGGCTCGATGTCGGGGAGTGAGAACAGAAATGAGATACGGCGTCGTTGCGGTGCGGGAGAACAAGGGGATGACGACATTGGCGGTTTTGTGAGGTAAAAGAGGCATGGAATTGGAAATGGAAGGATTGGGTGGAGGAAGAACAAGAATGGAGTTTGCTGCTTCTACTATCGCCATGCGCCTCATCCAATTCGCCATCCTTCTCCCCTCCATTCATTTGCCTCACGCAATTGACAATGCCACCCCAACCAAATACCCTTTTCTGTATATTGACGCAACTTTGTGTAAGAATTTATTAAAAAGTATTATTATTTTTAACTCAACTTTTTCAAATACTCAAATATTTAAACACTTTATTCACAAATAATAAGTTCTATCACTTATTTTTTTTATTTGATTTATTCTCTTTTTATCACTCTTTTTACACTACATGAGTTATATTATTTGTATTCATTATATATGGGATATCATACCGATTAATATCTCATTTACTGTTAAATGAGGTATAGGCTTCATTCAAATGAGATCCACATTCAATTCAATAGTGGATTGGACGTGAGTCGACACAGTATCCCATACATAATGACTATAAATAATATTTTTTTTGACCATATATAGCTATATTAGCGTTAAAATAGCATTATTCTTATTAAAACAACACTGGTAATAAATTTGAAACAATCCAGGGCCTCTTATAATAATAAAACAACAGGACCTCTCTTTTTGGGGGGCGAGAACCATAAAGCATCTCTTATGGGCCTTTTTTGGTATAATATAGGCCTTGCTTGGGGCTACGGGAATATTCTTAATTGTAGAGATGGACCTAGCTTGGACCTCACTCCAAATCTTAGTTAAGCCCACATATATAGAATTGCAAAAATCTCATTTGAACCCTACTCGCCCCCCCCCCCCCCAAAAAAAAAAAAAAGAATTGCAAATCTCATAGATATTTATAATAATCTAAAAACATTTTGTGCTGCACAAGATTGTTATCTCATTCCGTATTCTATTCTGTAAGGATAAAGATTCTTATGATTGTCAACTAAGAAAGTACTTGAGATTGTGCTTTTTATGTGAACTAGGGTTGTACCCATGCATTGCACGGAATTTTATGTTTAGAAATTCTGAAAATTTGATAAAAGAATATATATTAAAAATTAAATTGAATCTGACCATATTAATGCGCAATTCATATGTTTTAAATTCTTATGTTCGAACCACTCATCCAATTCGTATGTTTTACATTCTTATGTTTGAATTACTCATCTAATTCACATGTTTTAATCGTCTTTGTTAATTGCAATTCATATGTTTCTCACCCGTGAATTGATGGTTTTGAAATTAGCTGTATAATTTTCTGAATTAATTTTTTTGAAAACCAAGATTGATAGATTGAATCAGAATTATTTGATTAATAGAAATCTGAATCAGTTATTATTTGTTGTCTAAATTATTTGACCGATTTAATTAGATTTCCATAGATATTATTAATTATTAATATTTTATTATCAAAGTTTAAAAATTATTTATCATTATATTAAAAATATAATTTATTCATTGAATATAAATATAAATTAACTAAATGATTTTTTTTTAAAGTGATGATTAATCCAATTTGAATTACAAAAAGTAAAAGTAGAAATAGTCTCATTGGTTGACATGAAGGCATATACAATTGGTCAAGATTTAAAAATGGATGAAGATGATTGGATGGATGAAAGTGAAATAAATAAATAAATAAAGGGGTGATTGAATGGATTTGTCCCATTTGCTGAAAAAAAAAAGACGCACACACTTTATTGAATGAGTTTGTGCCATTTCCTGGATAAAAATTTGTTTGTAAAATGAATGCCCAAGAAATGGATTTGTAGCTATTATGTGAATTATTTTAAAAGATGTAGGTTTTGACTTTTGAAAAATTTTATGAGGAAAGCTTAATTAAAATACTAGAGGACAATTGGTCAAATGAAATTGTGCCATTTGCTAAAAAACTAAATATGCTAAATGAATGTCAAATGTTGCATTCTAGAGATTGCTATTAACTGTATCTTGCAATATTAAATAGAAAAACTCTATTCAATAGTAATTTTATACTTGAATAGCTCATGAGAATAACTGTATTATTCAGCACATATCATGAATAAACATATATATACATTTCTAACTTAACCTTCACGAATTAAAAATCTAAAGTCAAAATATAGAACATTTATTTAATAATTATTATTCTTGACTTTAAATTGCATGAAAAATACTTCCTCTTTTTTAATTATCTGTCAATTTAAAATATATATAGATATTAATAAACATAATGAACGATATTGATAATTGAGTAAAATATAGTAAATGGAGCAATATAGCCTTATGTATTAATTAATCTAGTATAATATTCAAGGCTAATAATCCCTCCATTCATGAATAAGTATCCACTTATAAATATGCACATAGATTAAAGAAATAATTAGTATAACTTTGAAGTTAAGATAATTTAAGTATATTTTACTGAATTACTCTCACTCTTTTCCTCTCTCTTTCTTAATCACTCTCTTCCCTTTAGTCGTCTCTCTCCTCAAAATTTGATCTGATAGGGATATAGTTGAAATAAATTAATTAATATTGTCTTGATTTCTGAACTGAATATTTATTTGTGGAAACGAAAATTTTTTAAAGTGGAGTATTAAATAGAATACTTTAAAAATATGAAATTAATTAAAAGTACTATTAAAAAATTAATATTTTATTCAAATTAAAATTTCATAAATATTTTAAAATATAGAATAGTCTTAAAGCGAACTAATATACTAAAACAATCATGTAATAAGATAAATAAAAATAACATTATGATTTTTGTTTTAATTTTCTTGATCGAAATAACATTTATGACTCAATGTGAGATGTTGGCATTATTGGTAAATGGGCCACTGGCAATCTTTATTCCGTACACAGGTCCATTGTCCGTGAGGAGTAAATTAGCAATTTGGAATTTGAACAAGCAGCTACGGCCCAAGTGTGGGGTACCGCGCGCAATGAATTTGGATGTTTGTCATTGGCAGAATTCCCTGCGGACGCAAAAGCTGCTAATTTGCTACACACAAACAAATTCTTTTTCATTCGCTGTCTGAAAGGGCATGGCGTTAGGGCGTTGCAGGGACTATAGTTGATATGTGATAGAACCTGATACAATTGTGGTCACCAATCTCTATTCTTTGGACAGCGCCATATCGTTCTAAGTCATACAAGACAAAAGCAATGGGAGCATGCAATAAATGTATACTATTAAGATTTCCGGAGATATTCCTACATTAATAGGCATCTAATTACTTAGGCACAGAACAGAAGCACCTATACTATGATGCTACCATTGGGATATTACACGATAAAACCTATGTTTTGCTTAGGTTAAGATGAATCAATGCTAGAAAATTTTGACAGAAAAGGACTTGCTAGGCACATAAGATGTCAGACATTCTACTTACAACTGTATGCATGTCATCATTTTGTATAGGATGCCACTGTTATATTCTCTTTTAATTACAAAATTTAGTATAATTTTATGGCAATTGTTATATATATATATATATATATAGAGAGAGAGAGAGAGAGAGAAATAACAATGGTGATGCACGAAAACAATGGCACATCGTGATGAGATTATCTTATGAGATATACCAAAGAATTTTTTCATAAGGTATGTTTGGATTGATAGAGTTGAGTAAAATAGAACAAAACATAAGTTTTTCTATTTTTGAATTTATAAAATTTGGATAGAATGAAACGTTGATTGATGGACTTCATTCCATCTAACTCTATCCATTCTTCTTAAATTTATTTCTCTCTAAATTAGGAAAAATAAGATAAAATATAAAATATCCAAACAATAGAGGTGAACAATTATTTTAATCCGCATCACTTCACTTCATTTCATTTCGCTACACTTTACTCTACATGCTCCATAAATCTAAACATTCCCTAAAAAAGAGGTTTTCTTGGAGACTCGTTTTACATATGCCATAATAACTTAATAAGTTGTGCATCACGTGTTCCTGTCAAAATATTATATCTTGTTTGAAGGGGATGTTACTCTGCATACATATTAATACTCCGAGGAAGCATTTGAATTTTGTGGGCCACACTATTTACAAGCAATATAAAAACGGAACAGAGCAGAAAAATAGCTTGCTCTCGGTGTAGGTGAGTTTTTCTCTATGAAATAATTTGTTTTTTCAGGGACACGGCCAGGGAGCCTCAGAGTTAGTGAAGTATCATAGCTATATCATATGCCCAACTTATATTCCCTTTGATTTAAAATATAAATTGTTTTTTAATCTTTTTTATCTAATCTAAAATATAAGTTATTTATACATTTTAAAAAATATTAATTATTTTTTATCTATTTTATTTAATATTTATGATAAGTGAAAATAAATAAATATAAATATGATGATTTAATGAGAGATAATTTTATAATAAATGATAAAATATATTTTTTTCTTTTATCTCTATTTTTTAGTGTGATTCAATCATTATTTTAATTCTTGTACATGATTCTAAAAGAATTATGTTGTAGGCAGGTGTCACTAGTTTTTGGCACTCAAATGAGCTGTATCATTGGAGGTTGAACCAAATTTTAAAGCATCTTGTCAGTTGCAGGCCACATAAATGCACGCAATAAAATTGTTTCAGGGACGGTTGAAGTAGTACTAATCCGTTTATGCTTTGTGTGTGTGTGTCTCGAAGGCAGCTTCCTCAATTCACTGGAACTAGTTTTTTTTTTTTTTTTTTTTTTTATAAAACTGGAGTCTTTTTCTTTTATTATTAATGATAAAAAGTAGTTTACCATTTTAAAAATTTATTTTATCTATAAATAATTATCTATTTCAAAATTTTAGATTGTATTATTTATTTTTTATTAATAATATTCCTATTAAATACTATAAACTTATTAATAAAGAAAAAGAGAAAAAGTTAGAATATTGAAAAAAAATAAGAATAATTTAATAAATTATTTCTAATTTTTAGTAACATTGATATTTTACTAATCATTTACTTAATTCCAGTGAGCATTAGTAAATAGATAATTATTCAAGGATAGAGGAAATATTATCTTGAAACAACTATTATTATTTCCACTCAATTAGTTTTTTATGTAGTTATCCTAAAATATCATTTTTTCTCTCCAAAATTAGTAAACTAATTATATATTACTATTCTAATATTATTATAAATATTTTTTTAAAAAATATATTAATCTTTTATTATTTGTGCTTCTATATTTTTTTTCATTTTAAAGAATAATATATATTAAACGAAAAATTTCTTTCCATTATTTTGTGAAAAACACAGTTTCCACTAATTAACATAACAAGTATATTAGATTTTTCCATGAAAAATGTGCTTCTAACATTTTTTTGAATACAAAAAAAATAAATTTTATCTAATATTAAATAAAAATATTATACTAGTATTTATTACATCAATCTCTCATTATTAAAAGATTTTAATCTATTATTTTTGTTATTCAAAATTAAGGTAACATAATATACACCAAGTTAGTCATTTCTTTAATAAGTTATGAGGAAAATTGTTGTTAGGGTTTCAATTATATGTGAGATAAATTGCCATATGTGCAAAAACAAGATAAATTGCATCGGAGATTATATTCAATTTAACTGAACTAACCCATAAAACATGCCTAAGTTTCGTTCACATGTATTATAAGAAGATCATCATCCAAACATTTTTTTTCTCCCCCTTCTTGCACACCACATTATATATTCGAGGAAGCAATCAAATAAATTAAAATATTTATGATTTATGTATTATTTAATAATTTTTTAAAGGAAAAATGATAAGGTAAAAGCTTCTCTTCAATTTTGAAGAGTTTGAGCCTTTCATGTAGTATATTAACCAAAAAAAAAAAAATTAAACATACTCACCACTTACCAATTTTTTTTTTTTTTGCAAACTAGAAAAATATTTTTGGTTAATAATTTTTTGTGCAAAATAAAAAATATATATATAAAAGCACAAATAATATAACATTAACAGAATTTCTTAAAAAATATTGGCAATAAGGATTTGGAATAATATTAGAATAATAATATATAACTAATTTCTAATTGTGAAGATGAAAAGGGTATTTTGGAACAATTATATGAAAAAAAAAAGTTGAGTGGAAGTGGCACAACCAAAATAGAGTGACAATATCCACTCTCATACTATCTTAGTATTTTATATTTAAAGTAGTATTAGAAGTTTTCTTAAATTTCAATTCAAGACTTTTTTATTCAATAATTTAAATTTTTATTATTAGTTGTATTATTATTATTACTATCCCAGCTTAAAGCCTGATAAATTATATAACTATATTCTAAAAAGATTTAATTACTCTGCAAGTCCCTATAATTTCATTCGATTTCCAATAGTTTAAAAGTTTTTAATTAAGTGACTATATTATATAAAATTTTTCAATTAAACCCCTGCGAGTAATAATCATTATAAAAAATGAAATATTTCTAGCCTATATTAGAGACTCAATTGAAATTTTTATATAATATAGGGACTTAACTAATAACTTTTAAACTATATGGACCTGATTAGAAATTGAGTAAAATTTTAGGGACCTGCAGAGCAATTAAAGCTTTTAAAAATACACAATAAATTTTCTTAAAGAGATTTGTGGTCTCGTGAGTTTGTCAATAAACATCTTAAGTTACTGATTAAGAAGTGACAAATATTAAACTAAAAATAAGGTATTTGATATATTTAAAGATTTAATGTTTTAATATTATTTCACTCATTAATTCTTATTCCTTAAACATATTTTAAGGATACATTGGTATATACAATTTTTACACCATGATTTGATAATTTATTAAAATATATCTACAACCAATCAAACTTCTTATGTATAGATGAATATATTCTCTCCATTCTTTATTAATAATTATAATGAAAAATCATGCTATTTTAGTACATTCAAAAGCTAATGTATCTGTGATGTGAATGTATCTGGTCACAAATAAATTAGCTTTTAAATGTTACAAAATCGTATAGTTTTTCATCACAATTATTAATAAGAAATAGAGGGAGTACTAATCAATTTTTATTTTAATAATTTAACAACATATTGATTCTTTTTATGATAATTAAAAGATAAGATGACTTGACTCCAAATAAGGGAAGCAAAAGGTGTATCATCATAAATAACGACTCATAGGACCAAAAAACTAAAAAAAGGACAATACTAAAGTACATTACTCGAGTACCACCACACCTTGTGTGCAAAAATTACGGAACATTGAAGTAAAGACAAACAACATGGTTATGACAGGACAATCAAACCATCCACGAAATCTTGAAGATTCACTAATCTATTAACTAAAAAAACTCAGCCCTTTAAAACAGACCAAGAAATCATAACTATGCTTTGTCACCAAATAAAAACAGCAACTACATCAAAACGCACAATTGAATGAGCTACTTGACATATATATACTTATATGCCAATATCTTCAAGTGTGTACAAAAAATACACATTTGAATATAATAGTAAGAGACTACACCAGCACAGTTTATATACTTCAGCCTTAAGCACACACAATCTTCAAAGATAAGCACATCAAACCAGTAGGACAATATCACCATCACTTTATATAAGAACCCAGAAAACAATCGTATCTCGAATAAAATAACAAACATAATAGCCACACCCAAGAATCACACCACTTGTATATTACTCACTAGTGTTTCACTCAAGCCAACACAATTAAACAACCACCCT
This sequence comes from Dalbergia cultrata, assembly GCA_031216105.1. Classification (NCBI taxonomy): domain Eukaryota; kingdom Viridiplantae; phylum Streptophyta; class Magnoliopsida; order Fabales; family Fabaceae; genus Dalbergia; species Dalbergia cultrata. The sequence goes on along the minus strand of CM062348.1, from coordinate 52,738,469 downwards.
CATATCTCGAACTTTTCCCCTAGATAGAAAGGTTGGTTACTGTGTATCACTTTTTCACCACCTCCAAACATCAATCCAAACTGCAAAACAATCAAAACTGAACATTAAACCTACCAACTTCATAACAAACGAAGGTTATGAGATACCAATTAGGCCTCATAAGTGTATCTCTCCTCTTAAATATTATTTTCACCTTCTATCTCTCACAAAAACTCCCCCTCATGTCAAAATAACCTCACTATGTTTCACTATGCAAGCCATCCACTTCCATGATCACCTTATACATCCTTGAAAAACACACAGCGGAGCACGCAAAACTTTTATCTTTCCCCATCGAACAGAAGGATACCTAGGAAACACATGCATAAAAACTCCATACGCAGCAGGAATTCATAGCTCCAACATCTATGCATGAGGTTAAATAAAAATTTATTCCAATTAATCTGCTCATTTTGGAAAACAACTCTATTCCTCTGTTCCCATAGAGAAATTAAAATGGCATAAAAACAAATATTCCAATCCTTTAATTCCCTTCCCATGAAATCAACATTTTTCCGCATTTCAAAATTTAATATAGGATCATCAGCCATCATTCATTTAATACCCCACCAATTACAGCCAAAAGACCAAATTTTCTAAGAAAATTCACAAGTGAAAAATAAGTGCGGTAGTGTCTTATCAAAGAATTTACAAAAAACACATCTAGAGTCACCGCTAATGATATTAAAGCAAGACAATCGATATTTGGTATTGACTCTACCGAGGATAACAAACCAAACAAAAAGTTTCACTCTTGGCAGAGGACACCCAAGCCAAACACTACATAAAATAGGGTCAACTTGAGAAGTAAGATATTTTTCGTGAAAATACTCCATAACAAAAGAATGAACATTAAATCTATAGAAAGGATGGAAACTCTAAACAACACTATTAGGCATAATAAATTGCAACTGTACCTAATTAATGAGGTTTTCTAATTCAGCTAACAATGATACTTCCCACTGAAAGAGATTCCTTCTCCAATTCAACCTCCACTGCCAAGTTGCACCAAACTGCACACCACACTCTGCTATGAACATCTCCTTTTGAAGAGAAATTTGGTAAAGTCTCAGGAAAAAAATCATCAACTTGTTATTATCAATCCAAACATCTTCCTAAACTCATGATGTACTTCCATCTCCAATAGCTTTCTTAAGCCCCAATGAGATTATAGAATGGATTGTACCGTCAAGGCCATTTATTCCACTAATAACTCCCCACAAACCTCCTTTTGGTAGACTTTGTTGGTCAACCATTGTTCTCGACCCATCCAAATTTAGCACGCACAAATAGCTTATTTCCGCAAGGCATATCTTTCCAATGAAAACCTCTACCATCACTTGAACAATAAGGCTGCGCATTCATTATCACTAAATCACCAACCCCAAGCCCACCACATTTTCTAGGCTTCTGAATAACATCCCACTTAGCTTAACTAGTGGAATAGTAGATTTACATCTTTTTTGGCCCCAAAAGAACTTACATTGAAGGGAGATAATTTTCCTAGCAATCACTTTTGACATTTTAAAAATCTCTAGGTAGTATATCAGTAGACTGTTCAAAACAGCCTTGATCAATACCAACCTTCTCACCCTTGAAAGCATATTACATTTCCATATGCTCAACTTTTTTCTTACCTTTTTAATGATCGGGGCCCAAGTAGCCTCATAACGAGGGTTAACCCCAAGTGAAATGCCCAAATATTTAATTGAAAAAGAAATCACTTGGTAGTTTAACAATGGACAAATTTTTACTACCAGAGTGCCTTCACAATTTAAAGGTATAAGGGCAAATTTAATTGGGACAACATATTATTAAATATTAATATAAAACTGAATGTTTGCAGTAAATTAAAATTAAATCCTTTTAATATGTACCGGTCTTAATATGGAAAACTTTTAATTACACTGTTCATACACCACACCAAATATCGCCTAATTTAGCAGAATACTTTAATGAAAAGAAGCCCGTTCAAGTTACAAATTTAGAATGCAATTGATAAGGGTATCCGATCCACTAAAGTAATTAATGCAGACAGAATACAGTATAAAGCAAGATTGAACTTCTTTTGTAGTGTTCTAATGCCGCTCTTATCGTGTAATTAAAGAAAGGGATCAGAAACATCTTTAGTTACAAGATAGTAAAGAGCAAATTAATTAGGAGCAGTGAATAGCTTTGACTTTTTTGATGGCTTTGATCCTTGAACTGTTGTCCTATTAAATCGCACTGAGATTTTGCCTGATACTCGTTTTTCTTTTTCTAATGGTATTGAAACCTAGCTACCCTAATATTTTAAAATAGTCAATGTATTCATATCAAATATATATCACATCAAATATATATTATATCTGATATTAATATAATACTTTTAGATATTTATAGTTATATTTAATATATTTTTAATTTAATTTATAATGTATTTCCATAACATATTGAATATATACTTATTTCAATATTCGTGCAATATAAACATTTAAACGTTGGATTAATATAATAGGACTAGATTGACCGGGTTAGATTAACTAGTTTTAAATAAGCGCCAATATTTAACCATAAATATAATTAATTTGAACCTGAATGGTTTACAAATCAAGTACTATAAATAATTGAAATTCATTTTTAAAAAATAATAAAAGAATTTAATGGTGCAAATCAAATTTTAGCCCTTTGGAATTAATTGATTGAAGATTATGAAGTAATTTACATAATAACTAAGGTATTAGTTAACTTAAAATAGGTTAAATAGCTCAACAAATTATAATTATGTTTTTATAGAGATATTAAATTTATAAACTAATTTATTGTTAATATAGAACATTATATTTACTGATATATTGAGTGATTAGGGACCTAATTACAAAAGTTTTATTCCTATAAGAACTTTATTTAGATTTAGATGAAATTATGTGCTTGAATATATAAATATATCTTTTACAGCAACCAAACCTATTTTGATCAGACGAAAAAAGTATATTATATATGTTTTCATTTAATATTATTATAATTGTTATCGGTAGATTGGTTAATTGAGAAACAATTTATAAAGTTAATATTACTATAACCATTTAACTATAATTTTTAAAATTGTAAGAACCTATTTATATATCAAGTGCAAGTATAAAGTGTTGAGTAATTAATCCTACGAAGAAACACATAAAAGATGGGATAGTAGTAATCTTCTATATTCCGCCCAAGCAAACAGTACCCAGAAAATAAGGAGTCATAAAAGAGCAGGGTCAAATTGTTCTTCATCATTGTCCATAAAGGGTCGTCACATAACGTTGTTCTACTTATGGCCTTAGTACGGTAGTGAATAATATAATTAATTAATATCTTCAGAAAAGAACCATTGGTATATTTCTATATATATGACATAATTTGAGTACTCTCCAGACAAGTATAAGCTTTTCGTCGCAACCTTGGTATTCAAATAAATCGTCTTATGTGTAATACTCCTATAACTTTGCGGGTTACACTTCAGTATAGCTATGTTGACTTTCTGGCGTAGTAGTTTGAACTTTGAACATGGGTCACTGAATGCATAGTGAATGGGCAATGATGAAGGCGAGAGTGCCAACGGTTTGATGATTAGAAACTTGACTTCGAACTTCAGAGTTTGGTGCATGACAGATATAATCAATCATCCGACTATTAGGTTAATGAGGCTACAAGACTAGCCAGGAGAGTAGAGTACACATGGTGCTGAATTTGATCTAGTCCTTTCGAATATAATTGACCGTTAATATGTTTGGTTGGATAAATTAAAGAACACCGGATTAGGATGGTTTGTTGGCGACTGTCTAAAACAAAAACCAAAGAATCCAATCTAATCTAGCTAGTCAGCGTGGCTAGTATGTTCATATATTGACCGACCGTTAGTTAATTGATACGTTTCAATTAGAATACCGTTAGAACAAGAAAAAACAGCAAGCAAAATCTCAACTCAATTTAATAAAGACAAGAATTCAATTCAAAGCTAATTAATGATAGCTCCAAATTCTCGCTTTAACTAAAGATGTTCTAGTTCCTTTCAGCCCCCCAGGATATATTATATTTTATGCTGCACTAGAATAAAGAACAAGCTCAGCCTTGCTTTATTCAGTATGCTTCATATTTAATAGTTATTGAAGCAGATTCTTGTCAATTTAATTGTAAACTTTATTCTAGAAGGGTTTCTTTTCATTAAAGTTTCATGATTAACTAGCTCGGTGATATCCGGGATGCGCAACTATCTTAAGACTAGTGGGTTTAAAATTTCAATTTGTTGTATTATTTATTTAATATACTTTGCTAGAACAGTAAAAAATACTGGCTCCCTTCACAACAAGAATTTTAATTTATTCACTGCTCGTTATTATATTATTTAGACTAAATACTCAAACAGATCTCAAGTTTGCATTGAGAAACAAATTTAATCCATTAGATTTTAAAAATCTCATAGTGGTTCCTCACATTTCAAAAAAGGAGATAAATTAATTATTTGTATAGTTCCATACATCGTATGAAGAGATCAATTTGTCCTCATTTTAACTATACAGAATTATATGAAATAATCAATTTATTCTCTTTTTTAAAATGTGATGGACTAATAACTTGTCCCCCAATATAAACCTGAAGAACTTATTTGGGTATTTAGTCCATTGTGTTAACTTAATGCCTTTAGAACATTATCATGACCTGGTGTCTTGTAAACTTTTACACACTACTTCATCGGATACATTTTGGGTTATATTAAGTACGACCCTCATCATTTTGTTCACATGGTTTATATTTCTTTGTCCCTTCATATATTAATTGATCTAGCATTTGTAATTAATATCTGCCCAAATTTATCAATAAATATATATCGTACGTATCACAACCATTGGCAAAACTAAAAAGGGGTAATTGCAATAACACAAGGAATACCTTATGTCCAATTCAAATGGAAGTTAAAGATATGCATGTTAATAATTATTTCTGTATAAATACAATTACACACTTGATTCAGGCTTCCAATTAAGTTCCAACCACTGGGGAAGCCAAAAAATACAAACTTAGAAGGCAATCTCAGAATTATTTATTAAGTAAATCAAAACTCAAAAATATATTATAAAAAAAGAGACGACCAGGACTTAACTAGTAGCTAGAAATTTATATCTTATACATTGACCTGGGGACCGAGCTTGCATTGTAAGTTTTCTTTCATTTTCCCAGAGACTTGAATTAAGATAACTCTCATTCCTCAATTAGCAATAGTCCAAGTCATATCGTTCTCAAAGATCCAGTGGCACACTTCGATCTGACCTGGACCCGACCCAAGAGCTAAAAATGCACCGTGGGTGGGGCTCCAAGCAGTTGTATCCAAGTGACAGATGGCAACACCATGGTTAATCTTAGCCTTAGTGCTTGGGTCCAAAAGATCCGCTTCATAAACTCGAACCTTAGGAACCGAGTGGCAGTAATAAAGCAAATAAGGGAACAAGCTTTGATGACAAGAAACAGATTTTGTTACATTACCACCGTTGATCCCCCTAACTCGACCCACCATCACGTTGTTCTTCGACCCGTTAACATTCTCAGTGGAACGAACCGTAATGTCGCGACCCAAAACCGAGGTTGCAAAATCAATCATGTCCTCGACCGAGCCAACGCACCGTTTTGTCTCACCCTTGCTGGGTGCCCTTTCGCACTCTCCCAATGACTCCTTTATCATCTTGTCCGTAGAGGACTCATCGGAGGCCTTGAACACGCGCTTGAGGTCGGAAGATGTGAAGGGCAATTTGGTCAAAATGGATCGAGGCAGAAACGACCTTTTGGGCATCTTGTCCCTAATATCCGGCATGGGCATGATGGTGCCTTCCATCAGCATGCTCTCACGGAAGAACTTGCCCGGCTCAACCCACTTTTTTACCAGACTGCCACTAGCCTTATGGGAAGTAGATGAGGAACTAGCATTGGTGTAGCTGGAGAACGAGACGGCTTCTTTGTTATAATCCTTGAAGGTGTTGTTGACACCGTATTCCTTGAACCCAACCTAATAGTTAAAAAAAAGAAAAGAAAAAGAAGTTTAGTTTCTTATGCATTAGATGAATAGAGATCGTATTGATACCAAATATTATATTAATGTTAGCGTACAGATTTAAAGATTGATACGTGAGTTGAAATTTTGCTCTTATTAGTTTATTTTTCGTGAAAAATCTAATTCATATCAATTTTTTGGGAGATATGTAAGTGTCTTCCTTCAAATTTGCTTTGAAAAAATGAATCAAATGATATTACGATACATACTATTCTACTAGAGTTTTTGAAAGAAAAATTAAATAAGGGAGATTGTTAGATAAAATGATGGTATAACTTACTTATTCCTGAAAAAAAAAATCAATATATACGTCGCATCATTTTAGTAAAGAAAATGCTTTCAATAAAAAAAATGTGCTAGAAAAATACTTATCAGAAGGATGTGTCAAAATACGATAGACATACATCTTATGCTTTTTATCCAATTTTGCTAAACAATATTTTCACACTAAAAGTTTCTAGAGATATAACAAACTATTTTAACAAATAAATCTACGACTCTCAAGCATTTTATTAATGTATATTTATGCAATAATTGAAAAAAACAAACGTATTTAATTTGATGCGAAACATTTTGGTCCAGAAAACATAACAACTCACCCACCTTAGGATCACCAGTTGCGTTTTTGGCATAGCCTTTGAATGTGTCGGTCCCTTCATTGAAGGACTTGCCATAGTTGGTGAAGTCCACCTCGGCTCCTAACCCGGACCCCTTTGCGTACGACTCGAACGAGTCCGCACCCACGTTGGCCTCCTCCCTATAAGTCTTGAAGCTCTGAATCCCCCCTAAGGTTCCGGCTCCGTACGTCCTGAACGTCTCCGTCGGGTTGTTCATGTTCACGCCGTAGTTCATGAACGTGTCGTTCGGCGACGTCCCCTTCGCCCCGTAGTTCGAAAACGACGACGCCACCACGTTTGAATTGTTCCCGTAGCTGTCGAACTCGCTCAACTCCGCGGCCGCGCCCTTCCCGTAGTTCGAGAAGCTCTGCTCGCCGGCGTTTCCGTCGTCGCTGTACTTCGAGAACCTCTCCTGCCTTCCGGCGGCGCCGGTGGAGTACGTGGTGAACCGGAGGTCCGGCACGTTGGCCCCGTTGGTGTACCTGATGAAATCGCCGGATCCGCCGCCGGTGTTGGTGCCGTAGGTGTGGAAGCTCTCGTCGACGACGTTGCCGTCGTTGCCGTAGCTGACGAACTTCTCGCTGCCGCCGGCGGATGACCGGCTGTAGCCGCGGAAGTCGTTGACCGGAGTGGTGAAGAGGCCCTCGGAGTAGTTCGTGAAGGAGCTGAAAGGCCCGGCGCCGTTGTTGCCGTAGCTGGTGAAGTTCTCGCCGTTGTTGTAGTTGGCGAAGTTGCTGCTTCTGGGGTGTTTGGCGAGGTTGGGCTTGATGGTGTCAGGGAAGCAGAGGAGGTTCGCGGAGGAACAGAACTCCGGGAGGCGCGTGGAGAGCGCGTTGGTTGCCGCGAGCTTGGCGAACTTGGCGGCGTCGATGGCGGTTAACGGGGAGGCCTTGGAGATGAGGAAGGATGGCTTTGGGAGTGTGTTGCGGATCGCTTTGTCCCAGTAGCGCATCGCGAATGCCTTCGGTGTGAACGGGTTTGTGTCGGCGGCGCCGTAACCAACCTGCATGCGTTTCATGAGAATATGTTAGGGGCGTGTTTGGCTTAATTCGTTCTAAGACAAAAGATTAAGTTAAAACGTAAGTAAATATGATTTTTGACGGATTGAATATATATGTTTAAGATAAATTAAGAATCGGTTTATTTTATTATATGGAAACTAAAATGTAAGCGTGGTATTGGACTTGGAAGGATGAGAAATTAAAGGTGAATGGGGTGGGGGTGTGTGCGCTTACGGTGCATGATGAGAAGAAGAGGAGGATGAAGAGGAAGAAGAGGGTGCTCATGTTGCTGAGCTAGCTCTTTGCTGCGGAGATGAGTATCTGGAGAGAGAGAGAGGGGAGAGAGTGTGTTCAAAAGTGTTGGTGGGTTTGGTTTGTGTTGCAAGCAGAAATTTATAGGGGTTTGGAGGTGGCAGCTACAGAGTGATCAACAGTGAAGCACTGAAGTTAAGAAAAAGTGTTTTGTTCCTTCGACACAATAAAAGTGGATTTTTATTTTCATTGAAATATTTATTTTATTATTATTAAATTTAATTGATGGATTGGATAAGTAAGATTATTATTATATTTAATAGTAATATAATAATTATTTTAATAAATATTTATTTTTAGAAAAATTATTTGTATATTTTTAGGACATATTTAACGTGTATTTTAGGAATAATAATAATTATTTATTAATTTTAATATAAAATACTTTAAATTTTTATAAAAATTAAGAATATATAATTGTGGGTTTTTTTGAGTACACAACAAATATCCTTTAGGAGTATGTAAATATTTTCCCACTAAGAAAAACTCTTAGGTGTGTACTCTAGTGCAGTCTGTGTATTGTGCAGTTGGTGTAGTTGGTAGAAAAAATAAATAAATCTGTGGAGCCTTCTCACCTGGTCCATGTCGACTTATGAACCATCATGGTGCGCGAAGACAAACACAATTAAAAGGTTTTTAATCATAGAATTAAAAATGTCAAAGTTATTTTTTATTTTCCTCCATAATTTTCTTTTTGGGCTTCCTGCACACGTCTTCTGGTTCTAGTATCTAAAAATAATACTATATTATTTTTTTTTCCTAGAGATTTTCAAGCGAGTGATTGCTGCTCGTGCCTCATGTGAAATTTTCGCTGTCGCTAACTTCATTAAAGTATCATGATTAACTTGCTCGGTGATAGAAGCACCAAAAAAAAAAAAAAAAATTGCTCGGTGATATCTGGGATGCGCAAGCGCAACTATCTTAAGACTAGTGGGTTTTTTAAAGAATTTATTTTCAATTTGTTTTGTTTATATTATTATTTAATCATACTTTGTTAAATCATTAAGACATGCTGGATAAAATTAACAATCACTACATCAGAAATATATATATATGGATCTCTTTTAAAATTTTAGTTTATCAACACTCCGTTTAAGAATAAAATAAAAATCATTTTATGTTGACAATTTTATTTATTACTCGTTATTCTTTATTCATTGTATTAACCAATTAATGCCTGTATAACAATGTCATGATCAACAACTGTCTTGAAAACTTTTCTAATCCACTTCATGGGGCACACTTTGGGTTATATTTAAGTACAACCCTCATCATTTCGTTCGCATGGCTTTGCTTATGATAATCCAATTTTGTGTCTTTGCAAGCTCCTTCTAATCTCCGACCCTTTCTAGAACATGGTTTAGATTTCTTTGTCCCTTCATACATTAATGGATGTAGCATTTGTAATTAATATCTCCCCAAATTGGTCAATAAATAAATATCGTACCAAAACCATTTAGAAAAACTAAAAAGAGGCAATTGCAATGAGTAAAGGCTACATAATATAATTAGAATAAAATAGCTAATATTTTATACAGAATATATATATGATGGTGATTAGATTAAATATAGTGATAGAACTTATATAATTATTAATTATACCATATTATTATGACTTTTATTCATAAAAAAGTCAATGTATATATACATCGCATCATTTTAATTAAAAAAAAGTATTTCCCGACCAAAAAAGGTGTCAACAAATATTTACCAAAATTTTGTATTAAAATATGATAAACACATCTTATACTTTAATTTTTAACCAATTTTAATAGGCAATAGTTTCGAACTAAAAAATTTCGGGAGGTAAAGCATGACTATTTTAACAAATAAATCTAGTAAAAAAGAAATTAAGACTGTCAAGCATTTTTCATTGTATGAATATGTTATTAAAAAAAAAAATAACATAAAGGGTCCGGCGCCGTTGTTGCCGTGGCTGGTGAAGTTGTCGCCGTCGTTGTAGTTGGCGAACTTGCCTCCTCTGGGCAGCTTGGCGAGGCTGGGCTTGATGATTTCGGGGAAGCAGAGGAGGTTGGCGGCGGAGCAGAATTCCGGGAGGCGCGTGGAGAGCGTGTTGGTTTCCGCGAGTTTGGCAAACTTGGCGGCGTCGATGGCGGTTAACGGTGAGGCCTTGGAGATGAGGAAGGATGGCTTTGGGAGTGTGTTGCGGATTGCTTTGCCCCAGTAGCGAATCGCGAATGCCTTCGGTGTGAACGGGTTTTGTGTCCGCGGCGCCGTAACCAAACTGTATGCGTTTCATGAAAATGTAGGCTAGGGCGTGTTTGGTTTGTTGTTCTAAGACCAAAAAGAAAAAATAATAAAGTTAAAATGTAAAGTAAATATAATTTTGACCAATATAGTATTGAGATAAATTAGGAATCGGTTAACTATATATGGAATTACTAAAATGTAAAGGTGGTATTATTGGAGGTGGAAGGATGAGAAAGTTGGATGAGAGTGTTTGTGTTTACGGTGAGTGATGAAGAGAATAGGAGGATGAAGAGGAAAAGGGTGCTTATGTTGTTGCGGAGATCAGTAATAGAAGGGAGAGACAGTGAGTGTTGAAAAATGTTAGCGGGTTTGGTTCGTGTTGAACGCAGAAATTTACAGGGGTGTGGATGTGGTGGCAGCTACAGAGTGATCAGCACTGAAGTTAGTGATCTACAATGGATTATTTGGGCCTCCAATCCTTCTAAAATCTCGCATTAAGATGATAACCGGTGTTTATTTTTTCGGTTTTCTTTAGCACGGAACTCTTTTTATATTCACGAACTGAATCGTGATTGTGACTAGATGTTTAAGGAATTTATTTATTTAACAACTGTGGTAGATCATATATAACAGGTGATGTTATTTGGAACACTAAAATGACTAAATGAGCTATTCATGAATACTTGTTCAGATCGAAAGAAAGATAAACTTTTTATTTTAAATGGGGTTTACAATGCTTGATGTTGGGTGTTAAAAAAATATATTTATCTATTCTGTTAATTTTTTGAAAGATATATACGCGTTATTTTTACCGGAAGATGTACACTGGATTCCGATTCCACTAACATCTGTAATTATGATCGTGACTAAAAGCAATACTATATCAGTACGACTACTTTTTCCGAAGGGATTTTCAAGTGAGTGATTGCTGCACGTGCCTCATATGTGAAATATTCATACTTGCTAACCTCTCAAATGATCGTAATTATTAGGTTTTTTATTTTTGATATGTTGTGTCAATTTAATATTTCCTCATGTATGAGATTGTGTAAAAATTTACATAAATATGATGTGCAAATCTGGCCATTGATTTAAAAAATAATTATTTTCGTTTTCCAAAACTTGTCATTGGCGAGATTTGGTTTAAAAAATAATATTTTTTGTTTTTCAAATCTTACTGTCGGCAAATTTTAAATTAAAAAGTAATATTTTATTAGCAAAATTCTGGCATTGACGAGATTTCATGAAATCCTGCCATTGACGGGATTTCATACACTATAATCATGTAATTAGCCAAACTAACCCATGACAAATTTTTCCTTCCCCCACCATATTGAAAAAAATGACCCTAATTATTACTACTAGATGCATTGATTTTTCAAGATATCAAATTTTAATTTTTTTTTTTAAAAGATAGTTAAAAATAGATAAAGGAGTAGGCCCTCCAACCTAAGAATGGCATAGTATATGAAAACCCAAAAAAAAAAAACAAATATCAACACACCACCAGGAAGATGTATATGCATTATTAAAACATTGGTATTCCAATCCTAACTCAAAAAGGAAAAGTAAAAAATAAGCATAGCCCATTATTACTTCAGTTCACAGTATAAGTCATTTTTAAATTTTTTATTTAGTCTAAAATATTAGCCATTTTCACATTTCAAGAAAGCATTTATTACTTTTTATCCATTTTACCTCCATATTTATAATGAATAAAAATGAATGGATATGAGTATAATTATTTAATGAACATATAATTTATAATGAATAATACATGATATTTTTATCTTTTACTTTTGTTATTTTAAAAAATCAATTAAATTCAATTATCAACTTAATTCCTATGCATAACCTTAAATGTTGTATTATAGATCGAAAATAGTATTAATTTTTTATGATTGTACAAAAGGATAAAGCGAGACCCAAAAGCACGCAGATCAAATCAACTAACAAGAACTGTTTTAGCTTAACCAAATTATCTTCCTTAAAACTTCGGAGGAGAACTTTATCACCTCAGTGATCCTACTCAACTCAATTGGGATTGCCTCCCATATATAGAAGCATAAACGGGTGATTTAGATTGAAAAATTGTGAGACAGAATCTAAAAATTGTGCACATCCTTGCTTTCAGGATGGACGAGGGCGATCTTATGGCTACAATGTTCACAACACTCGTCACTTTCTGATTGGCACTGCGTCGTCGTTTTTATCATAAAATCATAATATTGCGTTTAGTCGCTAATACTGATTTTTGTTTTGTACTAATTACTATCTTCTGTGATCGATCCATGCATGCTAGCTTGACCTTTCCAACAAGGCAATACATGTGCGTTATCCTGAAAGCACGGCGAGAAGGCTCGCAAAAATGGCACAATTTTGCAATTGATGTAAAGATCAAATGCGAGCTTATGAACCTTGCTTGTTTGCACTTCACATTTGTGGTTAAGGAATAAGGACATATATAGGGCCAATTACTTGGAGATATGTATGATTTTGTTTCAAATATGTGGCACTGATTGTGACCAAATTCCTTTTGATAAAAAGAAAGTTTGGTAACAAGATCATATCGGAAACTGTTCAATGAGGAAGTGTGATAGCTACTAATTATTCTGACATAATTTATTAGTAGTTATTGTATTACAACTTATTTCATGTTTATTTTGGATATTCCTAAAAGTGAATATTGTGAATAATTTTTTTGGTTTAATTTTTTTTGTAGTGGCTGTTATCCAATTATGTATTGACACATCAGTAAAAGTGATTAAATCTCATACCACTATTACTTAGAAAGTCATGCAAATAAAATGATTTGATTAAATAAGCACTACAAAAAATTTAGCCTATGACAACACTTATTTTGGGCACATACGAAAAATATTACCTATATATTACACATATACAACATTTCTTTAAATGTGTTGCCTTGTTATAACAAATGCTATACATTTTAGGTTAAGGTAACATTTTTCTATACGATTGTTAAATCAAGTGTGGTCAATTATGTCTAAGATAATATTTTTTTAACAAAGGCTATATTTTTTAAGCTAAGACTTTATTGTTCATAATATTGCTATATTAGGGATGACCAATTGTCTAAAACAACATTTTTCAATAGAAAAGATAATGTTTTTCATATATCAAGGACAACACATTTAGAAAAAGTATTACCTATATATAAAAAAGGAAGCATTTTTGTCATGTATTGTCAAAGTAAGTGTTGTCTTAGATATATAAATTTCTTGTAGTGGATGGTATGAAAAAAATTTATACTATCAATATATATAAATTAAACTCTAATTTTTTTTTTATTATTAACAAGACGTTAAAGTCTATTATCAATCTTTATGAAATAGTATATTTAACTTATTATGCACCCGTTTGTGTGAATATTTTTCCAAAAAAGTGTTTTTAATTAAATTAAACATTAAAACTTAAAATTTATATTTTATAGGAAAAAAAGAGTATTTTAAAACTATAAAAAATTAAAATTTCTATTTTTTGTTTCGTCTTTATTTGTCGATTTTTTTAATCGTTGAGTCACTTGATGTACTCCTCTTTGAGAGTTTAGCACCATTTAACTATATTAAGAAAAAAGTATTTTAAAAATTCATAAAAGAAATTATAGTATATTTTTTTCAAAAGTAAAAAACAACCATACCCTATAAGTACTATGTAAGGTGAACGAGTAATTTGGCTTGTACTATGTAAGGTGAACGAGTAATTTGGCTTTTAGATATGTCATAGTCTCATTCATTGTACTGCTTCTGTCTATTAATTTGCAGTTAATGTTTTAGTCATTGGGATGGGAAAAAAAAGGGCGAGTAGCAAACAAGATCCATGGAAAGGAAGGAGATGCCCACAGAATCAACCGACAACATAAAGGAAAGTCCCATGGGAGGGAAAAGTGTTGGAGGAACATATGTTGACCACTAGATTCCATTTTAGCGAGAAAAGTCAACAGGGTTTTTTCTCTTTTTATTATACTACTAATTTATAATTTGGGTACGATAATTATATTTACTGTTTTATCATACGCACTCCTCCTTTTTATTTCATGTGTAAGAAGATAGAACACGTAGTATTTGGATCTCCAATATTGGCTGAAAGGGAACGAAGCACACATGTTCAAAGAAAAAGAAACATATGACGCAAATTTAGAAAGGAGATATCATTGTTAAGCTGATTGATGACAATTACATGCATGCGTTGCAATTAATGTCTATACGTGGAAAACATTTTTAATTTGCTGAACATGTGCTTCTTCTGCCAAATATTATCACACATCCTCTTCACTTACCATACAATTTTAACATGAAATGGCAAACCAAATATGGTTGTTAAATCACTTCAATTCATATCCTTATCATTAAAATTTAAAACTCTTTTTGCCACAATCAACTCTTGCCTAAATTTGTAAAATCTCTTTCATATCGGTTACTAATCGTTGCAGCATGAAAGATGCTTTTTTTGAAATCTTTGTCATGAAAACACCAACTGCTCTAAGTTATTTTATTTATGTGTTTTTTTTTCTGACGGGACTGCTCTAAGTAAAACTTGGTAAGTGCACTAAGATAAAAGAAAAATAAAAATACTCATCAAAATCAAATAAATTAAGGCTTTGTTATCTTAATTAGTTACACACAGAAAAGTACATATCGCACTCGTTAGAGTTTTATGACATTCATACCTAAACACCTATTCAAAGTAAAGAAATTTAAAAAAGAAAAATTAAACCATGCTTTATTTTAAATATTTATTATACATTTTTTGACAAGCATCGGCAGTTTGTACGTTTTGTTCCCAAACACACCTTTACAAAATTTACTATGATACGAAAAAAAAAAGTAACCGTGCAAAAGGAATTAATCATAAAGAGTAATACTATTTTCATACCTAAAAATAACACTTACTTTATCACCATGAAATGTGATGAATGAGTGAAATAAATGGAGACAAATATCATATTTAATAATAATAAAATGAGTATTCTAATAAACACCTATTTTTAAATATTAAAATAGGTGTTACTCTTTCCTTTTGATACATCATCCATGATTCCTTGTCAAGGTTTAGAGTTTTCACAATTGTATCATGACAACGTATGATTGTGACTGTATCATTTGTAGTATTTGAATAATTTTGGACAATTACCACAGTCAGAATATAATCATAGCCACAATTTCAAACTATATATGCTTCCTTTATTATTCCCTTCCTTTGTAAAATATCTGTTAAATTTAAATAAACAGAAGTATTAAGAAAGATAATAAATAATATAATAATAAAACATTTGTATGCAAAATAATAGAATATAGACTAATATATCCTAATGATAATTAATTATAGAGCACATCAAATTGTTAAAAATAAAAAGTTATACTAATAGTTATTAATTGCTCATGAGTCTACTATTAGAACAAAAATAAATATATTTTATTAGAATGTGAAATTAACAAATATTTTAAAAGATAACTTTATCTAAAAATGAACAAATATTTTGAAAAAATGAAGTAATTTGTATATAAAGCAATGTTATTTCAACAACCTAAAATGAAGTGTTTATGGATATCCACTTAAATTTAATGGTTGAAAACAAGAACTTATGCTTTAAATAGGGCCCACATGAAATTTAAAGGTAATAGATTAGATATTATTATGGTCTCCAATGTATTAGGTGTTAAATTAACATTTCTCTCTGGTGTTATGAGAAAGACTACAATTAACTTTAGTTGATAAGATGACGCCATGGTGAACATTTAGTCATTTACACAAATTTGACCAGGACAGCTTTTAATGCATGTTGTTCTTGGTTGGGTTCAATACTTCAATTAATTGATTCAAGGATAAATGGCCAGCACTACAGCACATTGATAACAAGATCCTAAGAGGCTGGGAATATAAAATCTCTTTGCTCATATTATCTATGAGAAAAGTTCGCTTATAATAAAATCTGCTGTGCTTTCGTTTTCTTCATTTCCTTTTTGACCATCTGCTTTTGCATTACTATAACAACAAATAGTTCAGGCCTTAGTTATGTTCAATTCTTTTTCTGCAATATAATCAGTAGTCCCGTATGTATTGAATTCAAAATGGTTACAAAAGATGGGTGCCAACCAATGATGATGTGCTTAAGAAGAAAATTAAACAAAGAGAATGTATAATCTCTTCTTTTCATTGTAAATTCACTTTTTTTTCCTTTAAAAAAGTATTCTACGAACTTTGTCAGTTAAACTTTAAATTTACAGTCTTTGGCCAAGTTCCTAATCATCAATGCGATCACAAGAAGGCCTCCACATGTGGGGTGGGGGGAGGACAAATTTTTGCATGTTCGTGGATTACATTTAATACGAGCTACAAAAATATTTATAATTATATATTTTTAATTTCTAATAAGTTTTGAGTATTTTATATTTAAATTGAATGATTATGATTGTTCTTGAAGCAAGTATTAATGCATTTCAGAAGCATATACAAATATTTCCTCGGGATGGGTGGGTGAGGCTATTAATAGTGGTAGACACACAGTTAACCCAGTTAACGTACAATTAATCTACTGCAGAAGCAGCTAATACTAAGATAAAACAATACTAACTGAGCCTAAATACAAAGACACCTCCAAAAATCAATAAAGCCGTTGTCAAAATGAACAGATAAGACAACTTTGTCTCCCGAAACTACGTATTAATACATATTAAAACATATAATTGGCTCAAGGATTGTCATTATATTTTATTTTTCTAATCGATCATGTGTCTTTATGGATTTCTTCAAATACAGAATTCAAAAATATCTTTTTTCTTTAAATATATATCACTCTTCTTCGATCAAAGTCATGAGCAAAGTCACTAGTGTCAGTGATAAATGTCTTAAAAACCAAAAAAAGTCATGGGCAAAGGCATTAATTTCTTCCAACTAATTAGAGATACATAATAAATATGAAATGTTATAATAATAAAAAATTAATATCACAAAAATTTAAATTCGTCAAAGCCTTGATAAATGAAAAAGATTGCATCTAAGACATGGTAATTAGTGCAAATCTCATCAAGTCGAATTTTCATTTGAATTTTTACAAGATCGTGATGTACAAGTTAAATTTTGGAAAAGTAAATGAATTATGCTATTTTATTTTATTTTTATTGAAAATACAAATTTCTTTTTTGTCCGTCTCACATTACTCACTCGCCAAATGTGAGTAGGTGATTGAAATTAAAGGCACGCACCGTTGATACGGAAAATTATATTGTCCTGCCTACTCAGCTAATATTGCGGGCTATACTTCTCGTCGCAAGCATTTTGTTGCAAAATCAGTAAATCAATCACTGGATTGAAACTAGCAAGGGTCCTTTATCAAACAATAATGAATGAATCAAGTCGTGAACTGATCAAGTTGGGCTATGCTTATCCAACTTTCTCAAAGTTCAATATTTTAATATTTGCTTTCAACATGGACTTGCAATTTTTGTATGTGTAACATGATATGCATATATATCATAGATGCCACTCAATTACGCAGATTTTTGTTCCACCAAATAAAAGGATTATTCTCAAGATCGCATCTTGAAAATTAGGCTTGTGGACTATGTAGTGTGGACCAGATTCTGATGACTCTGTCTTTGGCCATCACCGATCTGCAGTTTTACATGACTGATTCTCACGTTTGTCATATGTAATAGATATATGTGTGTGTGTGTGAAATTATTTATGTCTCTGTATTTAATATTAAGTTTTTGTGAGAAATGATGTTAGGCATGACCAAATAGTTCACAATTCCGTCCTTATTATTCCTCCTTTTGTTAAATTGTTCATGATTCAAGTGAGATACCCTTTATTTATTTATTGGTGGTGAATTGTTTTCCTTTATCTTTTTAAATAGTTCCATATAAAGCAAAATAAGACTTGATATGAACATTTGTGCAATGTAGCACCTACACGTACGCCAAAATTCGATATCTTGCCTACACGCCACAATGTACCCGTCTCTCTCGCTCTCTCAGCTCCATTTAAGCAAATAGAAAACCCCACATATCGAAAGAGATCTCGAATTCTTCTCAACATTATAATGCATTATTTAGGGGCGGTTCTGGAGGGATTCAGATAACATCAATGTAAAATGACCTTTTTGGGTGTCGGTGAAGCCTTGTCCGTTTTAGCCATGGACCACATAACAATATGCTTCCAAGTTCCAAGTGCTTAATATTAATATAACATGTAACTGTGGCTGCAATACATAAGTTAGTTTAGCTCTTTAATATATGGCCTGTTATAAAAAAGAAAATTGTATGTTCTAAAATTTTCATAAGATACACAAGCTTTTCAATTAGCTAATAAATCCAGAAAATATATTATTATTATCCTTGTTGTTATTATAATCATCATTTGTTGTTGTTGTTAATCAGTACTAACAGTTTGCTAAAAGAAACCACTTATTCCATGTGCCTCCAGAGACCCCACCGAATAGGCAAGAGCATTGTCTCTTGAACCCATACATGATATGATAGTGAAAGAGGATATCATTTTGTAGTGAGAATATACCATCTAATCCATTCACATTCAGTGATAATGCATTGGCCATTGCTGATGTATCGGAGAATGATGAGTGTGTTGCGCATATATATATATATATATATCATTATTTGTAGGAGTGTCTAAAGTTAATTGGGTGCAAAGAATAATAATAATAATAATGTTTAGTTTCACACCTTAGTAGTCAAAACTGGAAAATGTCTGCCTCCAAGAACCATGCTCAGTTTGTTTCAACGAGGAGATCAATTTAATCCTCTTTTCATTAGATTTATTTATGCTCATGTGACGCTACACGCATGCTGTTTTAATTTATTGCTTCGTTGTTTCTACTTTGCCAACCATCAGTTATATGCAGTTTGATTCTACCAACGCAGAGTCATCATGTGTCCCCACGATAATATTGTTTATGTATTAGTATTAGTATTATTCTGTTGCGGAGTATCTCAGTTCCGTTGTGTCAAATAAGAGCTTTTTCTGGGGGCGAGAGAAAGAGACTCAGTTAACCTCTTTTCTCTTTTACAACTTTGACAAGAGGTGTATTTAACGTTTAAGCAAAGTTCTCCGGAATATATATATATCGCAATTCAAACATGTTCCTAAATTATTATGGTACTACTTATAGAAAATTGGGATGATAAATTTAGAAGTTAGACTGACCTTCTTTGTGTCCAAAAAATTATGGCTATTATATATATATATATATGCAAGATACCAAGCTCTCATCTTTCTTTGCAACTGGCTTAAAAGGTTTTGAACTTATTAAAACAATATGAGCTTTGTGCTTCATATATTTTTCTCTGAATCTCTGGACTCTGATCACTTCCAGTTTTAATTTCTCACACTAGGCGGGTCCATGTTCTTTGCTTTATATGTGAAGAGATGATTGAAGGGATCAGAGAAAGACAGTAGTAGTAGTAATTTAATAGTAATAATTACGATAAGTATAATAATATCAAGGCATCAAGAGAAACTTAAGCATAGTGTACTGTTATTGGAAGGAAACTGAAAAAATGCTAGCTGCACCGTTTTATGCTTACATCTTTCATATGTCACAATATATACAGGAGTAGGACATAATCAGAATATAAATGTGCAAAAGATAAATGAGATTAATTATCCACTGCGTGTTGGTTAGAGAATAAAAATAAAATTTAATTTTTATAACTGAGTTTTATATATAAAATTATATATGAACCTAATTCATATAAAATCTACTCTCATTTTCACTCCCCCAACTAAATATATCCTAAATGATAAAAATTATATCAAATATAAAATAATCTATATAGGTAGCATTGAAGCCCTTGGAAGCGGAGTATTATGTGCAAGCTCACTTTTCTTTTATTTTTCCCATAAGGATTCATAATATATATAATAATAGGACATAATTAGAATATAAATGTGCGAAAGTTATAAAAGAGATTAACTATCCAGAGTATGTTTGATTATTGAGTAAAAATGAGGTGTAATTTTTTATAAATGAGTTATATATATAAATCTAATTCATATAAAATTTATTTTCATTTTCATTCATCAACCAAACATATTCTAAATGATAAAAATTATATAAAATATAAAATAATCATATGGGTAGCGTTTTGAAGCCCATGTAACTGGAGTATCTTTTGCAAGCTTACTTTTCATGTAAAACTTTTCTTTTGTTTTCCCATTCACATCACATATATTATTTGACAGGATATGAGCCCCATTCAAATACATGATTCATATATTATCTAAAAGTGGATCGATGTGAGTTGATAATTTATATAAATAACACAGCTCTAACAAAATATTCAAAGAAAATTGACAAAATATTTTTCTTAACAAATTCCTCATAAAGAGTAAAAGGAGTTACTAAAGAATATATAAGAATAGTAATATTACCTCAATCAAAGAATAGTAATGATACCCACACATATATTTTCCTGCATATCACGTACACACAATTTTTGTTATCCAATAATTGTACATCATATATCCAGTATTTCTCGACAAAAAAAATTATTGCTTTATTTATAAGATAAAATTTTCTAATCACACCTTTAGACTTTAATATAGAACATCATAATTATTAATTACAGTTACAATCATATAATACGAAAAACTTCATAATAAACTAAAAAAGTAGTTAACAAATTTTTTTTTTGATGGGTAGGAGATGATTGCTGAAAAAGTTCCAACCATTCATTTGCAAGTTTGTATATCAACAACCTGACTTCAATATTGGTGTAACACTTGTTTAAATAACAATATCTATGTGCAACAAACTACTTGTTTTTTATTTTTTTATTTTATTGAAGATGTGACTGCATATGGGCTTCTACATGGCCGACGCAATACAAAAGATAAGCTTTTTAGATTAAAGTGCTTGCTTAGAAACCATGTGACTTGCCCTTTGTGTGTATCAGCAATGGAATCTTTGGAACACCTCTTCTTCATGTGTATGATTTCGTCTTCAATATGGAACAAGTGTTTTAACTTATGGAAACTCTCATCACGTCTGCCATCCAATCCTATTGATTTTTTTTATGCATTCTGCGATGTCCCCTTAATTTAGAGGTTTTGAAAAAAAAAAAAAATTGTGGATATCTCGTCTTTATGTGATTTGCTGGTCATTGTGGTGGACAAGGAATAGGATTTTCTTTGAAAGCATCAAGTCGGACTGGGATGATAAATTTCATATGATTATTTTAAGATTAGGATATTGGACAAAAAGGTTGGTGTGAAGAATTCTCTTATGAGCTAAAGTTTCCTTGCCAAAACTTTCAACAGGTGAGATTTTGGCACCCAAGTTAAGGTATTGTTCTTACAGCTAGAATCAACCCTGCGTTAGCTAGAGTAGTCTGTGATTGGTTTAGTCGTGATTCTCGGTATGCTTCTACTGTTATTCCTGGTTGCTTGGTAATTATTCCTCACTCGGTGATCAACATTACTTCTACTGCTATTAATACTGATAGTTGTTTCTTACTCTTATTTCCTGATACTTTGACTCCTCACCACAACGTTGATGGCAATGTCGAAGAGGTTGTTAGGGGAGGAGGTGTGGGCATATCTACTTCATCTTTTGATGGCATCTATGTTCCTTCCTTTGTTGGGCTTGTCCTGTACTTATTTCTGTTTTCTTTTACCTCTCTCATAAGTCTTTTGTGTAATGGTTGGTCTGATTTTATATTTTAGCTTTGTACTAGTGAGCATATCATCACTATTTGAATTTGTTTGTTCGGTCACCCTACCCTGGAGGGACTTGAGCATTCGTTTTATTGAAAAAAAAAAAAAATGAAAGTTTCACACTCAAATATAGATTTGAGAAACAAACAAATTTAACATGTAATATTAGATTTTAATGTCTTTGAACTGTGGGTCTATAAATATAATTCTTACCTAAGTGTTTATAAAGGTTAGGATTGAACAAACGAGTGCGAAGTTTGTGATAATAGAATAGATTCTGATATAATTTTAAGATTATTATAGGTCTAACTTTATCATAAAAGTTACCTACAAAGAAAAAAAAAAGAATGCTGAAACGTTGATAAAAATTATTTTTGACTATATTCGTAAGGTGAGATTAAAAATAATGAAAAAAGAGATGAGATAAAAGAAAGGCTCATAAAAAAAGATCAAATTTATACAAAGAATTAACATTCTGTATGAACATATAATTGCTTTAATGAAGAGTCTTGCCTTTTGTCTTGCAACCTTTAGAACATGAGAACAAAATAGTATAAAGTTAGTTATTCGAAGGAGGGAGTGGCTTTAGCACTAATAATGTTCTTAAAGGTTCTAGCATGTGTACTTATGAAGCTAAGATTTGTGCTAAAGGCTAATCAATTAGATAGAGTAAATAAAAATAAAATACAATTATTCCAATAAAAAGGCTGCTTTTATGGCCATTGCCATTATTTTGTAAATGATAGTAAAGAGTACTCCATCATTTCTAACTTTGATAAATATATTAAAATATAAACATTTAATTTTAAAAATACTTTTAGTGCAAATATCTTTAATATTATTGCTCAATCATGGATGATAATGCCATTAAAATTTCAACTATAATAGCAATTGAATTTTTATAATGTTTTTGTTAATATAAAATTGAATTGTCCACGTTAAAAAAAATGAATGGTAACTTTAGAAAAATATTGTATCAATAATGGTGAAAAAATAAACTCCTAATATTAATATTTGCATTAACATTAAAATCTTTTTTTCTATAACATTAACTTAGTTCAGCGGATCAATATGTTGATATGGAAAGAGCCACTGAC
The DNA here is from genome assembly GCA_031216105.1 of Dalbergia cultrata. NCBI lineage: Eukaryota > Viridiplantae > Streptophyta > Magnoliopsida > Fabales > Fabaceae > Dalbergia > Dalbergia cultrata. The sequence continues at coordinate 52,715,434 of CM062348.1, read as the reverse complement.
ATATAATAATGATTTTCTTTTAATGATGATAACTAAGAAAATTTCATCCGCTACGGATAAAGTGCATGCATTTCTTAACCTTCTCACCAATCAGCTCACAAGACACATAATTGATGAGTGACCATCTCAAAAAAGAAAAAGAAAAAGAAAAAGAAGAAGATAGTGACGAAAGGGAGAGTGTGTCCCTTATTGAATTATCCTAGATCTATCTTTTATCTTTTTGCCAGTTTAGTAAACTTCTTTAATTTCTTTATGAAGAGGGTTTGCTGAGCATAAGAGAGAATAAAGAAAAAGTGGGGAAATTTTTCAATATATCAAACACTTACGACATTACGCTCTGTTGCTGAATAAGAGTTAGAAAAAAAACCTACTAGTTGAATTATATATAATTATATATGCTCTTCTAATAAGTCCGTTTTTTAATTTTTGTGGTCTCTTTTAATAATTCTTTCATGTACATTTTTTTAACTGCATTTTGTTCCTGAAACTTCCCAGCCCGTTGAAGTTGTGTTTTTTTCCCCCCAAAAGAAATATTCATTGAACATGGCAAAGGTAGCAAATGTACAACCAATTATACACGGGAGATGAAAAAAAGATTCTAAGGCCAAAGTCTTCCAGTTGGGCATACTGCCTATTAGATGACTAGGCAAAATAAAATCTAAATATACATTAAACTTTGTAGCGCACTAATTTACTTGACAAAGCCTAAATATACAACTAAACATTAACTGTATGATATCTAATTCCTATTCTCTTATTTCAGATGCTTTGTTATGTTAAAATTTAATACGACAGAATTCAATCCCTGCCAAAGATACCCTTGCATATAATTCAAAGATATATGTTAATCCTACATGATTTTGCCATAAGCCCCTGTATGTGAGCATTTATTATGCCAAATCAATAACAATAGTGATAAAGTGGATATAACTTGAAACATCCACTTTTTGGATATTGAAATATCATTTTCCATATATATATATATATATATGTGTGTGTATATAAAATATCTTGACTAAGAGGAAAGATACTGAATATAAGTTATTGATTAAAATATGAAATAAAATGACACTAGGCTTCGGCCGTGGTTGTATAACCAAAGGAAAAGTTCTGTTCAAGTTTTGATATGAGTTTTGAAATGAAATTCATTTTATCTTATTTTGATATTTAAATTTTTATAAGCACAGAGACGAAAATGAATTAACTCCTTAATTATTTAGTCATAGAAGCTATGATAATATATAAATGCTTCTTAAACTTAAGCCATAAGATAAAAGAGTAGATATAGTAAAAGAAAGGTGTCGGTGAGATGACACTATATCACTTCCATATATATTATTTTCGTTGTGGTCTGTTTGGTACTGCTGGCTGCATAATGTTGTTGCTCTGTTGCTGGTGTTGTTAGCACATAGTGTTGTCCAATTTGCTGGATGAGTGAGTTTGTCTTTGTAGAATGGTTAGTGTGAACTGTATGTTGTTCCTGGTTGGAGGGTTTCTTTGTCGATTCCGATTGTATTGAACTTGGAACATCATCACTATCCTCACCTCTTTTTGGGGTCTGTTAAGCACTAACTATAAAAAGATTGCAATCTTATACTACCTTCAACGTCTAACAGTACAGATCTCAGCCATATATACATGGTTTATTTTCAGATGTCCAAAATAAACTAGCCATGTTTCAACATCTAACAGTACAGATCTCAGCCATATATACATGGTTTATTTTCAGATGTCCAAAATAAACTAGCCATGTTTCAAGGAAACAGTAACTTGTTTGATATCTTTAATCAACTATCCATGTTCAATATCTTTAACGAAGAAGACTATCCATGTCTGAAGGATTATAGTGCGTTTAGTCTTAGAAAACAATTTTCAATTTTTATTTCATGTTTTTTTGTTTCTCGGATTTTGTGGAGCAAATACTAGAAATTGTGAAAACAAAATCTAATTTTCAATTTTCATTTATTATTTTTAGTATTTCCTTTGTAAAATATTGAAAATAGAAAAATTTTAAAAATGAAAACTTGAAATCATTTTCAGAAGCTAAAAGCTTTCTAAGGGTCTGTTTTATTTGAGTTTCAATTTTCCAGATTTTATGAAGAAAATACTGAAAATTCTAAAAATTATAAATTTTAATTTTCAGTTTTTATTTTCAGCTTTTAATATTTTTCTTCACAAAATCCTGCAAACTGAAAAACTTAAATTTGAAACCAAATGTGTCATTAGACTTATTGCTGACGATACCAATCGTGATATAGGATACTATTTCTCATGACGTTGATCAATCGTAATCTTTGTATCCGGTGATCACTACTATCCTCTTGTTTTCATCGATCAATTCCTCCCTAGCTAGTCTTCTACGGTAAAGATATGTTTTGTTTTCCATGCTTTTTCATTATCCTTATGAGCCATGTGAGAGAGATCCTCTCATTGGTTGATTTAAAGGGCATGCCAATCCATAGAGCTTGATTCCCATTGATACAAGACATTATTATAGATGGTTGGTGGCACACACGACCCGGGCCTACTCCAAAAGCCCACCCTTTAGGCACACCACGCCCCACTGATTTGTGATCCTTTGCTGTGCACAACTAAGCCATGCCACTCATTGTTGAAAGTTTTAGGTGCACATGCAAGAAAAAGCCATGATTTCTGTTACTTACTTGGGATATTATTTTTGTCCTGAAGTAGCAAACTATTAAGAACTTCAAAACTTTCCATGAGGCTCCTCTCTAATTCAAAATATATATAATCACAGGGCTATTGTTTGGGTTATCCCCTGCTTCTAGTTGCAGGCTTCACATTGGCTCTTTCTGTCTCTCACAATGTATACACACATATACCCAATAACCTTCTCCATTGAGCAAAGACAGCTTTACTTGCTAAACACTTGGTCAATCAAGTATCGTTAATTAGCTTGAGCATGAACATGCCCTCATGTGACATACTAGTGATGTCATCAGCACTGCAGAATTATTTGGAAGAATATTAACAAGTAAAAGAAAAGATCAGAAATGAAAACTTGGACTGGTTTTAATGTTGGAGCATACAATTCATAGATCAAATTGATGTATCTCATTCTCACAGTAACCCCTCCTTGAGTGTAACTCAAGTAACTGTTGCACTGATTAGTATACTTGGGGACAATGTACGGGGACCTCAAGCACATGGGGGATATACATTATACAAGCTTAGATAATGGCAATGAATTTAATCAAATGAAAAAAAAGAGAGGGAGATAATGGCAATGAATGCCGATAGCTGGCGGCTAAAGGAGCTGGGACGTGCAACCAGTCAGACCAACAACTTCCACTGCCAGTTCCATAAGTCCATAATGGAGGCTCTATATTCCCCTATATATGTAAATGGTGTGGACCTCACATTTGTGGTAAGTGCTGGTTTTGAATCTCGGCTTGAATTCCACTAGGGAAAATGTATTGTTGCGCAATGAATTTATGAGTTATGCCTTTATAATATCTATATATTATTAACATGAAATTATATTTTAAATAGTTAATATATTATTATGTATAATATTCTATACATCATTACTTAATATTCAATGGCATATCAGTAAACATCACCAATTGTAGTAACAATGGACGATGCCTAAGAACTCGTACTATAACGTGCAGACGAGCAATCCAAATTAGAATCATCATCACTGCGAGGTTATCACTCAAATAAAAATCGTGACTATTGTAATCGCAGTCTCTTTGAAAACCAATTGATAATTCCATATTCCACCTATGAATTTTCTCCATACAAATCGTTTCAAGTACTTGCTGGTGCAATTTATTTTTTCATATGTGGCAATTTTTCCCCCCATTGCTCAACTAGTTATGGGGTTATTGCGTGTTCACTTACATACTCTTCACTTCACTAAAAGCAGGCAAGTAATTATGCAGCACTTGGGGATAGTCAAAGACAATGAAGCCAAAGAAAGGACTACATAAAGTATAAAGGCTACTCTTCCACATATAACATTCTGGTACATATGATCTAAGGTAGACCAAGATACACAAAATCCAGAGGTAAATAGATAGCAAAACAAAAAGCAAGATCTGGAAGTCAATTCCCTTGTATTCTTCCACTAAATGGCATCATCTGTTCGGTGGTTCAACTTGCAAGAACCACCAAGTCATCTATAAGAAGCCTAACTTTGGTACCACTGACTTCCAACATCTCTATTCCTAAGAAGAGTACTGCGTTGCTGGATTTGTTTTATTCTCATTATAACACAGCAGAAGTTCCTACATGTCCCAGCAAATCACTCCACAACATTCACCAGTTCGTATTCAATAAGGGACAAGTTATTATCTTCCTTGACGCTGAAACTAGCAGGTTCTGTGACTTCAACACGGCCCCACTTGTCAACAGCAAGTCTCATTGATCCTTTGAACATGTCGATTTTGGCATTGCGCAGGGTCACAGTAGAGCCCTCTTTCATAAGATCCACTGAACAAAAGGAAAATTGGAAACAGATGAAAATGTCTGACATTTACACACACACATCTTAGCATTTTTGACAAAATTACTGAACATGGGATGTTGTGCAAGACAAATTTCCAACACATTCATGGACAACAGGACAAAGATAACCAGGAATATGGAAATAAATTGTACTTTCCCTCTCTTCTTCTGCAAAACCCAAACTCATAAGCATACCTTTAAGGATTTATTATTGAAAATTTTATACTACAAATGTTGACGTTCATCTAAACTTGCTGCATACTATGATACAACATTACAAGTATTATATCTAATATCTATAACCTATGACAATGCTAAACTTCATAAGTTGCACCAATGAAGCAATGCTTTTTTTTTTTTTATAATAATCTTTTGCATGTAAGTTACAATCCACACACCCTTTAAAATGACTAAGATAATCATAAAGAAAGTTTTCAATAAACCCATGTTTCTCAGATCATTAAAATCAAAACATCTTATAGTCAACATAAATTCAGTATCCTTCACAATCAGGGCACATTGCTTCAACTGCAATCTGACAGCCCAGTATCAAGCTCAAGCATAACATGATAGAAACAAGCAAGCAGTGTATCAGGCCTAAAGATGTGACAAGAGGAAAGACTGTATTATCACATTAATACCCTGTTTCTTTAAAACCAAAAGCTAACAGCTTAAAACATCTTGTCAAATACGAAACCTAACAATGAACAACCTAGTCAACCAAGAAAGCAAGCACTACACAATAAAGTTTACAATTAGTGTATACTACCACACCAAGAAATTAAAAACTTTTCAGCCAAACAAATGAAACATTGCAATTAGGGTTATACCTCCTATCTATTTTGATATATGCTTTTGTAGAAATAAATAAGCTAAACACACAATTAGTCTCCAACTCCCCATGTTACAAGGAATCACATTTTGCCCTTTTACAATGAAACATTGCAATTTCCATGATTTCCTTCCTACATCTCCTGTAGTCACTTGAATGAAACATGATCTGAAAAATAAAAAATCTCAAGAAAAACTAAATAATGTATAAAAAAAATATGCATGTCTATTGTCAACATTACATTGGCGGACATCACAGGGATGAATGCAAAGCAGGAATTATTTACCATTTTTTATTTGTTGCCAAATATTTTGGTTAAGTCAGTGAATCACCCAAATCATGGGTAATATTAGTACAGAACAATTAAACTTTCTATTGAATAGGAGAGAAAGAACAGCATTCATATCCATGCGATTGAGAGTTTTTCATCCTGCACAATATGTGGTTATGTACACTAGAATCCAAGGACATCATTGCAGTTCCAACAACTACAAATCCTGAAAACTTGTTAATCATGCCACAACTGCCCTTGGAACAATATAAAATACTTATTTTCTCAAATCCATTAATGTCATTATGTTGCAACTGGTAATCAGAGAGAAAGATGGAAGAAAAAGTAAATCTGTATGATTGAATTAGGAATCCTTGACAATGTGTCAAGAACCCCAGAATTTGGTATAGAACTGTGTACAATTCTGAGAAAGTTCTAGAATCCTCAGTCTATCCCCAAAACTCAACGATTGTCTAGACCCACTCCCCCCTCTGAACCCAGTCCATTATAGCTACCCTCCAAACTAACAGCTTTTCCTGCTCAAAGCTGTCCTAATTCTCTCCTCAGATATCATTAGCAATTGGCCTTGCATCAACTACATATACTTGCTTTACAAATGCTGTCCTAACACATTATCCATATATTTCAGCAGTGGATTCTGTAGATGAAAATTATATCATCAGTTCCATATGGTAATTCAGGCCTTAAACTACTGCTGTATCAATGACGAAGCAGTGATTCAGCAGAAGCTCACAAAAACAACAAAGGAAAAAGCCAAAAAAAGGTCACCAATGAACCCCTAACAAGATGTGAATCAATTTTCAATACTACATAGAAGAGGACAAAGTGAAAGAGGAATAGCAACATTGATGAAAAATGCAGTTTATTAACTTCAATGATTGGAGGCATTATTCAGAATCAAATTCTTAGCCATACTTTGTTAGCCAGGATGTCAAGATGGAAAGGCTTCCTAAGATCTCAAAAGAGTAGTAGACACAAAAATGTGAGATCATAACATGCATTCCAAGATCCTACCCAGAATAAATATTATATTCAAGCATAGATGCCCTGAGCAAAATAACCTTTAAATCACAACTACCATTTCATGTAACACAGATACCCGCAAATCACAAACACACCGACTAAACATGGCCAAAACACAAGTAAACAGAGCCACAGCCACCTTGATGAAGCAGCACCTAAGCACCCAGCCCCCAGTCCCCAAAATACAGATGCAAGGCGGCACCTTCATGAAGACCAATGCGGAACCACCCAGATTGAGCAACTCAGGCACAGCTTCACCACCATTGAAGGGGAACACCAACAACCGGATGGCCTAAAGATGGGGAACCAACACAGCTGCAGATAGGAGGGGAAACATCTAAAAAGAGGTTTGGAGTTAGGGTTGTCTGATTTTCAAGGGTGGGCCAAGGGCATTTCCAAAAATGAGGGTTGACTGCCACCAAAAACAGTGGCATGACCAGCACAGTGACATCGTCTGATCCCATCAGATCTGCAAGCAAACTCATCAATCCTAGTCTGATCCCACAAGACAAAATTTGTGGCTGTGATTGGAATTGAAGATCCTAGCAAATATTGTAGGATTGAGTGAAATATAATAATATATTCAGTATCTTCTGGTGTGTCTCTTCAATGTATGATTAGAACTTAGGTAATATTAGATTCATATCCAAGGAGGTGGACTCCACCCACTCATACACAAATCCCCTTATCACACAGGACCAACCTACCCAGTCTATTACCCTTTCCATTTATCCCTCACTTTTATACCAATTCCTAGGATGCATCACACCCTGAATCACAGAATCAGTGTGCCTTGACTGATATGTGCAAATCATACCATTCATTGTCTGGCTTGAGGTTGATTATTGTCAAAATTTAGATCCGAGTGAACTAAGCGAACCAAATGAGAAAATACTTTGATTCTTCAAATTTTAGCTTTTTTCTTCAGAAACTAAATGTCGAATCTTGTATTAGAGATTTAAGCATGTTTTGGCATCACATTAGACCTTTTCGTATATTCGTCAAACAAATAGGAGAAGAAATTTCCTCCATTTTTTTTAAAGCTTTCCTCCACATACTTGGCTCAAAAGGTCATATGAATGATATAGTAGCTGGAAAATGCTACTGAGCATGGCAATAGGAGACCTTTTCTTGGTCAATTACATGTCGTTGTCATATTAACATAGTTAAAATTGTAAACGCAATGGTAAGGATGCTGCCTAATAACCTAAAGATCACGGGTTTAAATCCTAGAAAAAGCCTCTCCATCTCCACAAAGCAAGGATAAGGCTGTGTACACCTATCCTCCTCAAATCCCACCAGATGGAAGCCTCATACACCGGGCCGCCCTTTTTTAACGTAGTTAAATTTGTGAACGCAACACACTGGCAAAATAACGTATGTATCTCTTCTTCCAGATATATCCAGTATAAAAAAAATAAAAAATAAAATATGACAACAAAATCCACAACAATACCATGACACAATAAGGAAAACTTGTATAGACTCAGCTGTGCAAAATCAAAGCAAAAAATATCTATACCTTGATCATTTCTGGCGGTGAAAATGATCATTCCTGTCTCGTCACCAACCAAACATTCAGCGATTCGCATTTGGCGAGGTTGAGGACCATCGGGACGACCCTTCTGCATCACCAACTTGGTGCTGACCACCTTCACAGTCAGAGTGTGCCCACTGGTCCCAGGGCGAAGCTGCTCCACCTTGGTGAACACTGGCTTCCTCAATCCTGGTTTTGATTCTGCCATATCTAAATTCCAATAAAAAAAAAAGAAAGAAAGGCGAATCTCACAAGTAGCTCCATTGAGAGTCTAAGGCAACAACACAAGAACAACTGCAGTACACAACACATCATGCCAATTCAAGGTACAAAGCCTAAAATAACAGAATGGTGAATTAACTGATTCCCTTAGGGATACAAGGAATAAACATCAATGATTTCCTTGTAAAATTGATGTTGATTATGTAAAGGGGTAATAGAATAAAAACAAGATACGAAATTCGTCGCAATTTATGTTCTATATCTAAAATTTTGGGCCAAGGAGAAACCCATTTTGGGCAAATGTGAAGTAATACAAGTGAGCAAGCTAAAATTAACATGGATCAATTGCACGTACATATATAAATCAAGCTACCGTGAGCTTAGTTAAATGGTTCAAAATGTTTGAAGCATGTTCGATATCCCTAAGGTTGAAAGTGGATAAAAAAAAAAAGAGTGATAATAGAATCTGGAATCTGTGTACCAAGAGAGAGAGAGAGAATTTGGAATCTGACCTGGAACAGGGAGTGGAATTGCGAAGAGATTGAGTGATGTGAGGGAACTGAGAAAAGGAGATCTGAATAAACATCAAACGTGTTCCTCGAGTCGGCTTAAGGTTTGTACGTGTGTTTCTGTTCCTGTTCACTGTCCTCGGGTCACTGTTGACCCGCTCCGATAACAACCAAAAGAAGACATAGAAGGAAAAATGTATGGGGTTATGACATAAGGCCCAATTTGACTCTCACCATCCTGTCCGACCCAAAGTCGTGGGTAACTGGGTCAAAACTATGTTCAAACAATTAAAGCTGGCATTTTATATTTGGGCTGATTGAACTTATTTCAGTGGTACAAAATATTCTATGATTTATAGTTTATAAACAATAATTATAAATTCTGAGATTTATTTATTTAGATTGATATTTCATATATAATGTGATAGTTGTTTATATCAATATAATTTATTTAAAATGTATTATAACACTTTTATTGCTTTGAATTTCCTACTGCATGTTGATAGAGTCAGAGCAGCATATGTTAGTCAGGTTAAGATTTAGTTTGTTATGATTTAAATTTACATTGTTTTATCTTTTTATTATCCAACTAGTTATCTTTATAATTAATAACTCTTTGTATATTAAAAATGCTCTAGCATGACGCATATGCCTTTATTTGAAACGTTTTCATGGTACATAACTCTTTTATGGCCAACACCATTTTTGTGCCTTTTATAAGAAGGTTTATTCGTTATTAATCCATGGTTTTTTTCGAACTTCTACATTTGTATTTGAAGACGCTTATGATTTTGTTGATGAGATATTTTCAATCAAGATCATGGATATAGGCTTGCCACTCATTTGGCTGCCATCATGATTCAAATATGCCTTGTACACGGCAACCTTTGGTTTAAGAGGGACAATGAAGCAAAAATAACAAAAATATTAGTTCACATTAAGATTTATTTTGTTTCATCTTATCATTAAATTTAAGCTTATTTTTTATTTTTTATCTAACAATTTATTTTTTATAACTAATATTTGTACATAATAAAATTTACGCTTCATTCAATAATAAATATAATATGAATCCACATATTACAAATAACATTTTTCAATCTAAAAACATGATGACAACACAAGTTCTTCTCTCAATCATGATATGTGAAAGTCGACTTTCCTAGACTGGAGTTTTCTGTCTTATACTGTTTTTCTTTTTGGCACTTTTTTCGTTCTTTAATTGGCAGAAACAGCCCATCATGGGCTGCACGACACCGTTTTCCCACACAAAATCAATACCGCTGTACCAACCTGAGTTTTGGGTCATATTTATTTATGTGAATTTTATTTCTGACGTGTCAACCAACAAGTGGCTATCATGCACGCTAGTATATATGAAGCAAATGTTGCTGCCGTACAATGGATAGATAATACTGTCAAACTAACAAAGGGTGATTATCTAGCAACTATCATATTTAACACAATTATCATAAAATTAGTTTTCATTCACATTTTATTTAATGTGTACCTTAAGTTTGAAAATATTCTAAGAGGCCTAGCATAGTTCATACTTTGTAATTACCTAATCAATTGCTGATGATATGTGTGAAAAGGGTTAGTGGCAAGAAGTGAAACCCATGAGGAGTACCGATCAATGTTTTCTCCAGTGAATATCTGTTTAGAAAAAAATAAAAGGAACTTTTTGATTTGTTGTATTTAGTTTTTTATTTTTGTAAAGAAAAAATAAAAAAATAAAAAATAACAAATCAAACATACCTTTATTTAGTTACTTTCTCTATTTTATATTAATAATATTTGTAACTAAATATATTAAAGTTTTAAATGTATTAAATTTACAAGGTTTTCAGAGAGAGAGAGAGAGCGACTATTAATATTATTAATATAGAACGTAGAAATTACGTATTATAAGCAAAGGGTGGTTGAAGCAAGAACACATCACATAACTGATAAGCCGTTAGTAAACATGTCTGTCTCTGCTGCACTCTCCTCCACAACTTCCCACCTCACCACACTCCCATGTCTCCCTTCCACTTCTCATAGATTCTCGTTCACTTTCCGGGAAAGAAGAAACCCATTCACACCTCACACAACCCTCTTCTTCCCTCTCAATCACTCATCATATTCAGCAAGAGCAAGACTAGTTTTGGTGAAGTCTCAGGCCACCACTGCACCTGCTTCTTCCGAGGCTGTGAAAGTGACACCCGTGCCTTCTGAGATGAAGGCCTGGGTGTATGGGGAATATGGGGGTGTGGATGTCTTGAAGTTTGACTCAAGTGTTGCTGTCCCTGAAGTGAAGGAGGACCAGGTCCTTGTCAAAATTTTTGCTGCAGCTCTTAACCCTGTTGATTTCAAGAGAAGGCAGGGAAAGTTCAAGGCCACCGACTCTCCTCTTCCGGTCATCTACTTTATTTTCTGTTACCTTTTTATTTGTTTTAAATCAACTTGTTTGTTGTGTTCTTTTAACCTTGCAAGTAAATTAGCATACTAGAATCTCAATTTAGTGGTTGCTAGCACATGAAAAAAGAGGGGTATAAACTCAGTGGTTATTGTAGAGATAACAATAAGTAATGCTGCACAACAACAAAATATATATATTGTCACGGTAGCTGACAGAAATCGTGGTGGTTGTTAGATGAAACGAAGTTACATGACCCATTATTCATGCAAAGTTTAATCATCATGCCACATCATTTTGCCAACTAAATTCTGACAAAATTTATAGAGTTATAGCTTTCCAGCATCTTTTTTAACAACTGGAGGCAAAGCTCAAAGTAATTGGGTGCAAAGATATTGGTTGATGCTGCCATGGAAGATAATTTGAGTCAAATGCACTCAGGCTTTTAGGATGATTTTTTTTTTTTTTTTTTTTTGTTATTAAATCTTGTATGACTTGACTAAATGAGTGATGAGTTCAAATGTTGCTTGTTTTGTCAATAGACTGTTCCGGGCTATGATGTTGCTGGTGTGGTGGTGAAGGTTGGTAGCCAAGTAAAGGGCTTCAAAGTGGGTGATGAAGTATATGGGGATATAAACGAGAAAGCACTTGAAGGGCCTAAGCAGTTTGGGTCTCTGGCTGAGTACACAGCCGTTGAGGAGAAACTGTTGGCACCAAAGCCTAAGAATTTGGACTTTGCTCAGGCTGCTGCTCTTCCTCTTGCAATTGAGACCGCTTATGAGGGTTTGGAGAAGACTGGATTCTCTCCTGGTAAATCTATTCTTGTTCTCAATGGTTCTGGTGGAGTTGGAAGCCTAGTGATTCAGGTATTTACTGTCCAAACTAGTTCTTTCATGTTTAAAACAAATCATCAATAGCTGTGTTTTAAAGTTTGGGTAATGCTAAACAGTATGAATACTGTTACATGAAACGCAGTGTGAAATATGATAAACACACAGCCTTTGCTGCGTTTTGATTGTGATTCATTCTTCTCTCTCATAGCCGTGGCCCTCTTGAATTGTTATAAACTGTTCTCTATGCCCAGTACGAATTTCGTTTTGTAACAAAGCTCTTAAAGTTTTTCTCTTTTATTTAACATACAAATAAGTTTTGGTTTACCATAGAAAATTGTGAAGCAAATGTTATGGTGACGTTGTCTATGCGGCCAATCTAACTTGATTGGACAAGGCTTGTGACTTTGTGAGAGTAGCATCACTCTTAGTTGCTATGGTTTCAGAGTACTTCAATTTTTTATTTTTTTTATTTTTTGAAGACAGATATAAACTTGTTGCTTTTTTAGTACAGTTACCTTAAAGCAATAATCATGCTATATGTCAAAAGGGGAAATCATAATTTACTTACATAGGCATCTACAGAGGAAATGTTTCTGCTTGCAGATTTCTAGCGTGAGAGAATGTCATTAGAAGTTTAAAATGCTATATGAAAATTCACACCACTAACGGGTTCCACTTCATGCATACCTTCAACGACTAACAGCTAGCCAAGCAAGTTTTTGGAGCTTCAAGAGTTGCTGCCACTTCAAGCACTAGAAATTTGGAGTTGTTGAAAAGCTTGGGGGCTGATTTGGCCATTGACTATACAAAGGAGAACTTTGAAGAGTTGCCAGAAAAATTTGATGTGGTTTATGATGCCATTGGTAAAATACTGTTCTCCCTGTTTCAATCTTGTTCCTTAGTCTTCCATACGAGATTAAGATTCTGGAACAATTTGGCAGAGAAGAGTATGTGAACAATACTTTGTCATTGTTGTTGTTGCGTGCCTAAACTTTTTCATAAAATAACTAACCAATACAGCCATAAATAGATTATCAAACGGCATTTTAGATTTGAGGCTAAAACATGTTTAGTCAAACAAGAAAATCATTATTAGTATAGGCAAGTGAGAAAAGAATTTTTAAGTTTATATCGAGGGTTTTGCTAACGAGTGTCTTAAGGGTACTCTTTAGAAATCTTAAAGTGGAAAGTTTTCCATAGAAAAGTCAACTTTTTAAATTTTCAATACATTAAATGCATTGAAAACTTCAAAATCCTTCCACTTTTGGCCCTTTAAAAAATGTCCTTAGGGTAATAGTTAGCAAAATCCAATATTTTAACATTCATTAATTGATTAAATACTCTAATCTCTTACAGAAGATAGATGTAATCACATTGAACTTTAGTCACCTTATTTGAAGTCCATAAAAAGTTTCTTCTCAATTTCTCATCACCCTCCTCTCCCTCAGCTAAAATTTGGAAGACTCATTGTTAATAGTTTCATTACTTGCAATGGATGGTGATTTGCAGGGCAATGTGACAAGGCAGTGAAGGCAGTGAAAGAAGGTGGCAGCGTGGTAGCCCTCACAGGAGCTGTTTCACCACCTGGCTTCAGATTTGTAGTTACTTCCAATGGAGAACTTCTGAAGAAACTAAACCCTTACCTGGAGAGTGGACAGGTGAAGCCAATTATAGACCCCAAAGGACCATTCCCCTTTGCTCAGCTTGTTGAAGCCTTCTCTTACCTTGAAACAAACCGAGCTACTGGAAAGGTTGTTATACATCCCATCCCATGAATCAAATAAAGGGAGGGAGAGGCAATTTTGCTATGTATCTATCTAGTTATGTTCACTCTATTTGAGTATATCAGAGTTAAGATTATAGCTAAAAATATACATAAAGAACTTCACTGCTAAATTCTTGCTCCTTTTAAACTTTCCGTGACAGTCGTTTGCTAGCAAATCTCCTCTCAAATTTAACCGCTAAAATTCTTCGTACCTTAGGAGATAGCATCTCATACCACTAACAAGGAGGTAACGCTTTAAAATTTGGATTGAAGATAAAAGTATAAAACCAGTAAAAATATCTACTTTCCCAGAATTGGATTGAAGAAAATGCCAACAAATATAGTGATCAAAGTCTTGCACTAGACATAAGGAGTTTATCCGTTGTTCGGGGCAAACACTGTATTGAATAAGCTTCGGTCATTTGATATATAGAATAAACTTCCACGATACGTTATGATTTTATCCGTCGTTTGGTGTAAATGTCGAATTTTATTGTATAAGTTTAACCGTCTTATATAGCCTACGTTTGTGAAGTGAGATATGTCTTATTAGAACCCTAACACCCTCAATGCCTACTCTCTTCCGTTCTTGATTCTCTGCCATTGTACGTAGTTGCCGTTCCATACGTCAGGTTCTTTCTCCGCCTAATTTGCCACAGTTTTCAATTTCAATTTCTCCAGTGTAAAGCATTTTCTTTTTTCTAACTCTAGAGTACTCAAAGTTGTTCTCTTCTTCTCAACTTGGTTGCTTCCTCCTCCTCATTTTCCGAAAAAGGAGAAGTAAATTTTCACTTCCAGTATCCTTTCTTCTCGACTTGGTTCACTTTTCAACTTTTGGCTGAAGTGGGTGTATCTATTTCCATCATATATAGAGTATGTATAAAAACTTGGTAGTTTCTTTGTTGAGGTTGCTATTATATATTGCTTCACTACATTACTGCTTTTGGGTGTTTGCCATATTTCCTCATCCAAAACACCTTTACACTTTCTCTTTGTTAACGGGTCAGATAATTGGCACGAGAGAGAGAAACGCTCAGAACCAGAGTAGAAAAATTAAAACTGAATTTGCATGTATAAAATTGTTGAGTGCTGAAAAGGTTTAAGCATTGAATTGACTTTCACAAATGCACCATGAGTCAATAATCATAATATAGATCAGCTTACTTGAAAGGATGAGTGACTGTACCAGTGTTGTACAATTCAAAGTAAATATATCTTGGATTTTCATGCGTTCTGAATGAGGGTTAATAGAATTCAGTCCAGTTTTGAATTCCAAAAGCCAGTTGCAAGCTTTTTTATGGTCTAGACTCTGGACAAATGCATGCACATTATGAGGGGTAATGATAGAATACACCAGATAGAACCAGGCAAAAATTATATTGGGGAATAGAGAGTATATTATTATGTCATGTATGGGGTTCAATATTATGAGATAAAATCATTAAAAATTCTGGATGACAGAAATATAGGCCTTGATGGCTACAGATTGCCAGCCAGCAAATTGTGGATGCTGCTGATGTTGTTATTGGAAATCAAATTCAATTATTAGGACAAAGATAAATCTAAAACATTTTCCAATGTTAGCACTCATTTGCCACTTATTTGGCCAATATTGTGATAGGAAAATTTTATTTCTTTTGGGATATCATACATAAGTCTTAAGGAAAATGAATGTTCTGATTCCAAGAGAGCGACTTACTTACCGGTAAGCCACGTACTAACCTCAACAAAGCGATTTAATTTTTCCCTGCCTTGAGAAAGATGGGATTATCAAAAGTGACCGTACACCAGATGAAGTACCTAGAAGACAAAAGTTAAAATATAAAAATATAGGAGAAAAAAGATCATATGATAGAGCTTGTGTTAATCTTTATTCCAAACAACACTCATCTACCTTTTTTTTTTTTCAATTTGTTCCTCTTTTCATCTCAATAAAATTAATTTTCTATAGAAAAACTACACTCATCTAAAGTGCCACAATGTACTTGTAGTACATTTCCTTTCATGATTTTAATGGCGCCGTGTCCTTTTTCTCCCAGAGCATCTTTCTTTTGTGGGGCTCAATTTCTAGGTGATGGAAATCATATTTATGTATAATGACAATAAAGTTTCAATGGTTTGTTTCTTCTCGGCTCAGAATATGAAGTCTTCATCAAGAGGTTTTGCTATTTATCTTCATGCATATGGCTTGTGAGTGTCAGTGTCAACTAATCATTTGCAAGTTGTGAACTACTAGAAGTAGAAAGTGTTAACTGTAATAGAAATGAGCGTTCATTTTGTTAAAAGCTTAAAATCAAGTGCTTAGATGCATCACAACTACGTCTGATAGGAGTCTCGATTTAGAGTATAGCTTGCAAGATATGTTATTTGTACTTATATTACATAGAATAACATATTAACTCGCATCACATCCACCATTTTGGTGACTTCTGCTCCAATAACCTTAAATGGTTGAAATAAAAGTCGTGCATCCATGCTGTAGTGTGAATATGGCTATGCTGGAGCGTAGCTTAAGCAAAAAATGTGAGAATTCTGATAGCAACCTATGCTATAGTATGGCTTCAATTTCAGGATCCATGTTTTAGCATGGATTTTTGACATCTCTTCAGCCTCAATTCTTGCTCCTTTGCACTCCTAGCTCAAATGTTTCTCTAATTCTTCTCCCAAAAAACTACCAAACCAATGGAAAATACAACTAGAATGCAAGATTAAATATCAATGTAATTATGCAAGAATTTGAACTAAATAATATAAAAGAGGCACCAATGAAAACTAAAACTAATCATCAACAAACTAAAAGTTTCAAGAAAACTAAAGAAAAACATAACTCCTAAAGAAGTTATCAATTTTACTTTAACTAACTCATGTGACTACTATGTTATTTTTGTAGATATACAAAAGGATATAAACTTGAGGATCTAGAAGGTCAAAACATTTCCTTGCTTAATCAGTTGGTGGTAATCTTTGAAAACAATCGTGAAACGGGAAAAAAATGTCGGCTCTTGTTTATGGTTTTGAGGACTTAAACAAAGAGAAACACACTCGTGAAAGCAATGCTACCACTAAACTTTCAAAGAATGTTATCAATGACAACATTCAAAATGTCACTCAATCAATATATGAAAATCAAACTAATAATAAAGGCAAAATTACACATTTTGAAGGTTAACGTGTGAGAAAGAGACCATGAGAGGAATATATATTAGCTAATAGTATAGACAAGTTTGCCGATAAGCTTGTTGAAGTTATTAGAAGACATGCTGATAAGATGGGTGCCATGGCTAAAAAGTTTCAAAGTATTGCTGAAAGTATGAAGGTTGTGAAATACTTTTTATGAAAATTCAAGGGTTGTCATTGATGAATTGATGAAAATGGATAATCTCACACCGAAACAGTGCTTCAAAGTAGGTCGTTTGCTTATGCATAACGCTCCACTAGTGCATTTATTTTGGGCGATAACTAGTGCACTAGGACTTCAAAACTAGAAGTAGACTTGGATATGCAATAGATTAAAAGTTGTTGTATTTACTAAGAATTTGATAGTACTTGTTATTAAAACTATTTTGGTGATACTTATTATTATAACCTAATGACATTAAGTATGGAATCATATGCAGACGTAAGCTATTTATGTGCTATTTTTCATGCTACGTGCTGCAAATGTTCTGTGAATTTAACCCATGCTATTGTGAGTGAAATTTTAAATTAGGATGATTTTTAGTTGATCGTTACAGTATGTTTCACCGCTCTTTGAAATAGGAGGATAGAAAACTTACATTCAGTAACTGCTATTGGTACGGAAGTGACCAAAACTTTCAACAAAGCATTTCTCTTGTCTTAATTTGTATGGATATATATCAATATGCTTATATCCAAATGTTTGCCGGAAGAAAACCACTATATAACAACGACCACAGTACAAAACAAAACTTACAGCGTAGATCAGAGGTCTTTATTTTTATTCTATGCCGAGATTGTTTGGGATTTGGGGGAAGGGAGGTGTACTACTGCAAAACACTTTGCATCAGAAGTCATGTACATGAGAACAAACCCTTAGATGCTGGAGTACTCTGCTCATCTTAGAGGGATACAGAGGGCGAGATTTTGAAGTCCAGATCCCAAAGCTCAAAGCTGCCTTTAACAAAATCGTAATGCGCGCCCTTCAAAGCTAACTTTTTATTCACAACTGCATCTCTTACAAATGGATAAGTCAACAGGTTCCCTAGCGATACATTCACAGCTTCCTGCATTGGAATAGTGAGGAATAAAAGCCATTACTTAATTATAATTAGCTAGAGTAATGTTATTTAAATATAAAAAAAAGTAGATGTCTAATAGACATTCACTTTAGAATCATTAGATGTGATGTGATAGATGGAGTATGTGCGATTCACTATCATATCTAATGATTATTAAGTGAATGTCCGGATAAATACCAATTTTTTTGGCTATTTGAATAATATTTTTTGTAACTAAGTATGGCAGCATTAGATTCAATGCCAACAAATTTAACACATAGAAATTAGAAACAAATAATGTTACCAAGTATGCTAAAAAGTGGATGCGTGACATTGAGGTCCTTTAAGTTAACAAAAATGGAAGTGCTTTTACTTGCCTTCTCGCAGCTAGTACACTGAGCTGAGAAATCTGAGTTGCCAGCTCCTGCTTTAACCTTGGACTTTGCTGGAGTACAAATTTGGACCCATGGCTCTATGAATTCACTGTACGATCAAAGGAAATGACTATCATGGTTACTATGCGGTAATTTGAAAAAACAGTTAACGGAAATCACTATGTATACGGTACACTACAAAGTTTGACAAGGAATCTAACAAGCAAGAAATCGAACTACCGACTGATAATACTCAAACAAAGGAACGGACATTATCATTTGACATGTAAAGACAAGGCAACCGTAAAATAATCTATGTTTCACATATTTCTCGACTTATGTGTTAGACAAGATGGCCAATTATGTGGTCTTGTTATGTGCCAAAAGCAACATTTCTCAAAAGTTACCCTCATTTGCCCTGTCATGCTGTTTGATTGTCCCCCAATAAGGTGTAACCATCAGGGAAAGAAAACCATATTTTTTAACTGTTATTGAGCCTGGCATGTGAGTCATAAGACATAACACTACATAGCAATTTGGATCCGTGAAAGAAGAATCTGTGAACCACCAATTTACTTGGAAGTCCTGTAAAGTACCACAGTAGTTTAAGAATTGCATAATGTGTACTTCCCTTTTTTATTTGGTCATGCATCATCATAAGTACTTTCAGTACTCATCCTTTCGGATTTATTTGACCCTTCTTTTATGTGATGCAGCCGATAGTAATTTAGACTTATACCTTGAAATGGTCCCATCATTTGGGATAGACATGAGCCCCTTTATACCTCCACAGCAGCTGTGTCCAATCACCACAATATTCTCCACCTGTCAGACACACCCTTTTACAACCACAAATAAAGAAGTATAGAAATAAATTAAATAAAAAGTCCATTCTAGTTTTAAAGAAAGACATTCTATTCATCTATCCACGCACCACTTATCTTTCCACCTCCTCCCTTTAATTTGTTTTCATCTTTGCTTTTTCTTTATGATTCTGAAGGGGAGTTGTGGTGGGTAGGTGTTGGGTTATAATTCGACTACTACAACCAATTATGGAAAAGTATATACCAGAAACGAAGACATATAGTAGCCTACGTAGTGCTTTAGTACTCAACTAGCACATTTCTTGCTTTATCAATATGCATCAACTGATTCAACCATCTTTTCACTATTTGTATTTATTATTTCGGGATTTAATTTCTACACATTAGTATTGTTATCTAATTAAATTATTTTTATTTATATAATTTTTTAAATAATGAATACCAATTTAACCATTTTTCTAATGTGAGGCTTAAACTCGTGTATTTATCTAAACAAATTTTCTGTAATATTTTCCTAACACAATGTTGCTTTAATATCATAGAATGGACATGAGATGTGTGTGGGTCCCAACCAATAATGAGGGTAATTCTCCACCGCAAAACGTTGTTCTCTTTTCACATGCATCACCCACCTTATGGGAAGAAGTGGAGAACTTTATCATGTATGGCTAAGAACATAGGAGAACTCGGCTAAATGGGTTGAAATTTACCTTTAAATGTAAGACTGCATATTCAATGGCCGCCCCTGTTCCTGAATACTTCGTCTGCAACAACAAAAAGGTGAGTCAAAATTGCGCATTAAATTTGAAGCACCAAAATAAAAGGCATAACTTCTGACCACAAATTTGAAGCAGGTACATTTCTGACATCCAATACTTATAAATTGTTCTTTCAATTTTGTCACGTACATTACATAGGCAAATGTATTTGAGGTGACAAATTAAACCTTGTCATATGGTGGAACCATGTTCGCGATGTTTCGGACCACAAAGGCTTCACCAGGTTGGAAGTCCAGAACATGGGATGGGCAAACTCTTGAGTCTGAGCAAGCAAACACCATAAACTGCATGTGTGCAACAGTGCAACATTATAATAATCAGTAACTAACAACACTTCATTTGAAATGCATTAAGGTTAATGCTAGCTAGTGGACCATATATTTTTTTTGGTTACATAGTGGACCATATATTAGATTCGAACAATGTAAAATTGCAATCAGAAAACTTTGAAGAAACTGTATATAGAAATATTTTGAGTCCTAAAAGCATTCAATATCAAAATAATTAGACAGATGATGTTAATGAAAAAGACTGATACCCGCTAAAACGATTATGTAGGACTAGGACCGCTCATATGCTATCTATATGCACGTAGTGTCCATTTGGTGATGATATATAGCATGCGTTTGATAAAAAAAAATAGTTAATGCATACTTTTGTTTGACTATAGAATAGGCAAAGAAAAACGTCATTATGAAATTTGAAACAGTCTTCTCCTTCATTTTATTCTACTGTATTTTCCCTTTCATTTTTTAAAACTTCTTCATAGTTCAAAGAAAGTCAATGAGGGGCTTAGAGCCGATGGAGTGTCCAAAGGGCAATTAAGAAAATCAAGTTACTAATGACTCCAGGAATATTGTGTCTGACCTTTGGGCTCTGGCCTTTGGCAAGCTCGCCATACAAATTAGGATTCTTCCTGGAGAAAAAAGAGAGGATAAAACAGCCATTCAATTAAACCATAATTTCATCACCATTTAAATAGCAAAGTAAACTATATTATATATTAAAATTAGGATTTATCTCAGATTTTAAGAAATGAAATTTGGATTGAAAATATGAGCTTTTATATGTTTCTAATATATTAAATATTTTTAAATCATTGTGAAACTTTCTATTTTCTGGGCAAAGCACCTGTTAACAAAATTCTTAAGTTACTCTTTATGCTGAATGTTGTCTGTTCAAAACAAAAAAAAATACACATCTTAAGAAAATAATAAATGAATATTAATAATAGTGTACAAGTATGTTAATTGATAAAATTATATTATTCCTATGTAATAAATATAATTATTCTCTTGAAAAATAAAAAGAGATAAGTTCCTTTAATTATAAGGATTTATCTAACCAATATCCTAAAAATAATGGTTAAGATTTCTAATAAAAGTAAATATATAAAATTGATGATGAACTCTACACATTAAAACTTAAAAGAATACACATTTTTTCTAATGAAAATTTATCATTTGAAATTCTTAATCAATATTAAGGTGCTTATTACCAAAACTCTGATTATAATAAAGATATAATTGGTAAAAAAATTTAATATTGTCTTAATTTGATAAATAAACAAATAAAATGAAATAATGTTTTTTGAAAAAATGGATAAATAATATGCATCAGACGGAGTAAATAGGAACTCAAGCAAGGGCTAAATCATGAAGACTCAAAACAAAAAACAATAAAGTGACCCTTTTTTGTCCCAAAACTGTAACAAAGGAAAGGTACTTTATAGAGTGCTCATAGATCAAATTTCATTGTTAAAGGTCAACTTATACTGTCGCTTATCACACTTAAACGAGATAAGCACTATTAAATGCGTGACTGTCGTTATTTCGCTGTTGGAACCGACATGGGGCCCACTCTGAGTAAATCAGGTGATAACAGACACTTATGGACATACGAGGGCATAACCTAAGGCTTGAATTCGGGGTACCAAAACAGACAACCAGAGGGGTAGTCAAGTTATTTCACGAGGCAGAAACCATGAAACATCAGCACCACCACAGCATATTCCATCCACAAAACCGAGAAGGTTCGGTTCCTGTGGTGTCAGTGCGGAACTTCAAAAGTGAAGACTCGGCTAGTGTCACTGTTACTCCTCACTGATAATTTTTTTTTCTTTCGATTTTTATAAAAAGGTTAAAATATAGTACTATTAAATTTTAAAATGTAAATTTAGTTAAAATTGAATTAAAATTGTTAAATTAAACATAAAATTATTTTTAAATTAAAATAAAAAATAATTGAAAAAAATATTATTGTGTAAAAATAAAAAGATAATTTGCGTTCATTTTTTTAAGAAAATTACAAACAAATGGAATAAATTTAAGTGAAAGTTATTACTTGGCTAAAGTGATTAGAGCCATGATAATTGGAATTTGGACCCATTAATTCTGTCAAGATGAATGGATTTTTTTTTTGAACAAAAATTTAGAATGAAAAGATCACGCTTTTTTACTCCACTCATGACATTTAGAAAGACAAATAGATGTTAAATGAAGTGGTGTTACAAATGTTGAAAAGCAAAAACTGCCCCTGCTAGTTGTGTAATACAGTAAGTACTAGCTTGGTAGGTAACAACAAAAAGAAAGTAGTTAGGTAGGTTGCAGAGAGAGAGAGAGACGTACTGGAATTTCTCCTTCTTGAAGTGGTCAAAGCCGGTTCGGATCCTCTCATCCGGGTTAAACGGCTTGGAACCCGCGGCATCCAGCTCCGCCGTGAGCTGCTTGATCTTTGCGGTGGCGACGCCCCCGAGGTCGGCCTTCTGGCTGCAATCTCACACAAAAAGTACAGTCGTCAGAACGACACGAACGCGTTAAAGCACAGAAGGTCGTGTGGGACCCACAGCCAGACCAAACCAGGACTTTAGCCAGAGCCACCTCGATCTTTGTCAAAATGTCAAACAACAAACGAAATCAAAAGCGAACAACGCGGTTTTGTTTGGTGAATATAATAGGAAAGTCCTTAGCAAAATAATAATAATAATAATCGGAAAATAATGATCGACCAGGATGAATAATGTTTGATTAGAGAAGCTAAGGGTAATTTAATTTGATTGATTGACTGATTGACGATGTACCTGAGAAGGTTGGTGAGCGCTGCAATGGCATCCTTGTATGATTCTCCTGCCATCTCTTCCTTCTGCGGTGTGCACAAATAGGTCGTTCCGTTCCAAACACAACACAAGACAACGCAACTCAACTCAGATTATGAATCACAGTAATAATCCAAACAACACATACCTTCAGAAATTCATTATCTGACATTAACATATCTTAAAGAGAAGAAGAAGAAGATAGGATTAATTAATTGAGTTACACGAAAGGGGTAGACGTTGTTAATTGGATTAATTGTATTGTATGCAGGAAGGAATAGAAAGTTGTAGCATATGCATGATGTGAAGCTGGGAAGGAGAGGAAGAATTTAAAGAGAGGAATGGCATGCATCGATGGATCGGCAGACGGACCTCAATTTCTTTAATTCTATCTGTGTGTGAAAAGAGTGATCAAGTGAGAGAGATTGCGGGACTGATGATGAAGAGATTATTAGATTTGGAGGAAAATGGGTGAGGCAGGAGTCTGTGTGTGCGCTTCTATTTATTTATATGAGATATGGGAATGGGATGATGCATGATGATGATGATGAGTTTAATTTGCAGGGTGCTACCTAGCTTAGCAAGAGATATATATGTGAGATAATTAAGAAGTCAACAAGCGAAGAGGGAGGGACCAGGCCTCGACTCACGTAATATGTGCCTCACAACCCGGGTCTTATAATAATAATAATAATGCACCCCTCATCCTCATCACCTCATCAACCCTCATGTGTTAGTACATCATGACAATAAGCAAAACATCACTGCAAAATATGGCCACAATTGGAAGGTTTGTAACGTCGTATATTTTGTCTTCATCCTCGAGGATTTGGATAGCAACGTTATGGGTTAGACAATTTCAACGCTCGCTCACACCCACAACATCGCCTGCGTTTTTCTTTCCTTTTCCTTTATGGCACTTTAATAACATATGAATGGCTTAAAGAATTCACATTCACATGGATACACACTCGATGATCCACATTTTTTAGGGGGAAAAAAACAACGGTTTTTAATTATTGATGCAAGAAAAATCAAGGATTGATATCCTACTAAATTTACGTGCATAATAAATTATATGTTTGTTAGAAAGTAACTCTCTCAATTTTTTATTTTCTTTTGGTTGAATTGTTGAGATTGTTTATGTTTGTCTCTAAAGTAAATCTTTCATTTCAAAGGAATCAAATTATAATTTTCACAATATAAAAATATTAAATCTTCTTAAAATGTCAACCTAATAATTCTTTTAATTATTTAACTAAGTGCCTGTTTGGCGTGTGAAATTGAATATGAAATTGAAATTGGACGTCCAATCCAAAATTTTATGCTTGATAGTCCTTTTAGAATTAGCTAGAATCATAATTCCATATAACAACTACATCGACTTAAAAAATAATTAACCCAAACTTCTTTCCAATTCTTAATGCATACCTTAGAAATTTTAATTTCATATCTTACAATTTTTTTCGTTCTCCAAATGTGACCATCTTTCATCGCCTACCTTCCACTGGAGGCCAATTTCCCTGACACTAGTAATCGATCGCTCCTAGTTTGGCTTATTGCCCTTTGTCAATTGTTGGCCACGCATCCACTGCCAATCGCCTACAACCCCCCCCCCCCCCAAAAAAAAAAATCGGTCACCAACCGTCGTCATTAGTTGCTAGTGTCCTATTACCCAATGTCGGTTGCCTGCTTGCCGCAAAATTGATATAGTAAAAATATTTCAAAGTTATAGATCACATATCGAAGCAATAGAAATGGAATTGAATTTAGAATTCTAATTCTAGATCCTAATTTTTTGTAAGAGACAAACATAAAATTTAAGATTTTGAGCTGATTCCAATTCCATGTGCCAAATGAATCCTAAGAAAAAAGATGATAGGAAAAGGAGAGTGTATTTAGCACTTGAGATAGTGACGAAAATCTTGTATTCCCAAACCATGTCTCATTCCTATCTCCGCAATCATATATTGCCAAGTAAATATCAATACAGATTTAAATATTTAAAATAGTTGCCAAATATATATAATATTATCTTCCATATGTCAATACATGATTGGTGGGATAAGAAAGGGAACAAGGTTTGAGCATAGAAGATTTGTATCCCTTGAGATAGAGTTTTGAAATTGCCTTGTAAACATTTTATTATATCTTTATATAGAGAAATTAATGTGCAGGGCGTTTATAGTCCAACCAATCCCACTAATTCAGTCTAACCCAAAATTTATTGGGTTATATTTGGGTCTTGAAATTAATCTGATATACTTTTTGGGTGAATTTAGGTTGTTTTTTGGGCTAGCCTTGGCCACGAATCAAATAGTTTTTTTAAGAATTATATATTTTTATAATAATTATAATTGATATTTTCATTCAATTAATATATTTTACATAACTTGATATTATTTTTATATTGATATGATATATTTTTAAACATATATTATGAAATTTATTTTAAAATTTATTTTTTACTTGTGAAAAAAAAATGACAATATCAAAGGTATCGCACACCCAATAAAAGAAATACCGATGGAGCCCCCAAGATACATATTGATAGCAAACAAAAACCCACTAATCAAACCACAAGATTTTGCATAGTTGGATTTCTTAAATATTTAATTAGTGATTCAATTCCTAATAATGTGTATGAAAAGAGTCTTGTGATCACAGGTTTATCCCCCATCTTGAAGGGATTAGTCATGTTTACCGACGGTGAATA
The DNA here is from genome assembly GCA_031216105.1 of Dalbergia cultrata. Taxonomy (NCBI): domain Eukaryota; kingdom Viridiplantae; phylum Streptophyta; class Magnoliopsida; order Fabales; family Fabaceae; genus Dalbergia; species Dalbergia cultrata. The sequence continues at coordinate 52,689,525 of CM062348.1, read as the reverse complement.
CCACAGGATAAAAAAAAGAAAAAATTAATCACGTACCACCGCCATACAAAGTCGCAATGTTAACTCCCATTAAAGTCATTAATTAACAAATTATAGGGATCGTCCGGATTGCTACCTTCCAGAAAAACCAACTCCTTGTGTCAAATTTGACAAAAACTCTAGTCTGTGAATGTGAATGTTGGAAAAAACCAAAACTCCTTAATTACATTCACATATAATTGCATTGCTACCCCAGCTATATGTCAATGTTGTAAAACTTCTGCAACAATTAGCACTATATTATATCAATGACAATTAAGATTTTACGACTAATATTGAAAAAGCATGTGGCTTTTAAAGTTGTCATTGTATGAGTCAAATATCTTTAATAATGTAATAGTTAACATATTATTAAAAAATAATGTTAAAAATTTTTATACTAATTATAATAAGGGCTAACCTCCATATTTTTATGTGGAGATTAGCAAGATAAGCATTTTCTTTTAGACCAAAAGCCCACGCTCCTCTTATCCAAAGAATTTTATAGTTTAGGATAAGTTTGTAATTTTCTTTCATTAACATTAGTTACTAGTTTAGTTTTCTCGCTAGTTTAGTTTTCTCTCTCACCTCAATAATGTTTTCCTTCCTATTTAATAATTACATTTTGGAAACTAAACCAAGAAAATATTTTAAAAGGATTTGTGAAAAATGTATTAAAAAATTAAAATTTAAATAATATTTATTGCATATGGTTATTGATTTAAAATATTTACCACAAAGATTGAAGTACCTATACCATCACACAATGAATTAATAATACTGTTACTTAAAATACTAAAACGTTAAAGTACAACTTTGAAAAATATAATTTTTTTTGGTGAAGTAGAAAAAATAATTTAATATTATCCATTACGTAATATTTGATTATTTTATTTTTTATTTTATAATATAGTATATTTTTAAACGTGTTAACACACAGCAAATCTGTTTTTTGATTTTATTTTATAATAATGTAAATATCATTAATGAAGTGAGAGAAAACTAAATTAGTAATTAATTTTATAAAGTAAAATTATAAATTTATCCTAAACTTTAAGCTTCTCTGGATAAGAGGAGTGTAGGCTTTTGGTCTAAACAAAAATATGTAGCTTACTAACCACCACACGAAGATGTGGGGGTTAGCATTCCCATTATAATATATCAAATTCAAATTCAAAATTGTACTAATTGTAAAAAAAATTCAAAATTGTATTAGATTAGAAATATGGACTTGAGACCTAAGCCTAATCTCAAAGAACTCGACTAAAGGGTCTCATGACTTGTCTACATGGCATAGTGGCTCCTGAAGATTATCCACTGATTTAGACTGTAATATCTCTTAGATTAATTATCAGATGATATGAGATCTCCTATCAGTGCTTATGGAATCTCATATTATCTTATTATATCTCTTACAATACGAAATATATTTAATATTTACTAAATTCTAGGAATATCTTCTCTATCCGGAAAAGATTATCTCCTAATTTATTATGAGCCATCTCTTACTATACAAGGGCTCAACAACCCCAGGTAACACAACTTTAATACGGACTCTATAACTCATTCATTCACTGAATTAAGCATCATAGTATCTTTGCAGTACTCCACCCACTCGCACGGAGATTAGAGACACTTACAGCCATACCGCCACTTTTAGGTATGAACAAAAACAAATAAAACTTCAAATTTTAAATATAGCAAGTGTTTACAATCGTTAATGTTACGTTGAGTTTATTGGGGTGATAAGGCTGTCTACAATATTAATTTGACGCTAATTAAGTGAATAAAACTGGTACATGTTTAGATTGACTTACTTCAAATTTAAAATAACTTACAGTTGAAAAATCCTTGAAAGAGTTTTTTTTTTTTTGGTGAAAAAAATTGTCTCTTTCAAAATAATAAAACCAAATTCATGAAGAAGATGGGATTCTTAGTAAGTGGAATACATATGTATTTGGGAAATGACACTATTTATTTATGCATAGTGATTGTTTTAAGCAATAAAAAGGGTTTTAATAATATTAGTAAAATTTATGAAGCGATCTATCAAGTAGTTAATGGTAATACTAAACATGAATTTGGTATGGATTTAAAAATATACAATATTGATGATGAGTTAATTTTACATATAACTTTATGAGTAAAATACAACCCATTTCCTTGATCGAAGACTTAATTACACTATCTTCCTTTCTATTTTTAAAATGTTCCCCCCTATTTATAAATCATGCACTCACTCTTCTCTTCTCTATTTTTAAAACATACACTCTTTCACTCTAAAAAATTGAGAAATGTTACACTTTATTTTTTTTTTCCAATTTTTCATATTTATTATTTTATTTTTGACCAAACTGCCCTTTATTAATATATATGTGTGTGTGTTGGAGACATATCACATGAGAGGAATGTTTTATTGTAAGAGTGATAGAAGCAAATTTGGGATGTACAACCATATATGGATAATCAAGATTAAAAATTAATTAATATAATCAATATTTACACACTCATTTAAAAAAGTTATATGACTTTATGTTTAATTTTGATAGTTTATTACAATCCAACAGTTAATATTTACTTATATCACTCTCACAATAAATCATTCTTCTTATATGATACACTTCCTATATATATATATAAAATTTAAATATATTGATATTATCATTCAATTAAATTATATACATAATTTTTAAAATTACGAAATGAGAGTCAAACTTATTTTGATAACGTAATAATATATTAGTAGATAACTATATAAAAAAAATTATATTATCAATATATTAAAATTACTTAGTCTATAATCTTGTATGAAGATTTTATCATGACCGTTTAATTTACGTCTTATTTTATGTTATTTTTGCAACTTTTTTTCCTTCGCACGTACGTATCAATGCCTCACATCCTTTTGTTATTTTTATCCCACCCCCTCCCCCTTTCCTTTTTTTTTAAACAATCATTTCCCGTGATTGATATTATTTAATCAACATGGACATATTAATATAAAGACCCAATTAATCCCTTTAAAAATTTTTATAAGACAATTTAATCTCTTAGGAATTGAAATTAAATGAATAATAAATCAATATTTTAATAATAGGACATATTAGTATCTCTAGGTATTTGATCCTTTAAAAAATAATAAAATTGCATACATGACCCGTTGATAAGGACATTAAGTGATGCGTATATCATTTGAAATAAAAAGAAAATGATTTATTTTTTGTGACTGAAATTACATGAAATAAGTTATTTAAATTTCTATTATAAGTTATAAAATAATCATTTTGTTCAATTTTAAATATCAAAATCAATACAATATATTCTAAAACGATGTCATTTTACTTAAATCAAATTTTTTAATGACATAATCATTACACTATACAATTTATGTAAGTTCATTAATAAATAATTAATGAAGGGACTAGTGTCTCTAATATTTTTAATCTCAAAGGATCACAAAATTATTTCTTTTTTAAAACTAAATAATCGGATATAAAAATCTTAAAGGAAAAAAGAGAGTAATCTCTCTAAAGTCAAAGAATATCCTAATATACAATTCAAAGGTTCAATAACTCATATATCAGATACAGGCAAGATTGGCGGAAAAGGTGATGCAATTTCCACCCACTTGTCCTTTCACCCTAACTATTTGTGTCCATGTCCCCTGTAAGCTTGGGCCATTGTAACTTTATTAATTCAACGCAAAATATTTAAATTACAAGCACATACACATAGAATATTGTTGGCTTTTGCACAATAATACTTTCTCTTAAAAGTACGTGAGTAACTATAAAACAAATAATTTCAAAATATCAATAAAAGATTTATTCAATTATATATTATTATATCATTAAAAATATTGATTTTTATAATAATTATATAAAAAAATTATGCATATGATAATATAAACATTTTCACAATAAAAATGAATCAAAGCTAAATTTCTTGAAGAATAAAATCATATTTAATTTTAAGCGATTCCTATGCTATCTCTATAAAATACAATAATATTGATATTTTTTAATTATTTATGATTAAAAATTAGTCACGTGTTTGTGTTCCACTAATTTAAGTTATTAGGGTTTATTAAAATTATGAGTAAATTAAAGTCGTTAATTTCAAAAGGGCATCATACCCAATGATACATAAAGAAATCCCTCAATTTTAAATTAAGATTATAAGGGTTATTATTTGTATAGGTTATTGCAAAAAGATGATATCAAGAAATAACGCAATACCAATGGTTATTGGGGATAGTATTCCTAGTCTGGACAGAGTTAGGTAAAAGCTAGCCTAGTTGTCACCCACCCTAGATAGTTGAAGTTACGTTGAGCACATCTTGAGACACAAGAAAGGCCAAGTTTCCATCAATCAACTGTACGTAATTTGGGAAGTTGAAAAATAGAACTTGTTCAACAGAAGAGTTGAAGTAGTAGCAATAATTAAATAGCATACCGAGGCAATCTTGCTTGTACAACAAAGCATCATGCAGTTTTTAAATTTTCTCGCCATGAGAGACTGAACCTCGTTTCCCTGTTAAGCAGACAGTAGTAATCACATGCTCCTAATTAGTTCCTTTTAACTACTCTGGCTAGTTGGCAAATTGCTATTGATGAATATTTCTGGGCAGAGAAATTAAGTAGTCATATTGAATTGAAGTACATAACATACATAAAAAACAAATATTTACTTCATATGGGTGCGCCAAAATCACAAGAAAGAGCTGAGAGAATTAAATCTGATCAATTTTACTAATGAGGATAAAAAAGTAATACAATATAAGAGAAATGCATCCTTATATAAATAATGAGTGCAACTAATCAACAACTAATTCCTGACCAATTGAATGAACTCTTACTAACTAGTACCTACTGATATCTCTAATATGAACATAAGGTTTCTGTGGATTAAATCACCTTATTGTTACCCTTATGCCAATTTATCAAATTAAATCATCAAAATTAGATTAGTTCTAACTTTTAAGCATCAGAATATTTTGAAGAATGGATAGAGGGAGAGGTATAGTAGAGGGAGTAGTACCAAAAGCGTAGCTATACAAAAATATAGCTAATTTGACCGCCAAATTGGACTTTTTTTCCACTTTGCCTTTAGAATGGGATTGTTGTTAAAAGAAGTGAGGAAAATGGCTAAACCGGTAGCTTGTTCTGCTGCATTGGACTAATTGGTGGGACTACGGGAATAAAAAAGGTAAGCTAGCTCAAAAAGCTATAGTCACCAACAATGGAGGGTGGTAGAGAATGAAGATGAATTTGGAGGGCCACATGGATAGCATCCTCATAGGATAAAGAAAGCGAAATGTCAACAAATGCCAGCTCTTTGTTTGTAATGGACAATGCTTCCTTATCTCAATTCTCAAAGCCGAGAGAGGAGTGGAGATAGTTAATTTCAGGCTCTTGACTTTAGGCCACAAATAGACTTATTGGGACAAAACTTTGCTCTGAATATGCAGCACAAGATGTTCTCTATGCTCCAAAATATAATTTCGTGAATATGATTTTACTTGATCGTCATGTTGTCACGTAATGTTATTTGAACGGCGGGTGTGTTTTTGCCTTTTAGTAGTCAATTCAAAATAATTTTAAGATTGGCCAACATTCCCTTCAATTTTAATTTTATTTGGGACTTCTCAAATGAGACCGAGAGAATCATATATTACGAAAAATTCTTAAATATTCTCGTAGCAAAAATAAATTGTTATGTATTATTGATTGAGCACGGCTAGCTGGTTGGTACCAAAAAAAAAAAAAAAACCAATCATTGGTTCATCACGAAGTGCTTTAAAACCAAACATATGACCCTTCAAAATATTTACGTGTTTTAAAAGTAAAAAAAAATATTTATTCAGTTCTATTTATTATTTAATATATTTTTATATTTTTAATAAAATAATGAATATATTTATCAATAAATAAGACAAAATAAATATTTTTTCTTACTTAACAAGCGCCTAAATTTTTTCTAATATTATGGTATTCTTTTTGTGGATTTCATAGTATCGCTTTAGAGGACTTTCTTTCTTTTCATTTGTTCTCTGAGCTTTCCAAGATTAAGAAAGCAGACAAAAGCATTTCTTTTTTTTTTTGTCAGCACACAAAAGGATCTGGAATCGTGTAATTGATGCTCCACTGATTTTAATTTTTTTCGGGGAGCTTATAAATCCATAACTTATTGGGCTGACTTGATTTACGTGAAGCATCAAAGGCTTTAGAGAGGCAGGCCTAGCTACCCCATATATTAGACCTGCCAGAGAGAGCACATCCGGATAAAGTGCATATTCTTCTTCTTCTTTTTTTTTTTTTTTTGGGGGGGGGGGGGGGGGGGGAAGTGCACATTCTTTTAGGTGTTTCTGTTTTTAATATAATTATAAGAAGGCTAAAGAAACCGCCCATGAGATGTAGCCGCCAATGGAGAAATACATAGCCCAAACCAAAGTAACATTATTTGTATTGTTTTTCGAGATATTTTTCTGAAAATACCTTAAAATATCTCTTAAATATTGATTGAGATAAGAGTTTAGGGTCTCAATTAATATTTAAGAGACAAAACGTATAGCTCCCCATGAGATTGATCCACCCAAATCTGTCCCATTCTGGAGAATTACACTCTAACCACTCTTGACCTTTACCCTATGGCGTTTGAACGCTTTTATTCATGTTTCATCAAGAATTTAATAGAAGGAATGTCTGTCCCTCCATTGAAGCTTCTCCTTCCAACTGTCACTTCTACCTCCTTATTCTTTTGGGTAATGTTACATGTACAATTAAATTATATAACAAATACACAACACACATCTTATTATCATTAAATTTGATGAATGAGTAGGATAAGTGGGGACTATACATCACATTCAACCGTAGTAAGATATCTGGTATACATTTATTGTACACCAAACATTATTCTATTCTTTTAGGTGTTTTATACTTTGGGAATAAATTAAACATGATTCACACAATCATTTAATCTTATTTACAGTTGAAAATTCTCTCTCAATAGGCACTCCTTTTTCTCCCCTTCCTTCTCTTATATATATGTGAATACTCTTGTCATGTGTGTATAATGCTTATGATGCTTATGTTCGAACAAATCAATATTAGGTCAAAAATTGAATATTCTAGGATGTCTTCTAATTAATTCTATCTTGTGTGGGTGGGTGACTGCTTTTAAGCTTATGCCATTCGTTTATTTTCAAATTTAGACCTGCCGGGCAACTCTTTTGGAAGAGAAATGAACAACACGATGATGATATGATGAAATGCTTATGCTACTCTATTACATATTTGTATAAAAAAATATTTATAATTATTGCGTTAATTGAGTTGAATAAAAGGGAATAATGTACACAAATTTTGACGCTGAATAATCTTCACCCGCCAGTTTGTCCATTTCTTTTTGTCAAATCAAAGCGAGATATTTTAATTCAATTTTCATGACAAAGGAACACGTCGACACAACACAAATCATGTAAACTGCATACTTTCTATAGATAGATATATAAGTAATTAAATATTACATCACCCAAAACCACTCAACCTACAAATATCATTCAGGGAATTGAGAACTCTTGTCCGTCGTCAAGAGCGAAAAAAATTCCCCAAATTGGTAATTTTGGCGATAGCCCCTAAACAAGTTCGCTAGCTACCTCCTACATGTCAAATATATTTAATCTTATATTTTCTTTTTTTGCCTTCTTCTTCTTATTATGATAACTAGATAAACCTGTCCAAAATATTGTTAGAAAAATCAGGGATATATAAGGAATATCTCAAAAAGGATGAATGTTCCTGCTGAATGACCCGTTCATGTTGGCGAAGAACCCAAACAGCTGCCGCTTGTAAGGCAAAAACGACCTTCGTTTATCGCTCTCCTTCCTCTTCCTATTCATCACATATAGCTTCTCGTGAGCCGAAGACGACGGCGCTGTTTTGCGCTTCCCATTCTTTACGACGGCGTCGTTTTTCACCACCTTTGCCTTCTTCGCCGCCGCCGCCGGAGGAGGAGGAGGATTAAGAAAAACGAAAGCGTCCTTGCCATCGCTGTAGCTCCGAAGCTTTAGGTCCTCACGGAACCTCAACATCTTCGAGAACCCCGTGGAGTTGCTCTTCTTACACACGTCCTTCGAATCCTCCACTTCCACCTCCAACGTCGTTGTTTTAAGCGACAAAGGTTGGAACGTTCCCTGCTGTGCACACTGCGGCGGTTTCCAACTAGAGCAGAAAGCGTCGCGCCGCCGCTCCACGACGAGCTTCTTCTGCGGCAGGGAGGCATGATCACCTCCATCGAAAACCGGGAATAACGGTCGAATCTTGCCGTTGTGGAAGATCTCGTCTGCAGTTACGAGCGATCCTTGGGGATTCTCACATGCAAAACTGAACTCTTGCTCTTGTTGTTGTTGTTTTTCGAGGTTTTCATCATCCTCGTGGAGGTCAATTTTGAGTTTGAAGCTGAAATCGAGATGGAAGCTTCCAGAAGCAAAAGCGAAGTCGTCGGAATCGAGGAAGCTGTGAGGCGGAGAAGGGAGAATCGATAGGGCTTGCATGTTGAACTGATTTTATTTAATTTATTTAAAATGAAATAACATAGGTTGAAGTGTGTGTTGAGATTGTGAAATGAGCTAGCTAGCTAGCTACTTATTTATCTATGAAGGCTTATAAGTATTGGGGTCGGTGTTTGGTTCGTGAGTTTAAGGAGGTTGTTGTGCATTGAAGGTGAGAGGAGTGTGAAGACGTTTTTAAACAGACTCTGTTTGGCGGGTTACGCCTTTTATCGTTTATTTTTGTTTGGATGAAATTAATCAATAATGGAATATGGTTTTAATTGGTTTCACTTTTGGGGTAGCCTTCGCATATGCTAGTACGATGCACTGCAGAAGCGCAACCTCCTCTGGTTTAGCTTCTTGGTTGCCAGTTAAGGCCATCAACTATAATTTGCTCAGATGCTAGCTAATTTGGGTTATATTGATTCCAAAAAAAATAAAAATAAAATAAACTAGTGCAAATAAAAACAAAAAAATTACGAGTGATATAGTAATAACTATTTTGATAATACATAACGGACCGTAAATTTGAATCTTCGCGCAAGCTGTACGTCATCGTGCTGAAAATATGTTAAAACAATAAAAATTTTAAAAAAGTATGTGAATATCTTCCATGCATATATATATATATATATATATATATATATATATATATATATATATATATATATATATATATATTCATTTAGGAGGTAAATTTATTAGGGTTGGTCTAATTAGTGCCCTATGCATTGATCAAGGAGTTAAAAATGAAAGGTTTTGTATTGAAAAAAAATAAGTTTTGATATTTTTAAAAATATGAGACCTAATATAAAACTTTGAATATTATCTTTTTTAATATCTTTAATCAGTGCCCTAAACAAATACTAGGAGATAAATTCATTAGCTAAGTCCTAGCTCTAATTAGTTTGAATTTATAAATGTACTAAAAAACTTACATTTTAGATAGATGATGTTGTTAATGAGGTGCAACCCATGTGGCACCACTCTTGCTCCAAGTGATATTTAGGAATTTGTTGATATTAAATAGGAATTTTAACCTCATTTATCTTTCTCCTTCTTTATTTTTCCTTAGTTCTACTGGGAGCTGCTTAGAATGAAAAAAAAAAGAAGAAGAAAAAGATAGATGTTGGTTGTGCTTGAGTCACCCAGTCACCCTACAAGGCACGGAAGCAGAAGGGAGCTTGAATTCAATATTGGAGACAAGACTGTGTAGGGTACGAATTCAACATAATACGTAAATGAAAATATATACTAACCCTCCTGTTGAAAATATTATTATTTATCACTTTTAATGAGCATAACTATTAAAAAAGATAATAAATATATTAATAATAAATTCAAATACAATAAATAAATTAATATATTTATATTAAATGAAATACTTTTGAAAAATTAATAGTTATTGAGTGAAATTACTTTAGGATAATATTGTAAAAATAAATAGATATTTTAAAATATAAAATTATCTCGAAGTAGTATAAGAGACAAGGAGCCTAGCAGCCTAACAAAAGGCTATAATAAGACTAGGATCAGTTATTGAAGATGGAAGAAATTAAAAAGAAAAGACAAAAAGTAATAATTATACATAATTATTAGATACAAATTTACCCAAAAAAAATGTATTTTACTAATAAATGGCACATAATAAAATGTAGCTCTATACGTATATATACACTATATAGACTATAGAGCTGGGTACCAGGTAAGAGTTATTATTATTATTGAACTAGATAAGAGTTTTGGTGATTAGATTTTTCAAGTAAGAGCTTTGATTTTTTTAAAAAAAATATAATGAAAGTTGAGAATTAAAGTTTGTTTGTTTTTTTTTAAAACTAAGGTTCGGATATATTTAATACTTACGGAGATATTTAATACATGAACAAAAATTAACCAAGTGAGTATGTAAATCCCAATTGACAAGTACGAGTTTTGATCTTAACATGCCTCTGATTTTTATTTTTATTTTTTGAAATGTTTATAATACATTGTGAATTAAATCTCAACTAAGGCTTCAATTAAGTTGTTAGTTTTGATATTCTTGTTGAGCGATTGCTGATTAGAAAGAGTTAAAAGTTTTAAAAAAAAAAGTTGTATGAAAAAATTAAACAAGCAACCAACATAATAATAGATTTTGAGACAACGAATTTATGACTCTTCTGTAGTGGAGCTTCATTGTGAAATATAAATTTACAACCGTAAAAGGGGGGAGTATTTATGAGCCGCTACTATTCAATAGTTGCAGTGTTGCATAGCCTCATAGGTAACGTAATGGAAATGGCAACTTGGCAGGTTATCACGCAAGTGATAATGAGCAAATAAATTAGAACTGGCCCATGAGTGTTCGTATTTGTAATTTGAAACATTTCAATTCAAAGCACAAAACCAAGTCTTTATTGAATTTCACAAACTTATATTAAAAGCATCAATAACCACTTTAATAGGAGCTTATGCAACAAAAATATTACGAGTCGCGTATACACAGAGGACAACGAAGTTCTCACTCATGAACCGTGTATTCTTTCACCAAAACTATTCAATTTACATTGTCATTCCAGGGAATTACAAACTCTCATTTGTGATCAAGAGCAAAAAAAAACTCCCGAACTCAATGATTTAGCTAACTCCTATCCTATATATGTCATTTCAAACATTGCACAAAGTATGTACTGTTTTAAGATACTTAGAAGTAAACCCCACCAAAATAGCTATATATGAAAAAGTTGGGACCGGGATCTCAAAAACGATGAAGGTTCCTACTAAATCCATTCACATTGGCAAAGAATCCAACCAGCTGCTGCTTGTAAGGCAAAAACGAGCGTCGTTTATCGCTCTCCTTCCTCTTCTTATTCATCATGTAAAGCTTGTCGTGAGCCGACAACGACGACGTCGTTTTTCGCTTCCCCTTCTTTATTACGACATCGTTTTTCCTCTTCACCTCGCAGGTTTTCTTTGGCTTCGCCAAAGCCGGTGGATTCAGGAAAACAAAAGCGTTCTTCCCTTCACTATTGCTTCGGAGCTCTAGGTCTTGCCGAAACCTCCATAGCTTCGAGAAACCCGTGGGGTTGCTCTTCTTGCGCCTCTCCTTCGAATCGTCCACTTCCATCTCCAACGTCGTCGTTTCAAGCAACAAATTGTGGAGCGCACCATCCTTTGCACCGCGCGGATGTGAACCAGATGAAAAAGTGTTGGGTTGCTGCTTCACGAAGAGAATAGATTGATCGAAGAGAGGGAAACCTGGTCGGATCTGGCCGTTATCGAAGATCTTGTCGGCGGTTACAAGAGATCCTTGTTGATTCAAACATACGAAACTAAACTCTTGTTGTTCTTGTTCTTTGAATTTCTCATCGCCGTGATTGGTTTTGAGATTGAAAGAGAAATCTTGATCAGATTTTGCAGAAATGTAAGAGAATTCATCGGCAACGAGGAATTCATGAGGCAAAGGGAGAACTAAAAGAGCTTGCATTGTTAATTAGTCTGAGAACTTGTGTTTATTTATTTATTTTTTTGTGGAGTTTGGAGTGTGTGGTGAGGACAGTGAAAATGGAATATATATATACATGTATGCTTGGGTTTTGTTTTTTTGGGAACGGTGGTGGTTGGGCATGGAAGGGGAGAGAAGAGTGAAAACGTTGATAAAGCGTTTGCAGGTGCACTAAACCCTTTAAATGTTAATTTTACCATTTTAAAGCCTATCATTTTTTGTTGTTTGGGATGGAATATGGTTTCTTAACCCGTTTTATTTTCCCTTGGATTTTGGATGTTCCTTAATGTGCAAGTTCGCTACAACGGCTTCAACTTCACTTGTTCAACGTCCTCTGTTTAGCTTCAATTCTTCGTTGCTTCTCATTAATGGTTTGTTTGGATTTGGAGATATTGAGGAAACAATGTGAAAGTAAATAGAAGAAAAAACAAAGAGTCGAAAAAATTAACAAAAAATATGTTTTCTCTCTTATTGTTTGGATAAAGAGAAAATATAGGAGAAAAGATAAAAATATAAATTATGTAAGATAACATACATACCTTTATCATATAATAAGGTGTAAAAATATTACTTTTAGAATTTAATTTTTGCATATTAACAGTGAAAATAATTTAATAGTATTAGCGGATAGAATTTCACTAAAATAACAAACCATGATCAATAATTGCGATAGTGGATAGATATTTTGTATGATTTGTCACTTTAACAAAATTTACTGATTGACAATATAAAATTGCTTTCAGTATTATTCATACATAGAAATTAAATTAATATTTTTATTTATTTTTAATTTGTTTATAAATTACATTAATAAATAAATAATTTTATAATAAATAATAATTAAATAATAATTTTTTGTTTAAAAATGATAAAAATTAGTTTAAGATTATTTGCTAAAATAAAAATAGATTTTATACAAATTTACTTTATAATAATTTTTATATATATTAAAATTTATTATATTTTAATTTTATCAACAGATATCCCCTTTTTATTAGTTTTGGTCCACATTTTTTGTTGCAAAAGTATCAAAATTTTTTGTATAAAATATTTTTGTTTTCCCTGTAATTTTTTTTTTTTTGCTATCACAAGGTGTGTGTTTTCTTGTGTTATTATTACTTATTTAGAAGGGTGCAATTGTCAATGAAGCAATTTGTGATGCACTGAATAATTTTCTTCACAGGTTGAAGGATAAAATTTGAATGTGGAGGCCTACGGGTAGGTGAAGCTAGCCTTTATTTATAGGGGATCAAAGTACTAGCGAAAATTGTACCCAAAAAAGAAAAAAAAAAAGTACTAGCAAAAACTTATATATATATCGTTTAATTTATTGAACCTGAAATTTTAGATAAAAATAAACAATGAAAATTAAAATAATAGTGAGTTAGAAAAATGAAAGAATGGGGGGGCATAAAATTGGACTATTAAAATATTGAATTTATCTTATTTCTTCAATTCTTACTATAATATGAGTATAATTCTATTATTTCAACACTTACTTTTATCACGACCCGACTTAGGCCATGACCGGCGCATAGGGAACACCTTCCCTAGCAAGCCTTAAAACACCAAATTTTCTAGAAAAACGGACAAAGTTTCCTCTGTTTTTCGTACATTCCCCAAATTGAAATATAACCTGCAATATTTACAATTCAAATTCCAGCAAATGGGCATCAAGCATTCTCAGAATGCGCCCTTCTAGCATATAATGATATCTCAATATATGTTTTAAATATAATACAAAATTAAGTTCAAAATTCATTTCCATAACATAGTTTATATAACTAAGTCATTACTTCTTAAACATAAACATAACATAAGTCCGAGGACCCTGCCTGTGACACATGGAGCAACTGACAACTAAACAAAATAAGATTCTAACATAAAGGCCTTCTCAAGAAGGCTCACTAACTTAAAATGCACTTATGGCTGAGCCGGAGGAATAGAACTAGAACCAGCGCCAGCACCTGTATCTGAAAAAAAATGGATAACAACGGGGTGAGTTTTGCAACTCAGTGAGAGATAGAATATCTATAGTTTACTAAATACAATCATAAAACAATATAAACATAATAATGTACATATACTCATAGAACATATATATAGCTATAACATGAGATATCTTGGAAACATAACTTTACATAATCACATAATTTCAAATATAATGGGGAATTATCCGAAGCAGAACAATAATAAGTCCAGACATGACCCGAGGTCATATGTGGGTTAGCACCACACCTGCTAACTGGGATTGGCCCGTAGCCATATATTTTCTGACATGACAAAAGTCATGTACGGGTTAGCATCCCTCCTGCTAACTAGAGTTGGCCCATAGCCATATACAAATCCAGACATAGCTGCATCTATGTGTGGGTTAGCATCCCTCCTGCTAACTAGAGTTTTCTCACGGTGCACCGAGGCTAACGTCCCTGCCGTTAACTACAGGTTCTAACTAGGAATTTTCCCCCAATTTAACTCAAAATCATGCACATTCCACTTCCAGAATACTTTCCAACACAAAATCCAATCTCATGTATATGAAATACATTGGACATAAAATATACTCAAATTTGATAATTGATATAAAATGTTCTAAAATTCAATATTTATTACATTTCAACCAAAAACATTTAAATAAGCATAACAATCACATTATGGCCTTCAAATAAATATTTTTCATTTTAAACATAAAGCCTCAATTTCCATAAATAAATTATTTTCTTCTATATCAACATATTTTCAACTCTTTATAAAATTTTATATTGTTTATTATGCATAAAGTAACCTACAGATACACTATCTACTCACAAATACTGGTTCAAAGAACCGAAAAACAATGCCTTTGATGCCACCAACTCAAGTATTGTCGTCCGATTGCTCTATCGCTCTAGGAATAAGACAATATTAATATTTGTGAGCTAATTACATTATCAATTAACTCCAATTCACTAAAATCCCCAAATTCATGGGTTTAAGAAACCTAATTTAATCCTAAAAATTTAGAAATTTCAATAATTTAAATGGAGCATGGTAGAAGCTTACTTACCACTTGGAGAGTAGAATTAGTGAAGAAAATTACTCCCAAAGCTTCTAAAATCTTCAACTCTCTAATGGAGGTTAGAGAGAGAAAGTGATGGAGAGGAGGAGGAGATGATGATGGTGGAGGTGGTGGTATTATTTCTTGAAGAGGAAAGCAACAAAAATAAAAAGAATGGGAAGAGGATGTGAGGGGGGGAGCTACGGGAGAAGAAGAGAAGAAGAAAGAAGGAAAGGAAGAGAAGAAAGGGAAGGGGGTTCTGGGAATGATACGGGAAGGGAGAAGGAGGAGAGAAAATAAAGAAAAGAGAGAAGTCTACCGTGGTCTATACCACTTAAGGTGCACGGTGGTCCTCACTCAAAAAATTTTTTTTTTTCTTTCGGTCATCACAACTTTCTCAAACAATAAAATATCATACTAAAAAAATATATAAGTCTTATTATTTACTTTTTCTCTCTATCATTCCTTTCACATTCACATTAGACCTGTATAGATGTCTACACTTATATGGATATTGAAATAGAATTTCTCATATACGTATCTAAAATTTTTTTTAGACAATATCAAATATATATAATTTTTTCACTAAAAAATTAGAAAATTTATTGGTGACTATCGCCTCTCTTGAGCTCTAGGAGGAGCTGCCCTTGATCCCTACCCTTTTTTTTTTCTTTCTTTCTCTCTCATCATTTTCCTTGATGATTCAATTTGACATGGCCAGAGAGAAAACTCCATCAATTTTCTCTTCTTACCTTTTTTCTTCCCTTCTTTTCTGCATAACCATACGACGGGTAGATGTATTATAATAGAAAAATATTATTTGTACTACCTTAATATTGAGACACCTCCGGTGACACATTTGAGTTTTAGATAGAAAAATGTTATTTTAATTTACACTTTGTGAGATATTGTGTCAACACACTCACATCTACCATTGGATTGGATGTAGACCTCACTTAGTTTGAATCCCATATTCAATTTAATGATGGATGTGAGTATATCCACACCGTGTCCCATAAAGTATGGGTCAAAATAACATAACTCTTTTCAATAATATATTAGAAAAGCGTGATGTGACAATGATAAGATTGTAATAAATTAATTTCTTGGTAATGTAGCAATAAATTTAATTACTCGTATGTTTAAATTATTTTTGTACATTTGAAACAAAACTTTCTAAGAAAACTTAAGAGATTTATTTTTATACTATAACTTAAATAATCCAAAAATGCTTCTAATTTTACTCACTAGAAAATCCTCACGAGTGTTGTAAACCTGTGAACTTGTATTCTTTCACCGAAACTATTCAATCTACATTATTATCATTCAGGGAATTACAAACTCTTGTTTGCGATCAAGAGGCAAAAAAAAAAAAAAAAAATGCCGAATTCTATGAGTTATTAGCTAACCCTCTCCTATATTTGTTAAACATTTACACAATAACATATTTACTATTTTAAGATAATTAAAAATAAATAAACCCATTTGAAATAGCTATGGGGGAAAATGTAATTTAAAAAGAGTTTAATTTTGATATATTGAATGTAATTTTTTTAACACAGTCATCTAATTATATATTGTCATATTAGTGAAATATGTTGAGTCACCTCACTTCTTTAAAATTCATATATATAAAGTAATTTAATTGGATAGCAATATAAAAAAATGTATTAATGAACCAAAATTAAATTCTATATAATAATATGGCGCAATATACTTATTGTATACATTTAGATAATTTTTTTAATTTAAAATAAAAATTTCCCATAAAAATTGATTTTTTTTTCTCTTATAACTTAAATGATCTAAGAGCCATGCTAGGTGACCACATTTTTTTTTCACTCAAATCATGGTGATAATTAATAAAAAAATTGATATGACCCACTTATATATCTAATAGTCAATCATCATGTTATATTATTCTATCAACTAATTTCCAACATACTCTTTTTATTCTTTAACGTTTTTCATAATTTTAAGAACTAAAAAAAAAACCACACAAGGGTTGCAAATCCTTAAAAGAGTATATGTTGTTTCACTAAAACTATTCAATTTACATTTATCATTCAGGAAATTACAAACTCTTGTTTGTGGTCAAGAGCAAAAAAAATTCCCCACATCAGCAAGTTAACTAACTCCTACATGACTCAAACATTTACATTATAATAATCTATATATATATTATTCTAGTGAACCCCTCCAAAGTAGCCATGGGAACTTGAGGGATATATATATATATATATAGTGAATGTCAAAAAGGATGAAGGTTCCTGCTGAATCCATTCACATTGGCAAAGAACCCACCCAGTTGCTGTTTATAGGGCAAAAACGATCGTCGTTTATCGCTCTCATTCCTCTTCCTGTTCATCACATAAAGCTTCTCGTGAGCCGACAATGACGATGTCGTTTTGGGCTTCTCCTTCTTTAGAACAACGTTTTTCACCTTCTTTTCCGAATTTGATGGTGTCAATGGATTCAGGAAAACGAAAGCGTCCCTGCCTTCGCTGTTGCTTCGGAGCTTTAAGTTTCGACGGAACCTCCACAGCTTAGAGAACCCTGTGGAGTTGCTCTTCTTGCACACGTCCTTCGAATCCTCCACCTCCACCTCCACCTCCAATGGCGATGCCTTCGGTGCATCCTGCAATTCCGAATTGTAGGGAAAAATGTTGCGCCGCTGCTCGACAAAGAGTTTCTTCAAAGCGGCATTGCCGTGCGTGGCGGTGAAGAGAAGTGATTCGTCGAAGACGGGGAATATCGGTCGGATCCGGCCGTTATCGAAGATCTCATCGGCAGTTACAATTGATCGTTGGGGTTTCTCACATGCGAAAGTGAATTCTTGTTCTTCCTTTTCAAAATTTTCATCCTCATGATTGATTTTGATATCGAAAGTGAAATCTTCTTGATGATCGAATTTTGCAGAAATGGGAGCGAATTCATCAGAAACGAGGAATGCACGAGGCAAGGCCGGGAGAGGTGAACGAGCTTGCATTGTTAATTTTTTTCCCTAATTAAGAACTCGTGCTTCTTTTCTTCGCTGTGTTTATGAGTTTATGGAGTGTGTGATGAGATAGATGGTAAAAAGTGATTATTTATATGTGCGAGTTTGGGTTGGTGTTTTGGTTTTCTGAAACAGTAGTGGTTGGGCATGGAAGGGGAGAGGAAAGTGAAGGCGTTGATAAAAGTGTTGGCCGGTATGCTAATCACTTATATTAATCACTTATCAATCTTTAAGCCTTTCATTTTTTTTGTTATTTGGAACTGAATATGGTTTCTTCACCCGTTTTGTTTTTCCCTTTTGGATTTTAGAGGCTCCTTCGCGCGCAAGTACGCTGCAACGTCTCTAACTTCACTCGCGCAACCTCCTCTGCTTTGCATCTTCGTTGCTTCTCGTTGAAGGAATCAGCATTATTCCTCTGCACTTGTTTCTTGTGATCCATTATTCTCTATTTACTCATTTAAAATTTGAAATTTAAAGAAATTAGATGGTTTTGAACTAATGGAATCTATAGTACATGTGAAATTTTATTTGTTGTAGGGATCAAATCTCAAATAAAAGACAAAGAAAGAGACAAGAAACAGGGACACGAAGTTGATTAGTTCCTCGTTAAAACACATAAACTAGAATTAGATTCTAAAATAATTTAAAATTCGTCATAAGTTTTTTGAAAAAATTAATTTTGTGTGCTTGATTGGAGAGTGAAAATAATGGTAAAAATTAAGTCAATGAATTCCTTTTTTTTTTTTGGTACTTCTAAAATTATGATGGTATGAGGTTTAAATTTAAGACTTTATGGATACTACACAAATATCTTATTACTAAACAAATCCTAATTGCTTCCCATTTATAAATCTATATTGCTATTGCCCTCAGGTGAAAATATATAAGATCGTACATATTCAATTAATCAATTATGAAACTGAAGTAATTGCTTATTTACTCGTAATTACTCACAAATCAGAAAAATTATTTATCTAAATGACTTAATCACTTGTCAGAAATAGATTAGATTATACGTGTAAGATGATTGATAGCACTTGGGGGTAGGTTAGAATATAGTCCTCTTAAAAATAGCAATCAAAACTAGATATCCAATCGCCAGTGATATTTTGATACTGTAATATTGTTATTTTATGCATATAGATTTGATTTTTTTGAGACAAAAGCTATCTTAAAAAGTTAACCCTTTGATCATAAGAGCATCTCCATTCACACAGTTAGGGTTAAAAATATTATATATACTTACTCTCTGTCATGAAACTCTTAAATAAGTTTCTGTTTTTGTCAGAGCTCTTGATATTTAGGAAGCCCATTTCTTATTAGGGCAAGCCCATGTTAGGAGGAGGGAGGAGAGCGAAGTCGGGTCAAATGAGACATAAACCGGTAGTTAAGAAGCTCCTCCACCACCCGGTGGGGTTTGCGCGGCAACCCGAAATTCAAGGGGAGCATGACAGTTAAAGGCAAACGACACTCGTCTCCTTAACTAACTAACTAACCCGAACAAACAAACAAACTAAACCAGAATCTATGAAAAATACTGCTCCTAAGAAACAACACACAATCTATCTATGTCCCTCTTTTCCTGAAAGACCCCATCAACACACGGAGATTATAGACAGGTCTCATCATTGATTTTGCAATGCCTAACATTTAATTTTTCATTATCAAAAATTTAAAAACACAAAAATGATTTGATTTCCTCGTTGGTTCAATTTTAGACACACAAATTAAACGACACTCTCTCTCTCTCTCTCTGCGCTCCATCTTGCACCGAGCTGGCAATTCTGTTCTTTCGCAGAACTTGGGCAGTTCGTCGAACACACCTTCGTTCTTCTTCAACGCCGGAACACAGCAAACCCACAAAACGCCCCGGGCTCTTGTTTTTGATTCGCATAACCCTCCTTTGATGAAACTGTTTCAATTCCATCAAGGAATAGGGGGTTCTGCGTTCATGATGCCTTAATTCTGAGAATCATATGTATACAAATCACGTTGAGATATATACATATGGCTCTCAAGAACATTACCGAGGATGATGATTCTTCTTCTTCTCAATCAGATTCAGATGAGTCTTCTTCTTCTTCTTCTTCTTCTCAATCAGATTCAGATGATTCTTCTTCTTCTTCTTCTCAATCACATTCAGATGAGTCTTCTTCTTCTTCATCATCACCACCACCACCACCACCACCCTCTTCTTCACTATATAAAACAAACCAGGAAACGACGACGAAGAAGCGTTCGGATGAAGACCTTCCTTCTGAAAAGGATCCAGCTCCATCACCAACGCCTCCAGCTGAATCCGATTCCCCCAAAGGTGCTCCGTCGGAGGAGTCGCCTCCTCCCCTCAAGAGTCCACCGCCGTCTAAAGCCGTGGCTCCTCTGGTGCCCCCGCCACCATCACCAATTCCTCCAACCCAGCCACCACCATCTCCGCCGCTACTATCTCCACCGCCACCGTCTTCGTCACCGCCACTGGTGCAAAATAGCAACAACCCTTCTTCCTCTTCTCCTCCTCCACATAGAGGGTCATCTCCACCACAGTTTCAAGCCCCACCACCGTCTTCTTCTTCTTCTTCTTCATCTTCATCTTCACCTTCACCTTCACCTTCACGTGGTGGACCTTCTTCTTCCAATGATTCAACCCTCTCGGCGATTCCACCACCGGCATCTGGTCAAGCCATGCGCGGTGGTAGCAGTGGTGGTGGTGGTGGTGGTGGTGGCTCTTCCTCTTCCTCCCCTGCAGGCTCTTCTCCCAGCTCATCAGGCGGAGACAACGCAGGAAAATACGTTGGGTATACCCTCGGCGCGGTTTTCATCGTTGGCTTATTAGTTGCTGTAGCTATTCTTCCATTTAGGAAGAGGAAATCAAAAGGGGATGCCAATGCTGCACCCTATATGCCTCCCACTCATCTTAAATTTCACAGGAAGCCAGGTAAAAGAAATTATTCAGTTTTGTCTACAATTAATTTCCACTACAAGAAAAATTACTATTTTAAAAAAGGTTCTCAATAATTAAAGTGTCAATAAAAGTAATTTTGATATAGTGATTGTTGAAAATACTTATAAACTGTTATCGACAATTGGTATATGTATTTTCGACATATACTAATTGTCGATAAGAGTTTAAGGTTTTTTAACAGTCACTTTATGTCAAAATTACTTTTTTTTACAACACTTTTATTGGCATTTTAATTGTCAAGAGTAGTTAAAAATACTCATTTTTCTTGTAGTGATTGGTTTGTTCTAGCTTAAATAGAGATTTTGGGTTTGAGCCTGGATGCATTGAAACTGGGGAGGGTAGCTTTATCGCCTTAGTGGCTTGTTGGCTTTAGTAGGAGATACCTGTGGTTTTGCCAAAAAAAAAAATGTTTGTTCAAGTAGTATTATATATATGGATTGAAATTTTTTTTTTGTCAACATAGTAGAATCCTCCTAAGTCCTAAGTATTCATGCTCATTTTAGTTACTTGATTGGCGTTAGTTAGCTTATTGTATGTTGCCTTGGACATTTGAATTTTTTCGTGTCTAATGATGTTGGGAATTGATCAGGTGTTGATGGACTTTACTATGGACAGCAGCCTGGTGGTTTTGAGAATGGTCCACAATCTCCCTTTGGAAGCGGGAAGAATCTTGGACGAAACATGAGTCATGCAGGAGCAGCTTTAGACTCGGCGCAGCCCATGAGTGCTCAGATAGCCTTTACCTATGACATGGTCATGGAGATGACAGATTCATTCTCTAGTCAGAATGTTATAGGGGAAGGGGGATTTGGGTGTGTTTACAAGGGTTCTCTGCCGGATAATGGAAAGACGGTCGCGGTTAAGCAGCTTAAAGCTGGCAGTCTCCAGGGAGAAAGGGAATTCAGGGCTGAAGTGGAGATTATCAGCCGTGTCCATCATCGGCATTTGGTATCGTTGGTTGGTTATTGCATAGCTGAGCAGCAAAGAATGCTTATCTATGAGTATGTTCCTAATGGGACACTCCATCATCACTTGCATGGTAACGTGAGTTTCCCTTTATTTTTCTTAGGAAAGAGTTTTTTTATATATTAATTTCTGCATGTATGATTTGGTTCTCATGTGTGTGTTCTTTACAGGAAGTGGAATGCCAGTGTTGGATTGGGACAAGAGGCTGAAGATAGCGATTGGCGCTGCAAAGGGCTTGGCATATCTGCACGAGGACTGTAAGTATATCTTGTATTTTTGTTATTGGAGTGCTTATTCTTACAGTGAAACACAACTATATATTTTTAAAAATTGACTCATTAAGAGTTCCGTATTAATTTTGAGTCACTTTACCTATTTGTGGTTTATGTCTTTATGGAAAATAGAAAGAGTTGACTGTGCTTGCTTTGTTGAACATTGCTCCTAACAAAAGTTTGGTGATAACTAGAAGCATAACTAGAAAATTTTAGGCAGGTGTTAAGAGCTGAGACTACCAACTTTAACATATTTATGGTAGAATTTTATGAGTTAGCATATTTAACCTTTTTGTGGACCTAGCAATGGAATTGCATATACTACTGCATAAGAGGTGTTTAGGCTTTGGGAGACCACTGCCCCCAACCCATACAGTAATTTTCTATTTCAAATTTCGTGTCAATATTTCTCATCTCAATGGTAACTTTGCATTTTTATGAATAACTAAAGTATTTTGTCCATCTCTAGGCAGCCAAAAGATTATTCACAGAGATATTAAGTCAGCAAACATACTTTTGGATTACGCTTTTGAGGCTCAGGTCTGGATATCCATTTTTTTCTTCTTCTTGTTTTATACATCGTTATGAAATATATTTTTTAACCAAAATACAATCTATCCAGATGCAGAGTCTAGATCCTAATTCACCCTTGCTTTTAACTCAGGTTGCAGACTTTGGACTTGCGAGGCTAACTGATACTGCTAATACACATGTATCAACTAGGGTCATGGGGACTTTTGGGTAGGTTGCCTATGTACTAACATAAACAACGACTTTAATGCATATGGAATTTAATTGTGGTTGGCACTTGCTGTCAGTGGGAAATACATTTCTAAGTTGTAAAAAGAATATTTCAGGATAAAGCCTTGAAAAATACCTTACCTTGCTCTCATTCTCAATGTGTTCAGTTAAATTTCTAGATTATGATGGAATCCAATGGTGTTAATCTATCCACGTAGCTAGCATCACCTACTTGAACAAAGCTTGGTTGATTTTGTAGGTTACTGGTTATAACTATAATTCATTAGTGTTATTTTAGATGTAAGGAGACTGCAACTTCAATAATGCACCTTGGCCTAAGTTTTGAAAGCATTCTTTTAACTCTTGAGGTTTGATTTCACAATGAAAATCCTTATCAGGAATTCATCAGACAGCTTAAAAATAATAAATGCATCAGCCAGAAAACTACCTTCAGTAATGCCCAATGAAATTACAAGACTAGTTCATTCTAGCTTCAATTTTCAGGTACATGGCTCCAGAGTATGCAACAAGTGGAAAATTAACGGATAGATCGGATGTTTTCTCATTTGGGGTTGTCCTCCTTGAGCTTTTAACCGGAAGGAAACCGATTGATGAAACTCAGCCTCTGGGAGATGAGAGTTTGGTTGAGTGGGTACGATGAAACTTTTCCATAATCTATGGAGTGAAATAAAATTTGAAGTTCTTCTGTTCTCCTCCTTCCCTTTTTTCTCCACTATCTTCTTGATAACTAAAGAGAACAGCACAAGCTGGAAGTCAATTTCTGCATATTTCTTTTCTTATGATACAAGTTAACATTCACCACTAATGATGTTGTCCTTTATCCATAGGCTCGTCCACTTCTTCTTCGTGCGATTGAGACACGTGAGTCTAGGGCGCTAATAGACCCAAGGCTTGAAAATCACTTTGTGGAGAGTGAAATGTTCAGAATGATTGAGGCGGCTGCAGCTTGTGTTCGCCACTCTGCTCCTAAACGGCCTCGGATGGTTCAGGTGATGATACTAACTGAACAGCTTTGCGGCGGTTAACTAAAACATCCATGTTTGTTTTCTTTTTTCACACAAGTAACTATGTTTGTTTCTAACATTTCCAGCTTAACTCATTGACACCATTCACTAATCCTTGTCTTGGTTTATTCAGGTGGTAAGAGCCTTAGATTGTGGAGATGAAATATCTGATCTATCTAATGGGGTAAAATATGGTCAAAGCACTGTTTACGATTCCGGCCAGTATGATAAAGACATAATGCTATTCAGGAGAATGGCGAATGGCAGCTTTGTTGATTCTGATTTTGATATGTACAGTAGAGAATACAGTAGAGAATACGGTTCAGAGTGTGGATCCCAACATGCATTGATGCTGAGTGGTTCTAGTGGTGAGTCAGAATCCAGAGCTTTCAACAAGCATAAGAGCAGTACTGGATGATCACGGGTATTGAGGGAACGTGCATATATTAGCGCAGAAATGATTCATGAGCATATCATCATTGGCATGATGGGGTTGAGGCTGCTAAAGCTCAACTAATTTCACCAAAATGTCATAATTCGCCATGGCATTGCACCGTTTAACAACGAACCATGAATGTTTCTGGTTCTTCAAGGATTGAAAGTATGACCTTTATCCAATCCTGTATAAAACCATTACTTAATTCTTTTCCCTCTTACCAATTTTTGTTCTATTTTCTTTTCCCCCTTTCTTTTTTTTTTTATTACCGGGGGATGTTGAAAGCTTGTAAAGGGATAAGATTGTTAAGGTCACATTTTCATCATTGCTATCAATAGATACGTCTTCTTGTTGCGCTTCTTCTTGCGTATTTGCGATGATACGCTGATATTAAAAAAAAAAAAAGTTTTGCTAGTGGTACGGTGGCCTATATTTCCATTCTAAATTTATGGCAGTGAATACTTGTAACTTAGAATATCTCTGCAGCCATTTCTCATCGCATGCAAGAAGATCATTACGAGGCATACAATATAGCTTTATGACAGGAAGAAGTAAATCAAAGTTGCCAGATCCTAGGAAAATTGGATGCACATCAAATGCTTTTAGTAAAACTTTTTGCTATATAGTTGTGGTTTGTTGTTGTGATTTACAAATAATAACCAAGCCGTTAACTAAGGATATGGCTCACAACAAGACAAAATAGAATCGTTTGATCTATGTGGGTGACTTGGGAGTTGGGAAAAAACTTTGATGTTGTAACCAAGTTGTTAGCTAACATGTCATCTTGCAACTTGTTCTCCGAATGATGACTTTGCTGATAACCGTGTCATGCAAGTTCTTTATTTCTCACCTGTAACTGAAATTTCCATGCACTAGGTGTGCAAACTCTGTGAGGAAGCTCTTGCTTTCTTGACCTCTTGAGATCACCACTATTTTCCTGAGCCTCACAACTACTTTTTCTGTCATCAACCTGTTTTCTCTATCAAATACTCTTTCAATTCTGTTGGGTGAATATCCTGCTCGGCTGCCTGTGGAACAAAATTTACTTGTATCATTATGGGTGATCCAATGAACTAGTGTAATGAAGGGTGACTGAGAATGGGTTGGTTTGTAAAGGAGAATGGGTTCTTTCATGCAATAGTTTTAATCAACTTCTTCTAAGTAATGCAGGTTACTATCGTTTTCCATCAATGAAATCTTTACTAGCATTTTTCTGCTCCCTCCCAAAATTGTCTTGGCCCTCTTTGAAGGGAAAGCATTACTGCTTAAGTGGATACCATGGATAATTCACATACCCAGAGTGAAATCTAATGAATTGTTTGGTGTTAGCATATTGAGCTAATATAACAACAGCTTAGCTCATGATTTCTTTAGGGCTTCATATATTTAGCAAATTAATTCACTCTGCTATTGTTCTAGAAGACGCTTACCTCGACTGTCAGAATGATCAGGAATTTTCCATCAAGTGTGGTCATATTGGCATTTTCCACCTGCAGTCCAAATGAATTTATAGCTTCCATCAACCTTGAAAACCCACCTGGCTTCTGCTCACAGTATACCTTAATCAACAACTCTGTCTTGCTTATATGATTCACTTCTGCTTGCACCTGGTGAACATGTTAAAAGATTAAAATAGGACACTAAAACAGGCTGTATTGAAATTCAGTTTCATCTGCGACTAAAAGAAAAACATCGAAGTAGAACTTATGCCAACTCTTTGTACCTTCATCTCCAACTGTTTGATGCAATCAGAAGAACTTCGATTGAGCTCAGTAAGAGGGAGACTTCTGGTTCCTCCATGCTCTTTGCTTGTCCATGTCATCGATTGTGGTATGTTATTCTCGTTGTCCTCTTCTTCCAAATCCCTAGCCTCATCTTTAAGTTTGTTTACTTTTCCCTGCAACTCCTTTATATAGTCAATTGCATCTGCAAGGATTGATGCTCTGTCCATCTGCCAAAGTTCAGTGGATTAGATACTAGGAAAAATTAAGAAGGAAAACTATATTACATGTATGCCTTTGAGCTACATGATTATACCTACCTTGGTAATCTTTGGGACTAGAGACCTTAAAGAGAAAAGCCCGTTTTTTATCCTGTTCCTCCTTTTCCTCTCTGTGGCAAGATTTTTAGCGTGGAAACCTTCCTTTTGAGGCTCCCTGACCAATTTTGTTTTATCTTCTTTGTCATTTCCACAATGGGAACTCAAACCTCTCTTTTGTTCCCCTGAAGTTTCATTGTACTTGGTCCTCTTAGTTTTAGGGGAAGGAGATGTTTTCACTGATTGCTTCAGATGCTCATGCTGAGTCAAGCAAACAAGGTCTGAATCAAATGATGCGTATTCATTTGAAGGATTAGATCCAATTGAGGGTCCTTCAATGTTAGAAAGATGGGAGTTGAACCAGTTCGCTGCTGCATTCATATGGACGCTTGCAGTTAAAGTTTTTGTGCGTGGTGGCCAACACTGCGGGGCTTGTTCTTCTGATGGAAGATGTTCATTGAAGTTCATACTGGTGTAGCTCTGTGCTGATATAGCTTCTTGCTTCAACGAGACACAACAATGTGCTGTTATGAACTCTATCATACTTCTATCCTTTGGAATCTGAGAAACATGAATACTTTATTAACATAAATTTTTCAATCAGAGGGTGATGCCACAAGTAATAAGATCTATTTCTTACAAGCTTTGCGGCAAAGAGCTCGATGAGACCGCCAACAATAGGGATCAAAACTTGTGTTCCAATTTCCTGTCAACATATTGATATTTAAAGTTGATGATCTTCTTAAATGGGCAAACCATCAAGAATCTCTTGCTGCCTTTATATCCATGAAAAACAACCTTTAACTAATGAGTTACTTTGAGAAGGTTTTTGTTTCCGCAGAAAATTATGTCAAGGTTGTCACTGATTTTGGAAGTTCATGTATTACAATGGACTCCAAGGGCGTAATTAGTTAATCGAATTAATTAGAGAATGGGATTTGTCATGGCCATTGGAGAAGTACTAGTTGATGCCTTCACTAACATTTAACAAATGCAAAACCGTTTCTACTATCAAATAGCAACTGTCATGTTATTATGATGGAAAGGAAGTATGTGATATCCTGAAAAAGAAAATCCGTTTTTTGCATTGAATTGATTTCAGACGAGGAACAAAAGAAAGAATTAAAAAAGAATAGTTATCAAGTCATTTAGTATTATTTGGACCGAGCAACTTGGTTAAATTCCACTTCGGTCAAGATTCCAACTTCACAGGATCTAGACAATACTAATATCACATTCACATCAGAGGCTTATCCTAAATACATTAGCTAGCTTGTTTCAAGCAATATATCAGGAAGCCAACATATGGAGAGAGGGATTAATTTCGAAAAGAAAATGTGATAGAGAACAATAAAATCTCTCATATTTTAATCCACAAATGTTACCTGCTGGGTGAGCCATCTTGGTTGTTGTGATATTGCAACCTCTCCATGGACACTGCCAGTATTATATTTAGATAATTTTCATTTGTGCTTATTTTCCATGACCAAATATAAAAAAATGATTCATACCAAACACACACACACACACACATAAGAAAAATAATCACAACAATCAGAATGAGAGAGAGGGAGAGATAAATACCCAGAATAGAGAGACATTGCAAAAGGAAGCTGGGAAAGAGCCAGGCAAGCCTTTGTTCTAACCGCATGCTGAAAGTGGGTATCCCTGCAAATGGGAGCCAAGTTGTATTGTTCATCCATTTCATCTTTGACCTTCACCAACTCTATGTTTCCATTGCAACCCCCTCTACAACAGCAACCCATCCACTCAATGAACCTACACAATCACAGGGGGGAAAAATAGTTTTAGAACTTAAGATATATCAAAGACTTGTGATTGCCAAATGAATGAAAAAAATCAAACAGGAAAAGATAGCTTTATGTAATATAGATCACCTAGTAGGGTCATCCCCATATTTCCAAACAACAGCAAAGTCCCAAGCCTTGGTCTCAACAAGTGGCCTAAGACACTCCACAACACTCAAACCACTCATTGTTTCCTCCTGTGAATGCACCTTTGCTCTCCAGCTCCTTGTTCTGGGGTACTTCACTTTATGTGCATGTATGTTTTTTTTTTTTAATTACATGGACCTTTTTATGCCCCTTTTTATAATTATATAAGTTCATAACGGTCTGTCAAATTCAAGCACATGGTACACGACAAGTTTCCTTACCAATTAGGGTGGGGGGACTAGTGTATCATTCTATTCAGTAGCATATCTCTTGACAGTAGGAATCTTGCACCTGCCAGTGAATTGAGGCCTGAAGTTGGTTTTTGACTAACTTACCATGCCAATTGTGTAAATTACCTTCCAAACTTTTCAATAAGTTGCAGTGAAAGCAACCCGTAACTGCACAATCCATCAGATTCCTTTTTTTTTATTATTTATTTTGTGGGTTGGATATTTGCACTTTGCAGTGCAATGCTGCAACAAACTTTCAGTGGGGTCAAATTTTGTAATTCCCTTTTTTGCCCACATGGTAAATTTCAACGATTAACTCAGTTTTTTGAGTTTTTTTTTTAAAAAAAAAACCATGTGTTGCTTAGGAAACTCTTGAATGCTTCTAGAATAAATTTAATGTGTGTTATATAAACATGTACGGCCATTTATTTTAGATTTTTATATAATTTTTTAATTTTACAAATGAAAATGTATAATTATGCATATTTATATAGCACACATTTAATATGCTACGAAAAGAAATTCTCATTTTCTTCCTCTCCATTTATTAACGGATAAATTGTTGCATAGTTTACGCTCTTGCTTTCTTTTCCAATTTTGTGTAGTTTCACTAATGAGAAAAAAAAAAAAAATCAAACCCAATGAGCCATATGTAAGTAACGACAAGCAACACAAAACACACATTGCAGAGGATATGATTGTCTTGCAGGGAATAATAAAGCGTGCATTTCTTGATTTTTGTTATTTTATGTTTTCTGTTTCTGCTTATTTTCCTCTTCTGATTTCAGGAATATTTTCACGGTCAAGGGTACATATACTGCACGAATGAGATTGAGATGTGTACTCTTGACATGTTTTGTAACCTTTTTTTTTTTTTTTGGGTAATGCTTCAAATTGTGGAGATGCTCTGCTTCAAATTGTGGAGATGCTCATCTCACAATTTTGGAGGACGAAGAATTTTTTAAAAGTAGACTACTACTATTACTAGGCTATTACTATTGCCAAAACACAGGATAAATGCTAAATAAGGCTCCATTGCCCAGCTTGGGAATGAAATTAAAGTATAAATGTTGACTGAAAACAGAGAGGTGAGCAATGATGAAGTCCAAACAACTCAAAAAAACTTATGTGACTTAACAGAGGTTTTGTGAAAAACTAATGTTATTTATATATTAAAATAGATATTAAAACTTCAATCTATAATATATAGACAGTTTTAACCATAATTATCGACATCAAATGTTTTGTGTCTCTCCATATGTTATCCACTCTTTATATATTTATTCTTTCACACGTACAAATAACCATATTTTTTGCAAAATTGACACTGTTCATAAATCATGTACATGGATCCTATGTGTGCCGAAAGAAATTGCGTTTTTAAATCGATATCTTTAGAAGGACTAAGTGACAACCATGTGAAGCATACTTTGAAGTCGGATAAAATCCTAGATAAAGATTATTTGGTGATTTTTGCTTTCTAGGACATTGAGGTTCTTCCAGTTTAAAGAAAAGCCTTTTTGAATTAGAAGTATTAAAAGTCTAGTGAACTCGTTTACTTATTACCTTTTTATCGGCCAACCTACCAGTCCATCAAATTCTAGTATTAGAAATCCGACTAATCTTATTTGAACTTTAGATTTTTGAAAGGTTTACGTGTTACTTTATTGATATTTTAGTTAATATGAAACCTTTTAAACGCTAAAGCAGTGGCTAGCATTTTATTTTTAATTATAAAAACGAATTACACTTCTTTATTTTAAAAAATAAAATAAATCTTGAGAAAGACTACATTTAATTGGATAAATGATTTTGGGCCAAAAAATAAAAAAGAAAACTCGAAAATGTTCTTGCTTGAATTTGTTTCGTTTTGTCCGAAAGAATACCACCAGCTACTAGAAATTCTCTCTTTCTCCTTTTTTTTTTTTTTTGAGAGAATCTTTTTTCCTTTTGACAGTAAGATTTAAGGTGTGTTTATTTTAAATTTTTTAAATTCAAGAAACTATTTAAAAAAAAGGCACTCTTAATAAGTTAATAATTAGACCAAAAGGAAAAATAAGTTAATAATTAGCAAATCAGACTTTGGACTTGGAACTTATATATCCTGTCTTTACTAAATGGGTCAGCTCATTGGCGTACTGAGATTTGGGATATGCGAGCCGAAACAAAATGTGTTTTTGGTTTTTTTAGGTACAAAATGATCAAAAAAGTTAGAGAATATAGACAGAATTTTAACACTTTATATTTAAATATATTATAATAAAAATCAGTCTTATTAATTCCATTTAAGATGCACTCTTTAATCTAGAGATTTCACTAATTATATTGTAAATGTGCTTAAATATGAGTGGTTAGACAAGTTAGTTATGTTTGGTTAAATGGAAGCAGAAATAAAATGAGGAGAAGAATTCATAAATAAATTCCATGTCTATCATTAGATGAAATTCATCTATGGAACTCCTCCGCCCACCCCTTTCATTTTTTACTCTAACCAAAAGTACCTTGAGGGTGTGTTTGGTTGGAGGATAAAAATTGGAGTAAAATTTTTATGGATGAGATTTATGTGTAAAATTACACATAAAAATCTAAATCTCATTTTTACACCTAACTAAGCATATAAAAGTGGAAAAATCATTCTAAAATTATCTATATATATATATACACTATTATATGTAATTTAATAAATTAATGAACTAAGATGATCAATTAATAAGTAATTTACTAAACTGAAATTGAGGTAAAATTAAATGGAATTTAAGAACTCTTTTTTTTTTTTCAATCCGAATCATTTTTTAACATCTTGGGACAAGGATAATGTTATTTCCGAACCAGTAAGATAAATAATAAACATGCATAACCATTTAATTACATGTAAGTAAGATTATCTAGAAAATTCTTGATATAATTATGTAACACATTTTTTTTCTTAAAAAAAAAAAGAGGTAAAACATGCAAACGTTACATTTTTCATGATGAAATAGGAAATCTTAGGCTGAAAAGCAAATAACATATAAAAAAGAAAGAGACAGAGTGATAAGTGTATATATAGTATGTGAATGATTGTCAGCATAAGATGGATATGGCTTAGTATGCACAATGTCCGCTTAGAGTAAAACCATCATGCATCTGCTCTAAGCACTCCTTCATGGCCATGTTTCATTTCAAAGCCTTTGATATTGTTACCATTAGCACCATGTGGCTGCAGCTGGGGTCCTGTGCCTGCACCATGATGAACATGTGATCCATTAATAGGCCTTGTTGCCACTGTTGGGATTCTTTTGTGATCAACCCCAAATTCAATGTCCCCTTCTCTTGGGGAGTGCATGTTGTGGATCTGCTGCTGCCTATGTGATGGCTTAGCAACATGTCCCTGACTCTGATGATGGTATTGGTTGAGGATGTCGCTCTTGCTATAGCGCCTGTTGCATAGCCTTCCAAGAACGCAAGCAACTACAGAAATTACCAGTATTATGGCAAGGACAATGAAAACTGTCCCGAAAGACCCATTTGAATGTGGGGATGGTGGCTGATTTGTGACAGTTGTGGGGTAAACCTGGACAGGTTGCTGTGGTGGTGCTTGAAGAGACATGTTTTGTTGTGTGTTAATTAGATATGAGAAGAGGAATTGGGTTGAGGGGTTTGAGAGATTTGGTGCGGGGGGAGGAATAAGGGGAATTTGGTGGTGTTAAGTTTGCAAGGTCTTTGTTCTTTGAGTGCATGCCAAGGTTGATTTGGGTTAACTCATCAAGCAATCAAGTAGATTACCTGTTACAAGAGGTTATGTGTAAGCTTCAAATTAAATAAAGATTTTAGAATTTAAAATGGGGGAGAAAGTGGCAACTTTCTTTAATAAAGAGACAACTAAAGATATTCTGTGTGTTCTTTACGTATTGGTTCTTTTAATTGCTTTTGAGTAGAGAAAGTAAGGTCTTGGGGGTTTTGGAGTTTGGGCACGAACATAGTTAAGGCCCTATCAAAGTGCAGCATAATAACATAGAGGAAGTAACATGAGACCAGGCACCATAGGTAATTAATTGGATTTCTTAAATATTTAGTTAGAGATTTAATTCCTAATTATGTGTATAATAAAAAGTCTCATGATTAAAGATTTACCTCCTTATAGAAACTCCTGTATTAAAAAAATTAAGTATTGTTGTCGATAGTGGATATTCTCGGTAAAAGGAAAAAAAAAAAAAAGGAAGTAGAGCACAATCATTATCGTTTAGTTTGCGACTGGTTTGGTAGGTATGTAAGATCAACCGCCAAGATATTTGTGAAAAGGATAAGAGTATAGCACGCACATAGATCATGGTTTTATCATGGGGATTTCAGCTAAAATATCAAGCACTAGCAGGATGTTCATGACCAGTTAGTGAAAAGCTAGCAATTCACATATCTTAAACTGTGAAGAAAAAAAATTCTGATCTTTATGGAGGTTTTCGATTTGTCATCCTTACACTAATACCCCATATAAGGATACTCTGTCATATTCATAAAAGTGAATACTGTCACATATTATCAAAATTGAAAGTATTGGATGTATATATGCCTACTTTCAGGGGAAATTAGTATATGATTTTACAAATAAAGAGACATTACGTGTAATATTGCTCAACTTTTAATAAAGGTCAATGTAAACTTACAAAAAAAAAAAATGCCATTTGATAAATTGGGTCATGCTCATCTCTACCTACTTGTCTTCCTTTTTTCTCCCCCTTTTGAAAGCAGGAATATGCTCGAGACTGTTGAGTTGGATCATTCCATTAATTTTATTGTATAACAATACACTCTCAACGCAATCAACTAATATTAAGTAAATTCTTTATTTATAATTTATAACGATGTATATTTAATTTGTATTTTACCATTAAATAAGGCCCTTGGTCTTAGAAAATTTGATTTTGGATGATCTTTTGTCAAAATAATTTTTTCACCCAAAAAATTACTTTTTCCATATCTAGATTATTTTTTAAATAATTAGAACTAAAAAATTTGTTTTCACTTTTTTAATTATATATAAAATTTAAATTGTATAATAACTTTTTTTATAAAAAAATGAAACAAACACATCTTAAGTAATCAATCCAAAGTTGGATTCTTTTGATGCAAAATACATTTTTTATCTTACAAAAAGTTATGTTAGAACCTACCAAAAAAGGTTATGTAACAAAACGGTACAAATCAAAACTTGTGATAGCTTCCACTACTAACTCATTTGATTTTTGTCATCTATCAAACTATATCCAATACTAAAATTTTTCACTACTATATCTTGATTTTGAATTTCACTAAAATCATATTTTTTATTTATAATTTTATTTATGTTCTTTTATTATCTCGAATTATTATGTGACATTTCTCTTAAATTAATTTTAATGACTATTAATAATTTTATATTTTGATCTACAATATTCTTCATTTGCAACTTAATTTTTTCATAACAATGAAATTTTTAAATTTTTTATTTTTTCAAAATAATAATCAAACTGAATAATTTTTTTCTTTGATAAGCACTGAATAACTTTAAATGTTACAATAAAATGCATAATAAAATATCTTATAAACATATATAACGTAACCTTTAATTGTTATCTTTAAAAGTCAATATAATTTTGATTGAACAAAATTATTTATATTAATGAGGCGATTAGTCAGTTTTGATAGTGAGCTTTAAAAAGTGATTTCTTAGGTGATCTTCTTTTGAAGGATTTTCTTAAAGGTAAAAGTTAATTTGTGTTTTAATATAAAATTTTAAGAAATATTTTTTCATTTGGAAAAAACGGCCTTTTTCTAATGTTAAGGCATACCGCACCTAGCTCACTAAGGTTATTGATGCCAAAAATAAAAAATATCAAACCTAAATGAGGGCGAAGGAAATCTATAGCTTCCAAGGAGATGCATGGTAGATGTAGGAAGGAGAGTTACAAACTAAACCGTACTATTAATTTGCCCTTTATCGTTCTAAACGATGTAACATATACTACAATGGGAGGCAAGAAATTCGGGAATAAACCTTCCAATGTAAATTTTCACACGAATTTTACCCTTTGATTCAAAACATATTGGCAGTATATTGCATTGCAACATAGAGATTAAAGGAGTTGTACTTACCTGAAGATTTCGGTTCAGGCAGGGTCAGGCTTCGATCCTCGAACCAATGCGGGTGAGAAATCTGCAAAAATAATCCTACGCTTAAGTTAAGGTGTGAAGGAGGATTATAAAATAGCAGGATTAATGTCGTGATCATACCTGAGATGTTATTAGACCTTTTATTTATTTAGTGATTTGATTTGATTTGGTGAGGATAATAAATAGGGGATCTTTCCATTGTTTTCATGGAAGAATCTTGCAACAAGTGAGATCAGTGACAAATGTAAATAGAATCAATTATCATGACGAGAGAGGAGGATCCACTGTAGATTTATTTCTTGCATGTTATTACAATTAGGAACATATTAACGCGTTATCTAAGTTAATTGTGGTGCAAGTCTCAGTATTTAATGCGGGGGAATGAGTCTATTCCCCTTTTTGTCAAGGGCCAAAATCTTCATAGTTCTTTTGTTTCGTTTTGTTTTGTTTTTTTTTTCTGGTCAGGAAAATCTTTATAGTTCATTGCTTGACGTTAGGGAGCAGGCTCCGAGGTCATTGCGAGTGGCCGATATGCTTAGCCCATGAAACCTGTTTGGTCTGGTCCAGAAGCTCTCATGGTAAAACCTCTTAAATCATCTTGGGCTAGCGGCTAGCTAATGTTGGCAATACGATGTGAGGGTAGTTTCTCATTTTAAGAAAATACTTTTTTATTTTGTATTTTTTTAAAATAGGATTTCTGGCTCAAAAGTATTTTAAGAACAGTATTAAATTAAATTTTTATATTTGCAAAATAGGCACTATCTAATTAAGAATTTAAGATAAAATTATTTTAGAATATAATTATGAGTTTGAATTTAGGAATAAAAAAAAAGGAAAGACTCATTGTCCTTAGTTTTTATTTCTAAATTCACATATATACTTTTAAAGTTTAATATTTCTATAAATAAAGTTTAATCTTTCAAATAGCAAAAAATATCCACATTCCTTATTATTTTTGGAAAGTAATGAATACAATGAGTTTATGATAGACTTCTTATTTTTTGGTCTATGATAAATATCTTATTATTAATCGTTAAACCAAATCATCTAATAAAAAAAATAATAATTTAATAATTAATAAAAAAATTAATAATAAACTTTAAAATTTGAGATTCACCTTATAATCCTCCCAGTAACTTTCTTACCCGTGAAGTTATTATTCTATTTGCCAAAAGATAGGATAAGAATGGGGACGGAAATTACTTGATAAGTTCCTCTCCCATCCTTCCTTGCTAAGTTAACCATAAGTGGATATCTCAAGTCATCATTTTGTCTTGTTATAGCCTATTACAAGCCCTATACAATTTATTTTTTAATTTTATGGATGAAAAATGATTTTGGACCGTACTAGTCATTAGATAAGTGGACCTCTCAAGTCGTATTTTTCGTCTTGTTATTACAAACTTTAATACATTTTATTTTTTACTTTGATGAAAAATTATTTTGGACCGTTTACTGAAAAAGTGATTTTAGAAGATAAAATCTAAATCAACAAAATTTCCAATTTTTTCCATTTATTTTAAATTTTAATGATTATCTCCTGTGTTATTATTTCTTCTCATTCCCTTCCATAATAACTATTGACCTTTTATTTTTTCATATTTTAGAATTTATATCTACCTTCAATATTTAGATATCACTAATTTTTTATTCCATTTATACTCTTAATCTAAATCAACTGTTTACTAATTTTTTATTTCATTTATCAAGATGAATAATAATGATTATAAAAAGATAATTATCAATCCATATAATTTTTTATATTTAATAATATATTTTTATTTTTTAATATGTATATGATTTAATTTTTTTTTATAATTATAGTGAAACGAACTGTGCAATTTAGGTTTACTTTTTTCCGATTCAAATTAGTTAGAAAATGTCCAACTGGGTATAGCCATCCATATAGATATAGAGCGAAAATACATTTAGGGTATGTTTATGAGTTTGGATTTTGAAGAGAAAGAGAGAGGAGGGGAGAACTTGTAGTGTAAAATTATATTACAAGTTATTCCCTCCCTTTCAAAACCCAAACTGACAAACATACCCTTAATTAATAAATGCACTCAGTGCGTAAACCTAAAATTTGTTAATTAACTCCGAGTTAATATGGAGGTTGATCTTGTTGTTAAATTGATGCGGTATCAATCGATTGAGTAAGGATCTTCTAAAGTGAGGATCTCACTTTAGAAGGTAAAGTGGGGGATTTCACCCTTGGATTAATAAAATTAGAAGTGGAGTCCTCTTTATTTTATTGATCTAATGGTAAAATTTCTTTACTTTATCCTCTAAAATGAGATTCTCATTTTAGATGATTCAAATCCCAATCAATCATACTCTGATAATTATTTATATTTAAATACCCTTTTTCTTAGCCAACAAGAATATATTACAACTTATTATTATTTTATTCATAAACTCCATATTATATAGGTAGCCCTGCAGGACTCGTCCTTGTTCTCCAAGTTACCTGATATTTCTATCTCCGTACTTAGTTTTACATCTTGACTACTATGGCGGATGCAGCACATGATGTTCAATCACTCCTCTCTTCTGCAGAGAGGGACTTCCTTGTTCGCAGCAACGGTGATCAGGTACTATATACACATAACTAGATGAGTATCATTAGATTATAATTTGTAATATATTCTTGTACTTTGTAGTTTACAATTTATGAACAAAGCTTGAGTATGAATCATTGCACCTCAGATCCATATGAATTGTTTCAAGTGGTAGCTTTATGGAATGAAGAATCATAATATCATATCTTATATTGATACGAACTGGAAAAATTGTAGTTTTGTCTCTTATACTTTGAAGTTTACAGGTTAAAATTGATAGCTTGAGGGGAAAGAGACTTGGTCTATATTTTTCAGCAGCTTGGTGCGGTCCATGTAGAATATTCACCCCAACTTTGGTGGAGGTGTACAATGAAGTCTCTCCGAAAGGTGACTTTGAGGTCGTTTTTGTGACATCTGATAGAGATGATGACTCCTTCAAGGGGTACTTTTCCAAGATGCCATGGCTTGCTATCCCATTCTCTGATTCAGAGACAATCGGCAGCCTTAAAAAACTGTTCCAAGTGAGGGGTATTCCCAACCTTGTATTACTTGATGAAACTGGCAAAGTTGTGACTAAAAGCGGGACCGAAGTTATCCGTGAACATGGAGTTGAAGGATACCCCTTTACATCAACAAGGATCCAAGAGCTGAAAGATCAAGAAGAGGAAGCTAAGAGGAACCAGTCCTTAGGATCTATCCTGGTCTCTCTTTCCCGTGACTTTGTGATATCTTCTGATGGAAACAAAGTAAGCTAGTATATGTTTGGTTCTGTGCTTATAAAACTGATTCTATGTATAATCGATTCTATCGATCATAATTGATTTATTGAAAACCAAACATCTTATCAAATCGGCAAAATCAATTTTGGGGGATTAAAGTTGATTCTAACCCTCGCAAACTCAAATCCAAACACACTACTAGTAACTTCACCCCCTTTGTATGATATATAGGAGTTTCCTTAAATTGATACATAGTTTTTGTCCAAACTAATTTCGAGTTTTCTTTGCATGTATGCCCAGGTACTTGTATCCGAGCTTGAGGGCAAGACAATTGGTCTGTATTTCTCAGCCAGTTCATACAGACCGAGCAGTGATTTTACTCCCAAGCTTGTGGAGGTTTATGAGAAGCTTAGGGAAAAGGGGGAGAACTTTGAGGTTGTGGCAATACCCTTGGATAATGATGAGGAATCATTCAAGCAAGGACTTGAAAATGTGCCTTGGCTGTCCTTGCCTTTCAAGGACAAGAGCATTGATAAGCTGCCTCGGTATTTTGAGCTCTCAGGACTCCCCACTCTGGTGATTATTGGGCCAGATGGGAAAACTCTTCATTCTAATGTTGCTGAGGCTATTGAGGAACATGGCATTGCTGCATACCCTTTCACTCCTGAGAAGTTTGCTGAGCTCAGTGAGATAGAGAAGGCCAAGGAGGCAGATCAAACCCTTGTTTCAATTTTAGTTTGTGGAGATCAGGATTTTGTCATTGGGAAAGATGGGGTGACGGTAAATTCTTTTACCAAATTAAGAATATGTTATGCTCTTTCATTAATTTGTATCATGCTACCATTATTGAGAAATTCCCAAGTAAGTAGAGCTAAAGAAAAGTCATGATTCATTTACCGTTTGACATTTAGGATATACTTGAGAATGAAAGGGAAAGAATGACTTGCAATGTAAAATTTTAAAGTCTTATGCGACAAGTTCTTTCGTCCCCTCAAAAATTCAAACTCACAAACATACTCTTATGAAATATGACTTGCAAAACTAAGGAGTCAAATGGTGAATAGAACAGATCATAGGTTTTTTTCTTTATATTGGAGCACTTAAAAATTTATTTATATTTAACAGCTTAGCATTAATTCCTATTTCAGATTCCAGTGGCTGAACTGGTTGGGAAGAACATCCTCCTGTACTTCTCAGCCCATTGGTGTCCTCCATGCCGTGCATTCCTTCCAAAACTCATTGATGCGTACCATAAGATCAAGGCAAAGGACAATGCATTTGAAATCATTTTCATATCAAGTGACAGGGACCAAGCCTCCTTTGACAAATTCTTTGGAGAAATGCCATGGTTGGCACTCCCCTTTGGTGACTCAAGGAAGGCATTCCTGAGCCGCAAGTTCAAGGTATCTGGCATCCCACGGGTTGTGGCCATTGGATCAAGTGGCAGGACTGTTACAAAAGATGCAAGGGATCTTGTCACCCTTCATGGTGCAGATGCTTATCCTTTCACTGAGGAGAGAATCAAGGAGATAGAGGCAGAACAGGAAGAGATTGCAAAAGGGTGGCCGAAGAAGGTGAAGCATGCGTCACATGAACATGAGCTTGTGCTGACTCGTAGGAGGATTTATAACTGTGATGGTTGTGATGGGGAGGGACAAGTTTGGTCATACTACTGTGGTGAGTGTGACTTTGATCTCCATCCAAAATGTGCACAGGAGGAGAAAGGAAGCAAAGATGATGAGGCCAAGGCCAAGAATGAAGACGAGCCCAAAGATGGATGGGTTTGTGATGGAGAAGTTTGCTCTAAAGCCTGAAATTAATCTGCTTGTTATGCTTTGGTGATTACTGCTTATATATTGGTTAGTAATGAGTATATGATGTGAGTTACGTATGGAATAATTTGAGTGTTGTGATGGAGAAGTTTGCTCTAAAGCCTGAAATTAAGGCCTTTTGGTGCCTTTACAATATGTCTTGTGAGTTACTTATGGAATAATTTGAGTGTTGGATGTATTATGATGTGAATGGCAATATTAAACATATATGGTTTTATCTTTTTTCTCTTGTTCTGCATCTTTCTTTTTCTTTGTTGGCTATTGTTTTCAAATGATTAAAGCCCTCAGTTCAGCGCTTCTCTGCATGAATAACAGTGTTAATAATACTATGATTATGATGACAATATCATAGCAACGCATCAAAGGATATGTCACTTTGCCCAGAACTTTCCAATGCAGTCTGCGTATGCTGCACTAAGCCTTCAATGAAGTGTAAAGCAGGATCTCAGCGAGGGTTGTCACATGTGATAAATGGCGGCCTCGTATTCCACAATGGCTTAGGTTTAATTCTCACTCTACCTTATAGGACTCTTTTGATAAATAATCTCATAAGTCTCGTATAAATACTTATAGACTTCCGGTGGTATATCCTGATCTTGTTGTAATGATTAGTGTTAAATCCACCTAAACTTTTTATAACAAAAAGAAAATTTTGTTTGTTTTTGCAATCAAAAAGAAATTTATAATCCCATGAATACAAAAATAGAAATAATTATTGAAATATTTTATTTATTTTTGGTCGAATATTTTATTTATTGATTTATTTATTTATTTCAAATATAAAATAAGCATTGAGGTGGGCCTGTCCGTTGGGCCCTTTTGAGCACGATGTTCTGGCTCGTGGCGACTGTGTCACTCAAAAGGGCAGGAAAAAAGAAAGAGACAAGAGTGGGGTAGTTCAAGTTGACTAATGCTCGACCAAAAAAAAAAAGTTGATTAATATGTCCCAAATTAAACCTTTTTTTTTTCGCCATCTCACCAATTACTTCATGTCACATGTTAAAATTTTAAATATTATTAAATATTTATTTTCTATGTAAGGGAGTGTGATTTGATTAAATATTTCTTGAGATTTTCAAGAAAAACTCTTTTTTTGGATGCATAAGAAAAACTTAATTTAAATACTCTGACTAACTTGAGATGCTTTTTTTTTTTTTTTTGGGTAAGAGGAGAAGAGGAAAAGAAGGGGGGGGGGGTGGTTTGGTCTTTTGGAGTCTCTATCAAATGTAGTTGTATTAGAATATTATAATTGAGCTGAGATTTGAGTCTCGAGTTTCAATCATTATCTTGATGTCCTATCGCTATGGATAAGGCTAACGACATTTATAAATAAAAAATAGATAAAACTTAGATTGGATAAGAAATAGTTATATTTCATATTTTAAATTAATTAATAAATTATATTCATTTTATTTTATTCTTAAATTAAATAATAACAAGTAAATATTTTCTTTAAAAAGAGACTTTTAAGTTATTCATTTCAAGAAAAATATTTACATATTATTATTTTGTTTGAAAACTAGTTGAAGGGAATATAAAAAACTTGATACTACATTTGTTCATTTGAAAATACATACATAAATAAATAAGTTCGAAAGCTGACGTTATTCTCACCTGTAAAATTGAGTGCAGACTACACAAAATTCATCAATAATATTTTAAATTGAGGGGTAAGAAAAGTTTATTTACATTGATTGAATTTTAATAAATAAAAGTTGCTGATTAAAAGTGAATTGTTTACCCAAAAAAAAAAAAGAAATGAATTGCAAATTTACAACCCAAAAAAAAAAAAGTATAAGCAATTTATTACTCAGAAATAAAAAGCATTCATTGTGTCGTAGATGAGTGGAGCGTCTCGCTTTTTAAGTTTTACACGGAATTATTCGTTCCCTGATTCTTCCTCTTATTCCTGTATTTCGTATGTCACAAGCCTCGTAAAATAAGTTGACGTATGAACTGTGGTCGTTTTGATACATTTCTTTTCATTTTTTTTAAATTTAGTTTTGATACATTTCATCATATTACTTTATATTTTTTAATATTTGATATTACTTTGTAATTTTTTTTATATTTGATTATACCAATGACTCATTGACGCGTAAGTTAACATAGATTGGACCGACCAAACCCTTTCCAGCTGACGTTTTCTTATTTATTATAAATTTCAGCTG
This sequence comes from Dalbergia cultrata, assembly GCA_031216105.1. Classification (NCBI taxonomy): domain Eukaryota; kingdom Viridiplantae; phylum Streptophyta; class Magnoliopsida; order Fabales; family Fabaceae; genus Dalbergia; species Dalbergia cultrata. The sequence goes on along the minus strand of CM062348.1, from coordinate 52,647,400 downwards.
ACGTTTGCAAAATGACGTTGTCATGAAACTTCTCGTGGCCTGCCCATTTTACATTATTATTTTAATATTTAAAAAATAAATATTTCTTATAATATTTATTTTATCATTATTCAATATGATCAATATTAAAGATAAGTAATAATTGGTTCATCATTATGATTTATGTATAGATTAACGTTTGTATGACATCCTAAAAAGCATTAATTGAAAAAAATACAATAAAATAAAATAGTATTTACATGTTTTTGGTAAGTTTTATACATTAAAAACATATAGATTTATATTCCAATATATATAAATAGATTTTTTTTTATTTTTTGGTGTAAAAAAGCTATTTTTCTATTGAAAAATAAAAATAATTCACCAAAATTTGATAATGGAGTGAATAGGAGAGGATCTATGAAACATAGATATTTGGGATACGACATAGATATAAACACGGAGATACACCAGACACAAAAAATTACATGAGCATATATATAATAATTTTTTATTTTGCTGTATATTTTGTTGTCTTTTTTTTGTTTGAATTTTTTTGTCATGTCTATATAATTTTTTTATCTAATTAATTTATCTTTTTATTTTTTTATCAACTAAAGAATTTTCAAAGTAAAATGACCAAACATAAGTCTAACTAAATAATTAAAGTTAATTTTGGACTCATAATAATATTAAAAATAAAAACCAAAAACTAACTCAAGTTTACCCATAAAATATCCAAGCTCAAAAAAAAATTAAATTTTTAATTAAAGATGTGTCCAATGCTATGAGCGTCGGTGTGTGCACGTCTTCTCGGGAGAGTATGGGATTTTCTTAGGGACAAAGAAATGAAATGAAGAGAATTCTAGAAACAAAGTTTGGGAATATGCTTTTTGCTCCTATAAATACCAGCTTCCCAATCTCCTTGCTTTCAACGCTAACTCACTCACTCGCGTACAGTGTCCCTCTACTCTACTCTCTCGTCCGCTTTCGTTCCTTTGAGTTACTTCTTTAGGATGGCAGATTCTGCTGATGTTACCACCCACGATGTTCTCTCCATCCTTTCTTCCTCCGACAGGGACTTCCTCGTCCGGAACAACGGTGATCAGGTCACTCCCTCCTTCAATCCCTTCGCTCATCGAAGTCTCTGCTTTTATTTGATGATCCACTTTTTCTTTTTCTCTGTTCTTGCGGATCCATTCTGATTTGGTTTTATATTCTAAACAGCTGAAGTTTGTTCGTTCATGGTGTGATCTGGTGAACCCATTTTGCCATGTTTCTTAGACTTGAATTTGTTTATACTACTATATGGCTTTCATATTGAGATTCTGGTCACTTGTCTCTCTAACAGATTTTGTAGTTTTTTTTTTTTTTTTTTTTTGGGAAGTTAAGATTTTTGTTAATTTGGTATTATTCTGTTGGGGTTTGAGGTAAGGAGAGAGAAAAGATTGATATGTTATTGCTTTGAGTCTGATGTATGTTGACTCTGCTTTATGCTCTTCCTTTTGAGAATAAATGGTTAAGGTATGAAAAATTTTGTAATTGTAATAGATGTGTTAAATTAATTGATGCTAATATAGAGTCGGATAGGCTGCTCCTTCGAGTTTCATAGGTGAAAAAATGTCATAAGGATTTTGTTGAAAGGAATAGTCATTGATCATCATCCAAAATATGGTAAAAAGACACGGTGATTCCATTTCATTCGAATTCATTTCTTCAGTTTTTGATTTTTGCAGGTTAAAATTGATAGCTTGAAGGGGAAGAATATTGGTTTATATTTTTCAGCATCCTGGTGCGGTCCATGCCGAAGATTCACCCCATCTCTGGTGGAGGTGTACAATGAAGTCTCTCCTAAAGGTGACTTTGAGATAGTTTTCATCACGGCTGATGAAGATGACGAGGCCTTTAACGGTTACTTTTCCAAGATGCCATGGCTTGCCATTCCATTCTCCGATTCAGAGACACGCAATCGCCTTGATGGATTGTTTCAAGTGAGGGGGATTCCCAATCTTGTATTACTTGATGAAACTGGAAAGGTTGTCACTGAAGATGGAGTTGAAGTTATCAATGAACATGGAGTTGAAGGGTACCCCTTCACATCAGCAAGGATCCAAGAGTTGAAAGATCAAGAAGAGGAAGCTAGGAGGAATCAATCATTGAGATCACTCTTGGTATCTCCTTCCCGTGATTATGTGATATCTTCTGATGGAAAGAAAGTAAGCTACTAAATCTAACTTTATTCTCTTGGTATGAGATAGCAGTTTCCTTTAGTAGATGTATGGTTGTTTACCTCAAAACATATTTTTTGCTTCCAAATCTGAATTTCGCTTATATGTACATGCAGATACTTGTCTCTGAGCTTGAGGGCAAGACGGTTGGTCTTTATTTCTCACTGACATCATACAAATCATGCCCTGAATTTGCTCGACAGCTTGCGGAGGTTTATGAGAAGCTGAAGACAAAGGGGGAGAACTTTGAGGTTGTGATGATACCCCTTGATGATGAAGAAGGATCCTTCAAGGAAGGATTCCAAAGTGTGCCTTGGTGGTCCTTGCCTTTCAAGGACAAGAGATGCAAGAAGTTGGCTCGTTACTTTGAGCTCTCTACTCTCCCCACTCTGGTTATCATCGGACCAGATGGGCAAACTCTTCATTCTAATGTTGCTGAGGCTATTGAGGAGCATGGGATTGTTGCATACCCTTTCACTCCTGAAAAATTTGCTGAGCTTAGTGAGATAGAAAAGGCCAAGGAGGCAGCTCAAACCCTTGAGTCAATTTTGGTGTCTGGTGATAAAGATTTTGTCATTGGGAAAGATGGGGTGAAGGTAAAATCTTTTAAACTTAACAAAATGTTCTGTTGTGCGCGTATCTCAATTCGTTCTCTCTCTGTCACCTTTGTCTTTCATTTGTAGCCTGCTACTGTGCCTCTTTGTCTTCTTTCCTTTCATCTCTTTGCTGTGATATTAATAATTAAGATTTATTCCCATTTCAGGTTCCAGTGTCAGAATTAGTGGGGAAAAACATTCTCCTCTACTTCTCAGCCCACTGGTGTCCTCCATGCCGTGCATTCCTTCCAAAACTTATTGAAGCATATCATAAGATTAAGGCAAAGGACAATGCATTTGAAGTCATTTTCATCTCAAGCGATCAGGATCAAGCGGCGTTTGATGATTTCTTTGGAGGAATGCCATGGTTGGCTCTCCCCTTTGGCGACTCAAGGAAGGCATCCCTGAGTCGCAAATTCAAGGTATCTGGAATCCCCATGCTTGTGGCCATTGGATCAACTGGCCGGACTGTCACAAGAGAAGCTCGAGATCTGGTTGCGATGCATGGGGCAGATGCTTATCCTTTCACCGAGGAGAGAATTAAAGAAATTGAGGCAGAATATGAAGAAAGTGCAAAGGGGTGGCCTGAGAAGGTGAAACATGAATCACATGAGCATGAGCTGGTGTTGACTCGGCGTAGGATTTACTACTGTGATGTTTGTGAAGATGAGGGGCATGTATGGTCATACTACTGTGATAATTGTGATTTTGATGTCCATCCAAAATGTGCATTGGAGGAGAAAGGAAGTAAAGATGATGCCAAGGAACAAGAGAAGTCCAAAGACGGATGGGTTTGTGATGGAGAAGTCTGCACGAAAGCCTGAAATCTGCTTATTATGCTTTGGTGATTGCTGTTTATTAGTTATCTTCATGAGATGGCATTGTGTAGTGTCCAGTGAGTTATAAAGAATAATTTGAATTTTGTATAATGTGATGTGAATGTTGTTCTTTTGTTTTTGTCTTTTTCCTGGAAATATGAATTGAATGGTGATGTTGAATATATATTTGAGAATTGTGGCTATGGTCCTACCCCTTGCCAACCCTATTCTCCTTTCCTATCGTTCTTCCAACTTGATTAACTCTCCCCCTCTCTTGTTTTTCGCTTTCCTATTTTATCCAGGCTATTGTTTCCAAGTAATTAAAACTGTAAATAGATTGCTCCTACACGGATAACCGTTTTTAGACTTCTAGTATTAAAGCAATGACAACTTTTCAATGCATTTCCGGCATTGAACTTCCTGCAATAGTCGTTATATGGCCAGGTAACAAGAAACTGAGCTTGCATTTATTTGAACTCCATGAAGATCATGGAATCCACCCATTTGTCAGAAGAGAAGCATTTGATCAACTTGCTTAGATAGGCGGGCAATTCTAGGAGCATAAGCACTTGAATTAATTCTGGTCTCCGAAGAAGATAAGACACAAACAGATTTGTGATCAACAGAAGCATGCCAAAAGTGCCTTGCTTGCTTATTCTATACTTTTCTCAAGCTTCTTATTCCTTCTCCAAATCATTTCAGCTTTAATTCAATACATTTCTGTAACTAAGTTTTTGGAAGTATATCATAATTTGTGAATCTAATTCATGGTCAGGTCCACGTAGACTAGTTGGAAATATCATTCTGTTCCTTACACCCTCCTTATTGGTGTTTCCACAAGATGCTTTGCTTCCATTGTGAGGATCACTTCTCTGAGTGATGATATTTTGGGCACTCTTGGTTACGCTTAGCCATTCCTTTTTGGGGCTAGACTGAGCTATTCCTTATTCCTGGATTAGATTCACGTGTTATAAATTAATGGCATCATTGGCACGCATAGCCTGTGCTAATGCCAGAAAGGTACTACAGATTCTATGCCTATGCCTGTACCAAATAAAGTCCTCCTTTTATTGTTTTGAGAATGCACTCTTTTTAGCTTCCACAAAATAGACAAAAAATAATTTTTTTGGGGTGAAATTTTTTCACCCGAAAAGAATCCTAAAAAAGTGGCCCCTAAAGCTCATGTGTGCGTGTGTATAATAAACACACATCAACTTTGGGTTCTCCTTGCCATCTCTTAGGTTGAATATTGCTGGTTTTTTTTTTTTTTTTTGTCGTGCTTCGTGTTAATTTTATGATTTTTGGTCACGGAAGTCGAATGTCCAGATCAGAGCAAACTAGGACAAATGGCTAAATCATACTGGGCGTGTCTCATTAACCCATTTTGTGTGTGAGTTGTGTGGGTCATGCAGGTTGAAGTTCAATTAAACATCTGGCTGAATCATAAGGGGAAAAAAACAAGAATTAAAAGGAAACTATACTCACCATTGGATTATTATAATTTCTCAGTGACGTATTTAAATTAAACTTTTTACTATGTTCTTAGTAAATCTTAGCTTTACATCTGAAACTCTCCTCATTTAATGGCTGATATTAAAAATCTCCATTGAAGGATACTCCAGTGGATCTAATCCTTCAAGTGAAAACACAGTACTTATTTTAATTCGAAGTTTGTCTGCTTGGCTGGGCATGAATATCCAATGATGGATGGGTTTGTGATGGAGAAGTCTGCATGTAAGCCTGAAATCTGCTTGTTATACTTTGATGATTGTTGTTTATTAGTCATCGCATCTGCATGACATGGCATTATCTAGTGTCCTGTCAGTTATAAAGAATAATTTGAATTTTGTATAATGTGATGTGATTATGTTTCTGTTTTATTACTGGAAATATGAATGGTGATTTTGATAGGCTATTGCTTCCAAGTAATTAATACTGTAAATGGATTGCTCCTACACGGATAACAGTTTTAGTATTATATCATATCAATGAACCAAAAGACTAGGCTTGCCAGAACTTCTCAATGGATTTCGGGATGCAATTGAACTTGCTGCAGTATTAGTCATTATAAGGCCAGAAAACAAGAAATTATGATTTCAATTTTCAATTTTCAATTTTCATTTTCAGTTTTTCAGATTTTGTAAAATAAATATTAAAAATTATGAAAATTATAAAATTTGATTTTTAGTTTTTAATATATTATTCACAAAATTCTAAAAATAAAAAATTGAAACCAAACATATCTAAGCTTACAGTGATTTGAACTCAATGAAGATCATGAAATCCAAGAATCCCATTGTCAAAATAGAAGCATTTGATCAATTTGCTTAGATTGACAAGGCAATACGAGAAGCATATATGCACTTGAATCAATTCTGGTCTCTTTTGTGATTGACAGAAGCATGCCAAAAGTGTTACGCTTGCTAACGCTATCCTCTTCTCAAGTTCTTTCTCAATCTTCAAATTCTGTACAGTTCTGTAACAAGCTTTTGGAAGTATATCATTATTTGTGATCGTGGTCCATGGACTGGTTCATGTACTAGTTCGAAATACCAAATAATGTCTTTTGGCTGTTCAACAAAGATGGCTAATTTAATGCCAAAACATATTATAAAAAAAATGATGGTCATATGAGATTAGAAAATATTGCAAAGAACCGTGTGAATGGAAAGAAATTCTTGTACGAACCAGGCATAACATGTGGCTATGCACTATGCAATATAAAAATTATATGTTCCAAATGTCAGCAGCTTAAATTGGGACTCGCATAACAGTTTCTTGTATTTGGCCGTAAAAGTGTTATGTGATATCCAATTAAGGGAAAATTATTTGTATTTATTATTTATAGGACACAGTATTATCATACTCTTATATATTATTGGATAGGTGTGGACTTAATTTAGTTTGGGACTCACATCTCATACTATGATAGATAAAAATGTGCTGACACGATATCCAATAAAATGTGAGTACAAATAACATTACTTATCCAATTAAAATCAAGAGTATAGAACTTCATCCTAAATTTAAGTCTTCTGTTGATAAATGTGGTAAAACAGAATCCATCTACTTACTCCATTAAAGTGTGTTTGTCATTTTGTAATAATGGCTCATTTGTATTAGATAATTCACAAATACATCCTAGAGCCCAAAGGGAATGGCTATTATTATTCCCAAATGTCTATTACAACTCTTATTTATGGTGGTTGTTAGTTGATTTTCCTTTAATACATTTCATGTACTTAACCAAAACAAGAGAGATTAATTGTTCTATGTTAATCACAGTTTTATCTTAATTTGTTAAAGAAAATTGTTACATGTGCGAAAAAGCCTTTTACGAAAATTGATGAATATATGTCGTGATTTTCAATTTGGTTTTGACTCCTTTACAAACCTCCCCTTGTTTATGGTGGTTGTTAGTTGATTTTCAATTTGGTTTTGACTCCTTTACGTTAATCAATTGCCTACTGCACGGTCAATTCATTTCTTTTACTATAAAATAAGTGATAAAAAAAAAAGGGCATACAAGTTTTAAAATATTTCTAACGAAAGTTTTCGTTGTTTTTACTCTCATAAGTTTTATATAACTACCAAATATTATAAGTAGTTATGATTAAATTATTTCACAAAACTATTTATAATCATGTATCAAATTATTTTTCCTAAAATTGTTCTTCAACACAATAATACATAAATAGATTAACAGTGAATTCATAAAAGTATTAATAAGTGAAAATAAATAATAATAAAAATATTAAAATTCATAATTATAGAAAATATAAAAGAAAATAAGTAATAAAAATTAATTGGTCAGTAACAATAAATTTTGGTGTTATTTGTTTCTATAATATTTATTTAATCATATTAACACTAGATGTTAAAAGATTGTATATGTATATTGTATATTATAATTTTGTTTGAGTTTGTATATATTCATCTTTGCTTAATATTTTTTTAAAAAATATTAATTACTATAATATTTAGATAATTTTTATATCAAAAAATTTTAAACAGATACGTCAATATTTAGAGCCAAATAATAATATCAAATATGTTAGTTATCTTTACATTCATTCTTTTAGGATCCATTAAAAACAATATTTTAGAAAAATGTAAATATTAAATAATTTTAAAAATAAATTATTATAATAATTATGAACTAGTGACAATAATAAATTAAGATAAAATTATGATGAACATGGAATAATTATTGTTCACTATTTTGATTAAGTATAACAAGGGCATTAAAGACAAATCAAATGGCAATGACAATAGCCACTCCTTAGCGCAAATTATAAATAATTTAAAGTTTCAAAAAACTAGATGGTTGAACGACAAAATTATGATTAATTTAATATTATATAAATTTATATAATACTTTTTTGAAAAATTTTAAAAGTTATATAAATTTTGCTGAAATATCCTTAATTAATATATTGATTTATGCAGATTTTTTTAATACTTCATTTTATGAAATATTAATTTATATACCTAGTGAGTTATATACATTTTTAAATATTTTTCTTACAAAATATTAAAGTACTATTTATATATTTTTTAAATATATGTTAATTAACAAATATAAAATAGGGATTGAGTGAATTAAATATTTTTCTTCTAATAGACATCTTCATTATATAATCATATCCTCAATTTACAAAGGGTACACCTCAAATATGTTATAAATATATTTGGCAAATGAACTTAGGTTTTAAAAGAAAAAGCTAATTTATATAAAAAAAATTATTAACTACATATTATTTAAAAAATTATCAATTGAAAGATTATAAAAAAATTGGAAAGTCCAATGAAATAACAAAATATTATACTTGTTGAGGGAACTTAAAAAATATCAGATGAAATAATATAATTAATGAATCTAACTATATATATATATATATTCTAAAACTAATTAAATTAAAATCTAGATATTGCTTTTAGGTTAAATTTAACAAACATACATTTTACCAAAAAAAATTGATTAACTACATATTATTTAAAAAATCCATAAATTTAAAGATAATAAAAAAATTGGAAAGTCCAATAAAATGATAAAATAGAATATTAGTTGAGGGAACTTAAAAATATCAGTTGAAATAATGTAATTAACATATACAAGAATATATATATATATATATATATATATATATATATATATATATATATATATATATATATATATATATATATGTTCTAAAACTAATTAAATTAAATTTTTTTGGTGCATAATAAAAACCTAATTTAAATAGCAGAGATTTCACTCTGACTAACTCAAAAAACCTATTTTTTGAGTCTCGAGTTTCAATCATTATCTTGACGTCCTACAGAGAAGGCTAATAACATTTATAAATAAAAAATAGATAAAATTTAGATTGGATAAGAAATAGATATATTTTATATGTTAAATTAATCAATAAATTATATTCATTTTATTTAATTCTTAAATTAAATAATAACAAGTAAATATTTTCCTGAAAAGAGACCTTTAAGTTATTCATTTCAAAAAAAATATTTATATATTATTATTTTGTTTGAAAACTAGTTGAAGCGAATATAAAAAACTTGATACTCTATTTGTTCATTTGAAAATACATACATAAATAAATAAGTTCGTAAACTGACATTATTCTCACCTGTAAAATTGAACGCAAACTACACAAAATTCATCAATAATATTTTTAATTAAGGGGTAAGAAAAGTTGATTTACATTTATTGAATTTTAATAAATAAAAGTTGCTGATTAAAAGTAATTGTTTACCAAAAAAAATGAAATGAATTGCAAATTTACAACCCAAAAAAAAATGTTTAAGCAATTTATTACTCAGAAATAAAAAGCATTCATTGTGTCGTAGATGAGTGGAGCGTCTCGCTTTTTAAGTTTTACATGGAATTATTCCTTCCCAAATTCTTCGTCTTATTCCTGTATTTCGTATGGCACAAGCCTCGTAAAATAAGTTGACATATGAACTCGTCGCTGGTCGTTTTGATACATTTCTTTTCATTTTTTTTTAAATTTAGTTTTGATACATTTCACCATATTACTTTATATTTTTTAATATCTGATATTACTTTGTAATTTTTTTTTATATTTGATTATATACCAATGACTGATTGACGCATAAGGTAACATGGATTGGACCGACCAATCCCTTTCCAGCTGACGTTTGCAAAATGACGTTGTCACGAAACTTTCCACGGCTTTCCCATTTTACATTGTTATTTTAATATTTAAAAAACAGATATTTATTATAATATTTATTTTATGATTATTGAATATAATAAATATTAAAAATAAATGATGATTGTTTCATCATTATAATTTATGTGTAAATTTATATTATTAACTTTGGTATTACATCTTAAAAAGCATTGATTGAAAAAATAAAACATGATAGTTTTTACATGTTTTTGGTAAGTTTTATAAATTAAAAACATATAGATTTATCTTCCAATAGATATAAATAGATTTTTTTATTTTTTGGTTTAAAAAACTGTTTTTCTATTGAAAAATAAAAATAAAGGTACCAAAATTTAGTAATGAAGTGAATAGGAGAGGATATATGAAGCACAGACACTAATACGGAACACGATATAGATACGGACATAGAGACATATCAAACACAAAAAATTACAGGACACGACATATATATATATATAATAATAATTATTATTATTATTTTTTATTTTATTGCTTTTTTTGTTTGAATTTTTTTATCGTGTTTATATAATTTTTTTATCTAATTAATTCTTCTTTTTATTTTTTGTCAATGGAAGAATTTTTAAAATAAAATAACTAAATAATATAGATTTAACTAAATAATTAGAGATAATTTTTGATTATATTAATATTAAAAATTTTAAAAATAATAAAGAAACCAATTTAGTTGTATTACAAACTGTTCAAATTTAAAGAAATTATTTTTTTAATTAAACATACGTCCAACACTGTGACAGTCGGTGTCGCACATACGCACATCTTCTTGGGAGAGGGATGTGATTTTCTTAAGGACAAAGAAATGAAATGAAGAGAATTCTAGAAACAAAGTTTCGGAATATGCTTTTTGCTCTCTCTCTCCACCCTATAAATACCAGGTTCCCACTTTCCTTGCTTTCCACGCTAACTCACTAGCTCACGTACACTGTCCTTATACTCTCTCTCTCTCCCTCGTACGCTTTCGTTCCTTTCAGTCACTCCTCGAGGATGGCCGATTCTGCTGATGTCACCACCCACGATGTTCTCTCCATCCTCTCTTCCTCCGATAGGGACTTCCTCGTCCGGAGCAACGGTGATCAGGTCACTCCCTCCTTCAATTCCTTCGCTCATCGAAGTCTCTGCTTTTATTCGATGATCCACTTTTTCTTTTTCTCTGTTCTTGCTGATCCATTCTGATTTGGTTTTATGTTGTAAATAGCTGAAGTTTTGTTCGTTCATGGTGTGATTTGGTGAACCCATTTTGCCATATGTTTCTTAGACTTGAATTTGTTTATACTACTATATGGCTTTCATATTGAGATTCTGGTGACTTGTCTTACTAACAGATTTTGTATTTTTTTTTTTTTGGGAAGTTAAGATTTTTGTTAATTTGGTATTATTCTGTTGGGGTTTGAGGAAAGGAGAGAGAAACGATTGATATGTTATTGCTTTGAGTCTGGTGTATGTTGACTCTGCTTTGTGCTCTTCCTTTTGAGAATGAATGGTTAAAGTATGAAAATTTTGTAGTTGTAATAGATGTGTTAAATTAATTGCTGCTAATATAGAGTCGGATTGGCTGCTCCTTCGAGTTTCATATGTGAAAAAATGTCAAATAAGGATTTTGTTGAAAGGAATAGTCATTGATCATCATCCAAAATATGGTAAAAAGACACGGTGATTCCATTTCATTCGAATTCATTTCTTCAGTTTTTGATTTTTGCAGGTTAAAATTGATAGCTTGAGGGGGAAGAATATTGGTTTATATTTTTCAGCATCCTGGTGCGGTCCATGCCGAAGATTCACCCCATCTCTGGTGGAGGTGTACAATGAAGTCTCTCCTAAAGGTGACTTTGAGATAGTTTTCATCACGGCTGATGAAGATGACGAGGCTTTTAACGGTTATTTTTCCAAGATGCCATGGCTTGCCATTCCATTCTCCGATTCAGAGACACGCAATCGCCTTGATGAATTGTTTCAAGTGAGGGGGATTCCCAATCTTGTATTACTTGATGAAACTGGAAAGGTTGTCACTGAAGATGGAGTTGAAGTTATCAATGAACATGGAGTTGAAGGGTACCCCTTTACATCAGCAAGGATCCAAGAGTTGAAAGATCAAGAAGAGGAAGCTAGGAGGAATCAATCATTGAGATCACTCTTGGTATCTCCTTCCCGTGATTATGTGATATCTTCTAATGGAAAGAAAGTAAGCTACTAAATCTAACTTTACTCTAAGCTACTAAATCTAACTTTATTCTCTTGGTATGAGATATCAGGTTCCTTTAGTAGATGTATGGTTGTTTACCTCAAAACATGTTGTTCGCTTCCAAATCTGAATTTCGCTTATATGTACATGCAGATACTAGTCTCTGAGCTTGAGGGCAAGACGGTTGGTCTTTATTTCTCACTGACATCAGACGAATCATGCACTGAATTTGCTCGACAGCTTGCGGAGGTTTATGAGAAGCTGAAGACAAAGGGGGACAACTTTGAGGTTGTGATGATACCCCTTGATGATGAAGAAGAATCCTTCAAGGAAGGATTCCAAAGTGTGCCTTGGTGGTCCTTGCCTTTCGAGGACAAGAGATGCACTAAGTTGGCTCGTTACTTTGAGCTCTCTACTCTCCCCACTCTGGTTATCATTGGACCAGATGGGCGAACTCTTCATTCTAATGTTGCTGAGGCTATTGAGGAGCATGGGATTGTTGCATACCCTTTCACTCCTGAAAAATTTGCTGAGCTTAGTGAGATAGAAAAGGCCAAGGAGGCAGCTCAAACCCTTGAGTCAATTTTGGTGTCTGGAGATAAAGATTTTGTCATTGGGAAAGATGGGGTGAAGGTAAAATCTTTTAAACTTAACAAAATGTTCTGTTGTGCGCGTATCTGAATTCGTTCTTCCTCTGTCACCTTTGTCTTTCATTTGTAGCCTGCTACTGTCCCTCTTTCTCTTCTTTCCTTTCTTCTCTTTGCTGTGATATTAATAATTAAGATTTATTCCCATTTCAGGTTCCAGTGTCAGAATTAGTGGGGAAAAACATTCTCCTCTACTTCTCAGCCCACTGGTGTCCTCCATGCCGTGCATTCCTTCCAAAACTTATTGAAGCATATCATAAGATTAAGTCAAAGGACAATGCATTTGAAGTCATTTTCATCTCAAGCGATCGGGATCAAGCGTCATTTGATGATTTCTTTGGAGGAATGCCATGGCTGGCTCTCCCCTTTGGCGACTCAAGGAAGGCATCCCTGAGTCACAAATTCAAGGTATCTGGAATCCCCATGCTTGTGGCCATTGGATCAACTGGCCGGACTGTCGCAAGAGAAGCTCGAGGTCTGGTTGCGATGCATGGGGCAGATGCATATCCTTTCACCGAGGAGAGAATTAAAGAAATTGAGGCAGAATGTGAAGAGACTGCAAAGGGGTCACCATGAATCACATGAGCATGGACTGGTGTTGACTCGGCGTAGGAATTACTACTGTGATGTTTGTGAAGATGAGGGGCATGTATGGTCATACTACTGTGATAATTGTGATTTTGATGTCCATCCAAAATATGCATTGGAGAAGAAAGGAAAGTAAAGATGATGCCAAGGAACAAGAGAAGTCCAAAGACGGATGGGTTTGTGATGGAGAAGTCTGCACGAAAGCCTGAAATCTGCTTATTATGCTTTGGTGATTGCTGTTTGTTAGTTATCTTCATGAGATGGCATTATGTAGTGTGCAGTGAGTTATAAAGAATAATTTGAATTTTGTATAATGTGATGTGGATGTTGTTCTTTTGTTTTTGTCTTTTTCCTGGAAATATGAATTGAATGGTGATGTTGAGTATATATTTAAGAATTGTGGCTATGGTCCTACCCCTTGCCAAGCTTCTTCTCCTTTCCTTTGGTTCCTCCAACTCGATTAACTCTCCCCCTCTCCTGTTTTTCGCTCTCCTATTTTATCCAGGCTATTGTTTCCAAGTAATTAAAACTGTAAATAGATTGTTCCTACATGGATAACAGTTTTTAGACTTTTTAGTATTAGAGCAATTGCATATTAATGAACCATGGGATTTGGCTTGCCAGAACTTTTCAATGCATTTCCGGCGTTGAACTTCCTGCAATAGTCATTATGCGGCCAGATAGAAAGAAACTGAGCTTACATTTATTTGAACTCCATGAATATCAGGCAATCCACCCATTTGTCAAAAGAGAAGCATTTGATCAACTTGCTTAGATAGTCGGGAAATGCTAGGAGCATAAGCACTTGAATCAATTCTGGTCTCCGAAGAAGATAAGACACAAACAGATTTTGTGATCGATAGAAGCATGCCAAAAGTGCCTTGCTTGCTTATTCTATACTTTTCTCAAGCTTCTTATTCCTTCTCCAAATCATCTCAGCTTAAATTCAATACATTTCTGTAACTAAGTTTTTGGAAGTATATCATAATTTGTGAATCTAATTCATGGCCAGCCCTTTATGTCTATTAATTTCTTTTATGATTCTGCCAATTCTGGGCCACTCGGATTGTGGATAGACCTTCTTAGTTCTTTTTGGGGTCTGTGAGAGCCATTCCTCATAAAAAAAAAGTACAAAATATGATTTATTTTCTTTTCATATGTTTTGAAAAGAAATTATTCATGTAGACAATGTTGAAATTGTTGGCCTTGAGACAAAATCAGTACTTAAAATCAATGTATAAATGAAGACAATGATTTTTATGAAATCATACCTGCCTTTGCGTATTCAGGCCACTCAGTAGTAAATAAGGATTCCCCTCTAGATATCTTCCTGTGCTTGACCAACCAGAACGCCTTTGATTTTCCTACTCTATTGAATACCTTTATGAAATCAAAATCAGAGTCAGGCAACCGGAAAAGAAAGTAATAAGGGAATCGTAAAATCAATTTATAAATGAAGGCAATGACTTTTATGAAACCATAATGAAGACAATGATTTTTGTCAAACCATACCTGTCTTTGCTTATTCAGGCCACTGAATAGTAAATGAAGATTCCTCTCTAGATATCTTCCGGTGCCTGGCCAACCAGAACGCCTTTGACTTTTCTATTCTAGTGAATACCTTTTGTGGGTCATGCGGGTTAAAGTTCAATTAAACATCTGGCTGAATCATAAGGGGAAAAAAACAAGAATTAAAAGAAAACTATACTCACCATTGGATTATTATAATTTCTCAGTGACGTATTTAAATGAAACTTTTTACTGTGTTCTTGGTAAATCTTAGCTTTACATCTGAAACTCTCCTCATTTAATGGCTGATATTAAAAATCTCCATTGAAGGATACTCCAGTGGATCTAATCCTTCAAGTGAAAACACAGTATTTATTTTAATTCGAAGTTTGTCTGCTTGGGTCGGCATGAATATCCAATGATGGATGGGTTTGTGATGGAGAAGTCAGCATGTAAGCCTGAAATCTGCTTGTTAAACTTTGATGTTGTTGTTTATTAGTCATCTCATCTGCACGACATGGCATTATCTAGTGTCCTGTCAGTTATAAAGAATAATTTGAATTTTGTATAATGTGATGTGATTACGTTTCTGTTTTATTACTGGAAATATAAATGGTGATTTTGATAGGCCATTGCTTCCAAGTAATTAATACTGTAAATGGATTGGGATAACAGTTTTAGTATTATATCATATCAATGAACCAAAAGACCTGGCTTGCCAGAATTTCTCAATGGATCTCGGGATGAAATTGAACTTGCTGCAGTATTAGTCATTATAAGGCCAGAAAACAATAAATTATCATTTCAGTTTTCAATTTTCATTTTCAGTTTTTCAGATTTTGTGAAGTAAATATTGAAAACTATAAAAATTACAAAATTTGATCTTTAGTTTTTTTTAGTTTTTAATATATTATTCACATAATCCTAAAAATTTAAAATTGAAACCAAACATATCTAAGCTTACAGTTATTTGAACTCAATGAAGATCATGAAATCCAAGAATCCCATTGTCAAAATAGAAGCATTTGATCAATTTGCTTAGATTGACAAGGCAATACGAGAAGCATACATGCACTTGAATCAATTCTAGTCTCTTTGTGATTGACAGAAGCATGCCAAAAGTGTCACGCTTGCTAACGCTATCCTCTTCTCAAGTTCAAGTTCTTTCTGAATCTTCAACTTCTATACATTTCTGTAACAAGCTTTGGGAAGTATATCATTATTTGTGATTGTGGTCCATGGACTGGTTCATGTACTAGTTCGAAATACCAAATAATGTCTTTTGGCTGCTCAACAAAGATGGCTAATGTAATGCCAAAACATATTATAAAAAAATGATGGTCATATGAAATTAGAAAATATTGCAAAGAACCGTGTGAATGGAAAGAAATTCTTGTACGAACCAGGCATAACATGTGGCTATGCACTATGCAACATAAAAATTATATGGTCCAAATGTCAGCAGCTTAAATTGGGATTCGCATAACAGTTTCTTGTATTTGGCCGTAAAAGTGTTCTGTGATGTCCAATTAAGGAAAAGTTAGTTATAATTATTATTCGTCGGACACCGTATTGACATACTCTTATATATTATTGGATGGAGTGTGGACTCTATTTAATTTGGGACCCACATCTTATACAATGATAGATAAAAATGTATCAACACGATATCCTACTAAGTGTGAGTACAAATGACACTACTCATCCAATTAAAATAAAGAGTATAGAACTTCATCCTAAAATTAAGTCTTCTATTGATAAATGTGGTAAAACAGAACCCATCTACTTAGTCCATCAAAGCGTATTTGTCATTTTGTAATAATGGCTCATTTGTATTAGATAATTCACAAATACATCCTATAGCCCAAAGGGAGTGGCTATTATTGTTCCCAAATGTCTATTGCAACTTCTAGTGGTTGTTAGTTGATTTTCCTTTAGTACCATTTGTATACTTAATCAAAATTAGAGAGATTAATTGTTCTATGTTAATCAAAGTTTTATCTTAATTTGTTAAAGAAAATTGCTGCATGTGCGAAAAAGCCTTTTACGAAAATTGATGAACATATGTCGTGATTTTCAATTTGGTTTTGACTCCTTTACAAACCTCCCCTTGTATGTTAATCAATTGCCTACTGCATGGTCAATTCAGTTCTCTTACTATAAAATAAGTGATAAAAAGCAAGGGCATATAAGTTTTAAAATATTTCTAACGAAAGTTTTCGTTCTTTTTACTGTCGTAAGTTTTATGTAACCACCAAATATTATAAGTAGTCATGATTAAATTATTTCACAAAACTATTTATAATCATATATCAAATTATTTTTCCTAAAATTGTTCTTAAACACAAAAATACTGTGATTTGTATCGAGAAAAAGATGTTTTGTTTTAAATAAATTTATAATTAACTGTGCATATAGAGAAACTCAGGTCACGAAACTTATGTGCGTGAGGGTCATGTGCCTAAATCAGATTGTGGCAATATTAACAAAGTGTAATTAGAAGTGTTTTGTTTCATTTTCTCAACCTTAAAGAGGAGGGTACTGTTATGACCCATAGTTAGTTGTTTACCTTTTGAGTTGATTAGTTAGTTAATTTGGCATATAAATAGGTCATTATTCTCATTTGTAAGGAGTAAGAAGATTAATGAATAAAATGTATCTTTTCTCAAAATTTTTTATCCTTTCTTTCTTAGCTTTGTCTCATAGAGTTGAAGGTTAACTCGAAAACCTTACATTAAGGAGGCTCTGGTGGTGCTGGTTTAAGGCTAGAGCGGAGGAGAGAGGCAACGGGGTAATGATAGACTTTTGGCAGCTATTGAATAAAATAATCAAGGTTAAGAAAACCGAACCGGTCAGAGTCTTGATTGAGAGGTTTAGAGAATCGGCCCAAGTTAATAGGAATATAATAAAATATATATATAAATATATATGTATAATTAATTAGAACATAAAAAATATATTAAATCATTAACATTAACATAATTAACACAAAAAATATATATTTTCATAGGTTTATAAAAATAAACCTAATCCATATAAAATTTCTCTAGTTTTAGTTGCACAATATGGTTACAAAAGTATTTGAAAACAATATTTGTTAGTTGACTAGCAAATTTTATGATGAGCAGCTCGTAGATATTAGTATTTTTTTCATATATAAAATAAATATAACCCATTTTTTTCATTTTTGCTTTGTAACTGCTATAAAATATTAGTATTTAAGCTTTGAAACTAAAAAAAAAAATAAAAAAAATCAAAAGCTCCGGACCGGTTGGACCGGTCCGGTTCACCGGTTTTCCCGGTTTTTCCCGGTTTTGACCGGTTCTTGACCGGTTCTGAAATGCCCCGGTTTTCCCCACTCAACCGGACCGGCCCGACGACCGGTTCCCGGTTAACCCGGTCGGACCGGC
This sequence comes from Dalbergia cultrata, assembly GCA_031216105.1. Taxonomy (NCBI): domain Eukaryota; kingdom Viridiplantae; phylum Streptophyta; class Magnoliopsida; order Fabales; family Fabaceae; genus Dalbergia; species Dalbergia cultrata. The sequence continues at coordinate 52,629,228 of CM062348.1, read as the reverse complement.
CGGTCCGGTCCGGTTTTCTTAACATTGAAAATAATATACCACCTGAACCGATCACAGTCGGTAACAGTATCAAGAACGTCCAATGTTCCGAAAATGCTAGGCACATTGCGAACGCTACCCCTTTTTTTTTAATTTGCATATCGAGGCTAAACAGCCATTGTGAACGCTACCCTTTGATGTATATCAAAACTCAGTCTACCCTTTTCTAGCTATTATTTATTTATTAGTTTAAGTGACAGAAAAAAATAAATCTAAAACATGCACATAATTGTTTTGAACAAAATTATAATATCCTGGTCTTTTGCTTCTTTTTTTGGGTCAAATGGTCTTATGGTTTTTGTGTGTATGGGCATAGCAAGGCCCAGGATTGGTGTTGGTTGATTTATTTTTCTTGGGCCTTTTAGGCCCATTTTTAGTCAAAAAGAAACACTAAACTATTTTTATCAAAAGGTGGAAGACAGTCAACACAATCAAAAGAACAGTAAATGAGTGATCCAAAACACCAATGGAAGAAAAAAGAAAAAGATAATGAAGATAATACATGGAAAGACCAAACCAGTCATTTACGACCAAGTAAAGTAATGGTCGTAGTGATCAAAAGGAAGTTAACTCAATGCAACTCACTTCACCGTGAATGTGTGAATCCACTGCTGTTTGGTGGGTCTTCCTTGTTTTGTTTGTCAGACAAACTAATACATGTTCTGCACGTGTTCTTTTCTTCCTGGCCGCTTATCCTTTTCCCTCGACAATGCATACTTTTCAGAAAATGCATATATAATAGTATTAATAATAATAATAATAGGAAATACATATTTAATGGAATAAACGATTCTCCATTTCCAAGTTCCAACCTAAGATCTGGGCTTGCCTCATTGGAATTGGAATATACCTTGGAGTTGGGGTGATCACTGTAAGTTTGCCTTGAATCTCCTCTCCTCTCCTCTCCTCTGCATAATCAGCTTTATTCATTTCATTAGTTCGCCAATATGGGAATTAATTTTCCTTTTTTTGTTTATCTCTTTGAAAATAATAAATATTTATATATATATAATATAACATGAACTAGCTAGCTGACTAAACTGTTTTGGTAAAATTCCAGGTTGTTATCATGGGTGAGCCAAAGGAGACAAAATTCAGCCTAAATGTTAGGAACAATGAAAAAGGTGGGTTCCCTAGGGGACTTGATCCTGCTATATCTACATTTTTTGTGCAGCTCCCCAACAAGCTTCAAAATGTTCTTAAGGTAGGTTAATCACTTAATCCTGAGGCTTAAAATTTATTAGGAAGATGGATTTCATGCTTACTAATTAATTTACCTTATAACTGCAGTCACAGCTGAGTAGATTAGCAAAAAGGGATGGATTGAATTTGAAGAGATCTGTCCAGAAAAATGGGGGGAATGGGTCTTTTATTGGCTCTGAAGCTGAACTCAATGAACAACTGCAAGCATGGAGAGAAAATCCTTCTTGGGCTGATAAGCCACCTGAAATAAAGGTGAGGAGGCGCTAAATGGAAAAGGCAAGATTTTCTTTGGGAAAATTTTGGTTTCTTAACAAAATAAACGATTCACACTTTAGGTGGAGAATTGAAATAAGCATGGCAATGTCCATGCCTCTCAATCAAATTATATATAGTTAATATATAATCTTCTGTTTTGGCAGGTGACTGTTCCAAAAGGTTCTCTTTGCAACCTAAATGTGGAGGTTGATGTTGGGCTGCCCCCTGATGCAGTATATAATATAGTGACAGATCCTGATAATAGGAGAGTTTTCAAAAATATCAAGGTAATTGACTGCAATCATCCATTATTTCTGCTCATAGTGTGATTGGTTACAACTGTCTTCAGAAAAACAAAAAGTTATTTCAAGTTTCAAACATATTGAAGACTGTCATTTATAAAACATTCCGTGTTTTTATGAGTCAATAGGTTTTGAAACTTCTGGCATGTATTATGCATCTGCTACATTGTTTTAGCAATCTCACCAATGCTCTGCAATTCAACTTTGTATTGTCTTTCTTGGTCAGGAAGTGATATCCAGAGAAGTTTTGGTTGATGAGGGTCACAGGCAAGTCGTTCAACTCGAGCAAGCAGCCATATGGAGATTTCTATGGTGGTCCGGGACTATCTCCATTAGTGTTTTGGTTGATCAAAACAGAAAAGACCACTCTGTAAGGATCTATATCTCTTTGGACAATAGATTGATTCCATATCCATTGCATGTAATTGTTTGGATAAGTGGACACATTAGACAAAATAAGATTAGGAATGAATACATTAGAGAGAAAGTCAGATTAGCACTTATTGTGAAAACAAAAATAGTAGAATCTTGCCTTAGGTGGTTTGGTCATGTGTATAGAAAACCTATAAAAGCCTCAACAAGAAGAGTAGATCAAATGGAAAGTAACCTAATAGTTAGAGATAGAGGAACATAGCCAAACCATAAAAAATATTTAGATTTTAATAGTTTAACTACAAACTTGATTGATGATAGGATACCATGACATTGTCTGATCCATGTAGTAGACTCTACCTAATGGATCAAGACTTGATTGTTGTTGTTGTTGTTAGTTTAACACCATTTAGGGTTTATGAAATTGCACTATCCTGACATCAATTTGGTTTCTTGCTCCTTTCTACTTGAGATGCAACTGGGTGGGTTTTGTCGGTTATTCATGTATCTAAAATCCGAGAGAATAGGTCTAGAACTTTAATTGGATGAAGACATATCTACAAACACACTACTTGTAGCCATTTATTAATTGTAGTGTGGTTTGCCATTATATATATATGTAGTTTACATGCTTTGTAGGTATAAAGGTTGCCAAACAGTCTCTTGCTTAACAGTGTATTATGTGGATTAACATTAACACACTGCTGTTTCATCCAACAATGGATGTATATCTTACATACTGTTATATACTTGTGTCAGATGAAGTTCAAGCAAATCAAGACCGGATTCATGAAAAAATTTGAGGGCTGTTGGATGGTAGATCCTTTATTTGTTGATGAAGCAGCCTGCTTTCCCTTTAAACCCCTGACAAAGGAAGATTATAAAGCATGTACTAGAGGCAAAGGAAGAATTGGGTCTAAAGTGACCCTTCAACAGATACTTCAGCCAGCCATTGTCCCTCCCCCTCCTATATCATGGTATTTGAGGGGAATCACCTCCAGGACAACTGAGATGCTTATCAATGATCTGCTTGCAGAAGCTGCCAGAATCAGAGGACATGAGACTGAAAAATCTAAGGAAGGGCCTCAGGAAAAACATGGTAAAAATGTAGACCTGGTTGCTAACACAAAAGACATTAAAGAAAGATGGATTTTACATAGGAAAAATGCGAAGCAGAATAATAGAAGACTGCTGACTACTAAATGAGTTTCATATCTCAAATTTTATTTTTGTCATTCAAGAAATCTTTCTAGATTTCTCCATGTTAGCTCAGTTTACTTTAAAGGATTCTACTGTATCAATCTTATTACATAGCTTGAGGTCACCAATTTTCAGCAAATTGCATTCCAGTTGAGTTATCTTTCGTGCACCTTAGTTGATGTATCCAAGACCACAAGCAGTTCTGCATTGTTTACATTCTCAGTATTAGAAATGACTACAAGATGCCTTATTTGAAATTCTAGAAGGGGACCAACTACAACAACAAAAGGTACTCCATAAAAGTGGCTTCCGGTAAAAGATCTTATAAACAACTTAATGTTCTGGTTGTTCAATATCAAAAGGGCTTATTTTGACACTGTAGTGTTTGATTAATAACTCAAAAGTACTTTTATCTATAGAAAAAGATATTTTTTTTATTGAGCATTTATTAAAAACTTACTTAGAAGTTTATTTTTAAGATCAATTTACCTCGTGAACTACACTTCGGGCAAAAAGGAAAAAAGAATGCAATATATACATTAGTCGGATGGAAGATTGGGTGGATTGACACGATGTGCAGGTGCAGTCCTTTGATTGATGTGCGTAGGTGCAGTGGAAGAAGCAATGGGTACAGGACATGTCATCTTGTGGCAGAAGAAAAGAGGGAAAGACGCGTTTCAAGTAGAAGTATCTTATTCTAGAAATATTAGCTGTATTCCTATATCGTGAAACGTGATATTATCCATATCTCATCTATTATTAAATAAATATAAATAATACCCCTCCTTATTTTAACTTCTTTATCTATAGGCTATTGAAGTAACTTTTGTGGAAGTTAACGGCACTTAATATTTGTTTTTGGGTTCTTAAATTTTGTGAAAAATATACTAACTATTTTAAAAATTATAAATTCTAATTCTCAATTTCATTATTTTCTTCCCAAATTCTTAAAAATTAAAAAATTTAAAATGAAAATTGAAAAGAAACATGACCTGAGAGTTCCTGCTTAAAATCTGTTCAAACACTGAAATATGACTTTTCGAAAATCTTACAGTTAAAATACGTTAAAAAAAACACATAACCAAACGGGACCTAGGTCTTATCTCATTGAGTTGAGTCATCCATATGAATCAAATAATGCCGTAGAGCCCTACCAATAAATATAATAAAATAATATTTTGATTCGTAAGTATTCGATGGATTAATTTAAATGTTTAGAAGCAAATCCTCATTAAAAATTTATGCCTAAAACTTCGTCCAAGATACAGTAAAAGGGTTAACAAAAAAAAATACACTAAAAAGGGGATCTTATTAAAATGAGTCACAAGGCCCCAAGTGAAAGTGTAAAATAATAACATGGAGTTGTCATTCCAATTTCCCATGCTCGTCTAACTCCACAAACTGTAACTTGTAACCAATTTACAGAATTAAATTATAGTATGCCACAACAACCACAAGTGATGCAAGCAACTAAGGATTGCCTCATCTAAGCAGCATAGACACTACACTCTATACTTTCTTCTCCACTTATTAATTCCCCATCATGTGGACCTTGTGCTTTATCCACAGCAAAGGACAATTTTCTGGGAATTTGTTGCACCGGTTGATTCCCCAATAGCTCCTTGAGGCCATGCTTATCACTACTCATGAAGGCACCAACAGCTCCAAGAAACCCTTCATGCCGCAAAAACATTGCTTTTGCCTCTCCTTTAGACCTGCAATAAATTTACAAGAATAAGTTTTTCTGGCAATTATGACAGAAGGAAGTGGGAATCAAGGCTAGTTCATTGTATGAAATCACTATCTGTTATTAATTATGCCAACATCGATAATTACTGACTTTTATTGATGAAAACACACAGAAAAATACTTGTGTTTCTAGAGATATTGGAAATCATCTTCTCTTAGATTATTCTCAATATAATGGTTGTGACTATATTGTTTCTTTGGTGCCATAGCGCTGAAAGCTTTTACTATTGTTTTAAGAGACAGATTTTAGACCAAGACCATAGCTGATTCGTATGAGCTCTCTATTAGTAACCAAAAGTCAGTATTCCTCACTTCTTTCTCACTTACCAGAAATTAACTGCAACAGATAACGTGTCCATTGTAAAAGGATGCCTTCGAATAAAAAACCCACCAAAAAATATCCGCTTCAGTCCATATCGAAGGGCAGTTAAGTAAGAGATCTGCCAGCAACCAACAAAAGAAAACCAATTAGAGCTCAAATCCATTCCAGTTTCAGGAACCTGAGATAAATACAGCTTGGACTTACGTTAAAGTTTCTGTACAAACGATGTACCATTACTTGATTATGTCATGTACTGCACAGTAATTCATCTAACTGCAAATATACATTATACAACTGACCTGTCCAATATTATTTGAGATCATTCTTAAAAGAGATCGAGCAATATCTTCAGGCTTGTAATCCTCAAGCTCCTTGTTATCAGATATTGCCCTTCCAAAACTAGATGCTATTGCAGTTGATGCAAGACCTATCTGTTATCAACCAAAGGAAAAGATGATCCAGCAAAGAATCACTAGACAATTCTTAATTTGAAGGAATCATGGAATACAATAACACATCAAAGAATGGTAACAAAAGAATGGTTGTCTTATCATGTAAAAGAGGATCAAGGAAAAACTTTTACTAGCCATACCTTTGCATAGTCCATTCCACCATAAATATCTCCAACAAGCATATCTACCGCTCTGTTGTTCCCCCGGTAACTTAATTCCAGCAACTCGTCAAAACTGAAGTCGAAAAGCACATTAAGAGCAATCATTTGAGTCCAGAGATCAATAATGAATTTAGCAACAAAAAACTAACCTCTTGCACTTAGTTAAAAGCTTTCCTAAACCCCAGAAAGTGCCTCCACCTATACTTGTTCCACTAACTCGCTCGAACTTTCCATCTCCTTCCACCTATATGAAAACAATATAAGACTATTTAAGTGCTTAAAAAACATAAAATATTTGGAAATTGGAAGAATGGAGCAAATAATGTAGCTTGCATGATAAGTACCTTGATCATGCCGACACCAGACCCAATATTAACAAGAAGATAGGGATACAGATCATTTTGGTCAATCTCCACAAATTGCTTTTGATCACCCATATAGGTAAATGCTTCCTGGTGAACCACCTATTGAAAGAAGAGCAAGACAGGGATGGGATTTTCTGTTGAGAAATTCTCAAGGCGCATGACAACAAAGACCCAAAAACTAATTCGTAGCAAATTGAAAAGGTAGTATAAGAGCAAAGCCCCTCCACAAACCAAAATGAGAGCAGAAAGAAAATTCATGTATTTCCTTATAAGCACTGATAGTGGAAAGAAAGTTGAAATGCCACATGCTTCTCATATACCAGAGGTAACCAGAAAAGAGATAAACAAAGCTTCATATGGAAAAAGACATTGAAATATAACAATTTGGTAAATATGGCAATAAAGGGAAGTCAGTGCCAAGATATGAGTTTGAGGGACTGAGCAGTCCTCAACCAAAAATACTGGCTACATTTTAGAGGTGAATACTGAATAGACATTCAAAGTGGATAATTATTTTACACCATGTTTTTCATATTTAAAAATATACACATTTTAAATCCTATGACCCCTGACTTATATTTGTCAATAACAAATGATCCCAATTGTTTCTATACCAACAGCTCCAAATTTAACACAAAAATCCTATCCAAAATATGGATAGTAAGCTGTAGTCAATCAAGAAAATAATTCACAAAATAAAACAAGGCATCTTTCAAACTATAGCATTCTGACAGGATAACTTCACATTTAGCCAATGATAATGACAAGAGGAAATGATAGACACTTCACACCAGGTTCTGTGAACCTCCAAAGACTCATGAGTTCAGTCCAACAATAAGCATTGCTACCATGGAGGAAAAATGAATACAAAAATTATAATTATTTGACATTGATATTAGAAAATAAGAGTATGTTGGTTTTGTACCAACAAAATAACAGAATTAGTATGTGTTATAAGGATCATACCTCAAGAAGAAAATTTGCTCCTGCAACAAGACAATCCATTTCATCTCGCTTGTCAAGACTGATCCCGAGCTTTTCCTTGAAGAGGTCTGCATATTTGTACGCGCCACCACCTGTGGCCTTCACCCATAATTTTTTCATTCGTAAGAAATAGTTAACACATATCCAAGTTCCTTAAGACTCAGTAATTATTTTGTATCAAATCAAATATTTTCATTTGAAGTATCTCTCTCTAAGTGCATATGCATTTACCCTACTGGAGCTGTTAATATTCTTTCAATTTTAAATCAGCTTATAGGAATTATATGTACATTGGCCATGGCAAAAACAGAGCACGATGAATAGAATTTGTTTGAAAAAATAGCACAGGAAAACTCAAATTGGTCCTAGTTCAAGTAGAATCTATAGATTTTTATCAAAACACATATCTTCACAATCAGAGAGGGATATAGGAGCAAATTCTTCAAAATGTGACCTGCTCATACTTTTTAGTTTGATTACCTTAACAGCTATCATCTGACTTCTAGGATTTTCTTGCTGTGAACTACCTGAATTCATAATCAGTTGAAATTAATTGAAAGGAAATAGCAAAGCAGTAGTAAAAATTTCAGAATAAGCTCAATTGGATTGGACATCTTGGGATATATGATGATGGCAAGTCTCGTGTAAGAATTATATTAGTGTATATGTGTAAGGATATCCATCAGTTTGAAAGTCAATGCAGTAGTTTGGCTTTGAATCTATGAACATCCACCACCTAAGCATTAGCAAACTAAAACCAAGCCTGATTTCCTGGGTCAAAGACTAGCCATTCCAAGGTTAAGTTTCTCCACAACTACATACTACTGACAAATAGTTGAGACTTCTTAGACAAGTCATACAAAATGCAGGTGAATGAAAATTTATAAATGATGAAGGAAGACAATAATTTAGCAAAAATAGAACGGAATAATTCTATTTAGCCAGATTGTGAAACTAGAAAATTTTGGGATCAATACAACACAGATTACAGGAGCCCCAGACGGCCAGTTAAGCTTAGTTCAACATTCTAGCTGATCATGACTCAAAAATCATTAAATATTTCTAACCATGAACGTGGCTGCAAGCCTCAGAAAATTTGGTTACATGGTGACAAACCACAAGAAGAGTTGAAAATTAAAAAAAAAAAAAGCAATACTGTACGCACCTCCGAGATGAAGTTTCATGGTCTTAATAAACTCTAAACAATCATTAATCTTGCTAGTTTCAAACTTCTTAAAATTGAGCCTCCCGTTAAGAACCAGACAGTTCCTACTGCCATTGGATTTCCCCAGTGCCTTTTCAGGAGATATCCTCTCCTCACCATCAACTAAATGATCATCATTTTTCGTGAAGTAAACTAGCTTGGCAAGAGAGCCTGTCAACAGAGAGACAAACTATTGTGGGCAAGAGACAGCTGATGTGGAAGCAGAACTTTGCTTCAGAATTCACCAAAATTGGACAGAATTCTGATAAATTTGATTACAGTTGGACGGTAATTAATAATCATTATTTCAAATTGTATCAAAATGGTAAGATATTACCAAGTGCCAGTGTCATCCACATTTCCAGACATAACACTTATCTTTGCAGTGAGATAAGCATGTTTTAGTTTGATATAAAAAATGTTGAAGACAGTAATCCTGCTTGACATGATAGTTTTCTAGCCCATAAGTCCATGGCTCCCACAGTCAAAACAATGATAGAATCTTAGAAACCTTGGTGTTACTCTTTAACACACATACTGAATTATTAAAGCAGCAGAATGGTGGTGCTACAGTGAAACTAAGTAGTCCTGCATTTTAACGAAGTATGCAAAAGCTCTATCAGGGAGAACACAATCTCCAGAATTCTGACAAAGAACCAATAGAGCAAAAAAAAGAAGATAATATCTGATTATTCTCAAAAGGCTAGAAATCTTAATAAGTATTAAAGTCAACCGTGTTCTCAACAAGCAAGTTTGATCAATCAAAGTGATGGCAATTCAAATTACACAACCATCCTCCCTCCAGAATGTCAAAAATGTTACGAAGTACTGTCATTCTCACTCTCAATACTGAAAGTACTAATTCACGGCAAACAGGGGCAGTAAGAATGCTCTTCAGGCAAATCTTCTACTCAAGTGATTCATATGAATAGAGAATATGAAAACGGGGTTCAGCAACTAACCACAACAGGCAGATAACTAACCAAGAATTATGCCATAAGCATCATTACAAGCAGCAATCCAAAAATGAGAAACTTTCAACAAAGACAGAAACTTTCACATAAACGAGTGCACCCCACAAAATTACACACAGAAATTATGCAAAGCCACAACGAAAACCCAATAGAACTGATACTCATAACAACAAAAACAATTGTCCTAAAACATAGAAAATTACAACAGAAAATATATTTGAAACTTGCCTCCAATATCCAAGGCCAGATGATACACATGACCCGAATGGTTCTGATCCGAATTTGATTCAGCTGAAACAACCACCCCTCTGGGATCCATAGTTTCTGTGATTCACTCACTCTCTGAAATTCTTAGCTGGATGATGCATACATACATATGTATAAATATATCATAAGTGCAAATGATACAAAAAGAAATGAAGAAATTAAATGGGTATGTGTTGGTTGCAGCCCTCCTTATGTGACTGATCCTAACTCCTGCTCCATCTTCTTTAAGCATATGATATTGCAGAATTTGCACACATTTTGTTTTTCGTTTTGGAATTAACGGAAAGTGGTTGAACTCTGCCTGGTTCAATTGTGGTAGTGATGATAATAAATTGAATTAACTAATAACGAATAGTAATAGAAAGGCTTCATATACACAACAGATAGAGAAGGGGGAAGGTAGATGAGAGGGGAAATTAAAGAGTAGGAAGGAGGGGATGCATTTTTCAACTTCTTCGATGATGTGATGTCAGAAAAATGGTCTTGATTTTAGTTAAATTTTAATATTTTAGGCGTATAATTAAATTACACAATAAATATTTACTATATATTTTATTATTATTAAATTTAATAAATGTGCAGGATGAGTGAGAATCAAATATCATATCTAATAATATTAAAATATATGATATGTATTTATTATATAATTTAATTATACATCAAATATTATTTAAATTTTAATTTATTTTATCAATGCACCTGCACTCATCAAAGATTGGTGAAAAAATAAGGTGGAGGCATATTGAAAAATTCAATACATCCCATCAAAAAATAAAAAATTGGTGGATTGAACCCGATTTGTCATCTTAGTAAAGGCACAAATGCAATATCTTTTTTTGGTGCGTAATGCAAGATTTTCACTTCAGGCAATCTTATTTTATCTGTTATTTTCAAGACAAAAATAATAATAATTTGTGAATTTAATTTGAATATATTGATAATACAAAAAAAATCATACAATCATTTAATTATTTAATACAGCAAATATAATATACTTTTAGCCAAACTATTTGAAGAGATTCAATAATAGAGCCGATAGTTCAAATTTATTCTCGATTTATACTCCTAAGTGCCAATGCAATTTTGACTCCTTCTCTCTTTTTAATTTTCAAATCACATTTATCAAGAAAATAAATAAATAAATCATGTTATCAATATAAAATTATACAAGTGGATAAGATTGTCTCAAATAAAAATAAGTAAATATCATTAATTAAAATAAATAAATATAACAGTTATATTAAGAGTAATATTGATAAAAGAAATTTAATACTTCTTTAGTATGGTAAATGAAAAATATTTTTAAATAAAAAATCTTAAAAAATTTAATAAATTGAGTGAAACGAAAGGAGTAATATCTATTATTATCAGGTACAAATTAAGTTTTTATGATTAGGATTTTAGAATTAATCTTTATAATATTTTAAGTCCATTCACAACTAAAAATACAAAAAGTATTTATAAAATAAATAAACTAATATTAAAATTAAAAAGCATATAATAAATAAATCTATTTTATATTAAACTTTGCATTCTGTATAAAAATATTACAATTTCAATTTGTTAAAATGATAAAATAATAAATAAGTTAAAATGGAGAGAGTATATAACAGGAGTGAACATCAAATTTACAATCCTTAACAAATAAACCAAATTGATTGGGACACCCCAAAAATGATCTATATAAATAACAGTGCTATTCTAAAACCCATATATCTCAAACATCTCATAATATGTGGGTGTCTACATTAACGCTGTTAAAAAAAAAAACATTTCCCATATATAAACTTAATGTGCCAAGTTGGATATACATATTTTATGCCAACAAAATAATAACACGTTAAAATGGTAGTCGTATTCGTGCAACGCATGCTTTCAAATATTTTTAATGTTGTATGATTTTTTTATACTTTAAATTTTTAAAATTTGATACTTATATAAATAAAAACATTAAAATAATTAAACAGATACTTCTCAGATGGTTTCCATGCTTCACAATTTTGAAATCGGAAAAAAAAATTCTTCTTCTCAAGCTTGGTCAAATTGATCATTATATGGTCCACTCACGTACATTTTTTATTTAAAATTTTTATATTGGTATCTTGAATTTAAATGACTAATTTTGTTTTACACATAAATTTTATAATAGCTTGGCAAAACCATATAATTCTCAATTTTTTCCTGACTGCAGAGCCATCTTTATGTGTATGATTCATATGAAATTATGATTAAGCTTAAAAATAATACTTTTTGATAGTATGATGATGCATAAGTAATTAATTAATATTATAAAATATTTAATGCTAATGATATATTAAAATTTTTTATTTTTGCCAAGAAATTTTTAAGAATAGCATTATCCAAAATAATATTAGTGAAATGCTATTATTGGATTAAGTGAAACATACACATCTGGTTAATATTGAATGATTTTCCGGGAACAATTTTTTTTTTTTCAAATTGGGTTTTTGAAACTTGATTCACTATAAAGAATATAAACAAATCACGGATGAAAAGGTTAATTATTATACATACTTTACATTTTTTATATTTTCATACAAAATTTACTTTTTCATTTTATCGTAACCGGAAAAAAACTTTGGATTTTTACAAGATAAATTTCATTCTCATGTTCTGAAATAAAATGACATATCTAACCTTATTATGTAAAAAAAGTCGAGCAAAACTTAGAAATGTGACATCTGTGTGAATAAAATACTTAGTTATTTTTTATATTAAAAGAAAAGACTATGCCAAATGTGAAAGCTTCTTACTCCATAAATCAGGTTCCCCTCGAATTACTTACCATCACTAAAACAAGCGCCCGCCCCCAATAGTTGACATGGAACATTCTAGTGCTCATGAAAACTTTAGAAAACATGTATCACACGGACCACATTTACATATCAATAATCTCATGTTGTCTACCTAATTCTCAATGATTGCTAATATTATGTTCAAAACTAAAAAAAATGGAGATTAACTTCTCACTTCAGGGGAATCAAACTCAGAAAAGAATTACCTGAAAGTGGATTGAAGATGCTCTCCTCTTGTAGTGGCGATGAGAATAGGGTGTAATAAAGCAAATAAGCAATATATAATAATAGAGTAGAAAGGGAGTAAAATGGGGGAAAAATACACACCCTACTAGGCCAGAGGCCATATATATAATAGTGATGTAAGAAGAATAGTGGGCAAGAATCAAAGAATTTTTATCTTTGATTGCGTGATATATTAATCATAATTGTGAAGAAAATCGCGCTCCTAAAATGGGGAATTGTTTCTATTATGGAATTTGAGAGAGATATAAACAATAATAATGGGATTTTGGCCAAAATTACATTAACATAGTCTTCACAAGCAAATGGAAATTTTGCTTGTGGCAGGGAGACTAGTGGCAATTGCTTAATTTTGTTTGTGCTTCTAAGAGTATAAGATGATTTTTTCTGTATGATAAACAGATATGGTGATATGTTTTTGCTTTTAGCTCTTAAAATACTATTGTAATTTTTTTAAGAGCAGTTTTCAGAAAGCCTAAAAAGCTTAATAATTTTTAAAATATCATAGCAATGTCAAACTAAGCTAAGATCATATCATGCCAACTAGGAGGGTTCAATTGAGTCATTTATTATTTTTTACTTTTATTTACGTATTTGTTTTGTGAATTAAATTTAATTGGACTATTAGTATAAACAAGTATGCATATACTATGTATTTATGAATTTAACAGTGCATGGGAACATGCTTTTCTATAATATAAACATCGAAATAATTTTGTTCTGCTCCCTTGCTAAATCTTAGAATAAAAGTAGGAAGCTAACTTTAATTTGTTCTCTTTGACCTTTTCTATCATTCACTTTCCGAACACTTCCTAGTTCCTACCAATTCCAATAGGTTCCAATCAAACCAATCATGTTTTGCTTTTAGAAAAGGCATTTTAATTCAATACTATGATTTAATTTTGAAAAAAAAAACTAATACATTATAACGTCTTTTGAAAGTTTCATATGAAAACAACAAATTTATTAAATTTGTTTTTTAATGTGTGAAGGGAATACATTGAGTAAAGGTTCTAACAGTATACATCTAATAATGTGTTATTATATTATTTAATAATAAGTCTGATATATTATACAAATATTAATATAAGCAAACTAAATACATTAAAAATGAAATACTTTTTAGCTATTAATATTTTTCACCCTATATATTATTCTTATTACCTGGGATTTGGTTCTTCAAGTAAATTATTTACACGCTGAATTTCAGGCAACTTCAGTTTAATTTTTATTAGCAATCTTGGGTTGCAAAACAATGAATCAAAAACGACGTCGCAAAGCACTGGCTGGTTCATTGTGTCATATATAATAACTCGAACAATCAATCGCTAAGTTGTACTGTTGGATCGAGTGGCTGTGTTTCATGGTATCAGGTCCTGCTTCACCAAGTGGTCTTGTGTTCAAATCCTATCCCAAGCACATGGTTAACCAGGCTCTGATACCATGATTTGTGACATTGCCCAACATTAACCTTTTTTCTACGTTGAAATTATCCAATTTTTTTCAAAAAGATGAAAAGGAATTTGAATTGCTTCTCAGTAGTGTCTGATATTTGTATTAGTATCCACAATTTCGTGTCTACTCGTTTTGTTATATAGTTGTGTTCTTTCACTATAATAACAATTATTTATTCATGGGTCTATTTTCCATTTTTATGCTCCTTGCTATCATCAACTGATCCGTAATTAATGATTCCAATAAATTAGACATACTAAAGAGCAATCTTACAAATCTTGTGCAGAACCTTTCATATATAGACTTGAGCTGATGATTTAATGATTCACATGGACTATTTGTTACCAGAATGTTGCAATTCAAATTTGGTGGCAGAAGATTGTGATGTACCTGGATCATGATATGCACAGGTTTTTCTTCCAAATGAAATAAGTGGTAGCAGTTACCAATTTCAGCACCAAATATTGAACATCTAAGTCAGGTCCTGCTTCCCAAGTTAGTACCACTTTCCTTCCCACATATATCTCCATTTGGACAAACTGGTGCAATGGAAAGTCTGAACAGATAATTGACTTTTGCATATACCAGTTTGTCCAAATGAACTCATATTTAGCAACAGAGGGAGTAATTCACAACCTCAGAGAAAGGCTGGTCTAAAAAATCCTTGGGGTGAAGGGTAGTAAAGAAGAACAAGTCATGAAATCATGTGAATATATATTTGACAGTCTTTTTTAGTACATGTAGCATAACTTTTGGGGGTGCATGAGTGCATAAGATAATTTATGTTAACTAATTTGTCTCACATGTAACAACGTGACATTTCACAACAATGAAAGCCTCGACTCTTGAAGATATCTATGAAGAAATGCATACTTTATACAACATTCTTTTGCCGTAAAGATCACACACATTCAATCACAATATGAAACCTTTCAATCTTTATGTCTATATCTGTCACAAATAAGGAAGCGAAATCTAGCCTATAAGAAACCTATACACTAGGAGCAAAAGAGAGGACAAAGAAAATATGAAATGGATGAGTGAATTAGTATATATGCCAACTTCAACTACTCCCTCTTTAGTCTTTGTCGTGGAATACTCTTCAAGCAGCAGAGGGAGCAGGAATGAAGGGAACTCTGGGTTCAGGAATAGAAGCCATGATTGTTGACTTTGCCAAGGTCTCGTCCTCAGCAACAACAGGATTCTCAGACTCACAATCAAGGGATTTATCATTATAAATATCCCACCACTTTGCTACTAGCATCTTAATGTCTTCTCTGTCCATGTTCTCTTCCTTGCCGGTGTACCTCCATGGTTTTGAACCCTATTTATGTTGCAAAACAAGAAAGGAGGTTAATCACTAGATACAATTATAGAATTAATAAAACAAGGGACTAGTTTTAGTCAAACAGATGTATTAATTTGAAGGGAAATTGATGAATTTTGAGGAAGAATAAAGATCACTTACAGTTGCACAGTAGTGGACAACCTTAACTTTTTCAAGCTCCACATTCTCTGGGTGGCGCCATAGATTAGCCAAAACCAGATTGTATGTCAGAGGTATAGGCTTGTAGATCTTTTGGAAAAACATATTCAGGAAATCCTATCAAGCCATAATGCACAGAAGTTTTAGAGGGGCATTGTGTTGATGTTTAATGAATTAGCGGAATTAATTGATAGGGCCGTGTGATTATGTGAATGATATAAGCCAATCTTTAGTCACCTAATAATTTTCTTTTGTCTAAACCATCATTATTTGAAGTCTACTACTTATCTAAGTCATTAGGATTGATCTAGTAATGAGGGATTTGGAATTTGGATATTATGCAAGAGGTCCTTAGTTCAACCCTCATTACAATCAATGTAATTTTAGAAGGACACAAAAAAAGTCTACTACTAATCTAATTTGAGTCAACTATATCCAATACAACTCTTACAACCAATCTTTAGTCTCCTAATAATTTTCTTTTGTCTAAACCATCATTATTTAAAGTCTACCACTGATCTAAGTCATTAGGATTGATTTAGTAATGAGGGTTTAGAATTTGGATATTATGCAAGAGGTACTTAGTTCAACCCTCGATACAATCAATATAACCTTAGAAGGACAAAAAAAAAAAAATGTGTCTACTACTAACTTAATTGGAGTCAACTAGATCCAATATAACTCTTACAAGACTGACACTTAAGTGCGTGCCAAATGATGTTACTCCTAGTTCTAGTAGTTTAACAGATTAAAACGATTCCAAAGAAATATCAATCAATGATCAAGATATGGTACCTGCTCCGCAAAAGGGGTGGGGGGAGTGACTTGGAGAGTGTGAAGAAGGTTGTGATAGGTTAGAGGGCTAGGCTCAAAGACAAACATGCCAGCGTTGAAGTACAAGGGAGGAGGAGAACCCATTTGAGCCGGCCAAGCAACCTTGTCAGGGCACTGCTGGCAATACCCAATCTTGTGCTGTGGGGTGTGGCCCCATGTATGCTCACAGAAGCAGTCCCTCACTGCATACAAATACCCATCTAGTGTGTCCAACAGATGGTCTATGTTGTCAAAAACTTGTATGTCCGCATCCAAATATATCATCTTGCTGTACTCTAGGAACTGCAAATTAACATAACTACATTAGTGCATGTGTAATTAACCATTTCACTGCTTTGCTACTCTAATTAAAGGTAGAAACAAAATCTATTAACCCAAAAACTGATGGAAACAAAAGGTGTCAAACAGTTAAATCTGCACAAACAAAAAAAGGTTCAATAATAAAAAAGAAAAGTACTTCTCTGTCAGAAAATTTGTCAGTAGAAATTTTGCTATTAGAACGATGTAGCAAAATGTGACAGGATTATTTTAAACGTTTTAACCAACTATATAACATACTTGTAACCACTGACAAAAATTGTAACTCATATATGGTAGTCTTATGCAAATAGTGGCCATCTACACAAAAAAATTATTTCAACACCTTATACCGTGTAGATACCTAATTCACCATATTTAAATATTGTGAGATCCTTATTTTAATATCTTCTATTTCATTCTCCACCCTTTGATTTGAATAGATATCCATAGACATCCATATTTTGGGTGTTCAAATAATATAACTCTATTATGCATGCATATATTGAGTTGGAAGGAGGAAGGATGAATAATGGTCATATCTCTATTACAAGGTGAAAATATGTTAGGAGCTATCAATGGAGTACAGTGTCACTTTAGTCCTTGAAATTATAAGTGTACTTCATTTTAGTTCCTGAAATTTCAAAATTTACTCTTTAGTTCATGAAATTGTATTCCAAGGGTCATGTTAGTCATCAAACAACCGTTAGTCAATCATTACATTTTCCTGACATGACTCGTTAAGTGACACGTGGCATGCCACATGTCGATGATGTGTCGATTAATCTAAACCTATTTTAATCTAATGTCATTTTTGAAAAATTTAAAACCTTTTTTGACATATTCTAGAAAATATCAAGGACTATTTTGACATATTTTTAATTTCAGGGATTAATCTGAACCTATTTTGATCTAATGTCATGTCAACATATCACGTGTCACTTAATGTGTCACGTCAGCAAAATATAATGGTTGACTGGCGGTTGTTTGACCAAGGACTAATGTGACCTATGGAATATAATTTTAAGGACTAAAGAGTTAATTTTAAAATTTCAAAGACTAAAATGAAGTATGCTTACCATTTCAAGAACCAAAGTAACACTTTACTCGCTATTAATGTCACCAATATAATCAATCGATGACTGTGTACAAATTAAATTACTACGGAGTTCAAGAAAATAACATGTATGGAAAATATGATGTCTCAATGATGATAAAAACAGAAAAGGGAAAGTTCACTCACATTCCATATACGTAGCTTGGAGTAGTTGATGACATAGTAAGCCATAGCAAACTGAACTTGATTCTCAGGAGGATAAATAGGCTCAATCTCACGGACGGTGCAACCCTGAGACCTCAAAGTCTTACGGTGTTCCTCAGGCACGTCAGGTAACACAGCAACAACAAGAGGGTATGCACTCTTCACTTTGCGCAAGCCCTTAGCCAAACCCACAACCCCTTTAACGTAGTCACCATTCCCAGCTAAGAATGTCACATAGGCTCTCTTGGAGTGGCCTGTGTTAAGTGTTGTTGACACCTTAACCGTGGACATCTTCTAGAACTCAAAACTCTTTTCTTGATAGTGGTTGTAAGGGAATATATAACTTGTTATTAACTTGGTTCTTGAGTTCTACATGAATGGCAACCTAGAGCTCCTATATATAGACCCCAAATGACAAACAAATGCATGTTAAATGCACTCCAAATGCAACTCAAAATGCACTCTGTCATGCTTACCAATTAAAAAAGATCATAGTGTTAAATGCATATATTTTAATTTTATGACAAATTCAGCCCGAAATGAAAATGAATAACAATGAAGGTATTCAAACCGTTTACCAAAATGATGGCTTTATTTTTCAAACCCCCATGAGCTAGTCTTATAATCAAAGAGTAAACAAAATGGCCTATTTGATTTGTATTTTCACTTTTTTTAATTATGTCTTGTATATTTTATTTTTAGTATTTTGTAAAAGAATGTTTAAATTAAAATAATAAAAACATTGAAATCTCATCTCTTATTTTTATCCCTTCCTTTATATATTTTTGAAAATAGAAAGCATAGAAAATGAGAACAGTCAAATAATACTCAAATACATATCCATATTATATGTCAATTTAGATGTCTCTAACTATCACTGTCAATTACTATAGGTCTCGCAACAACTAATGAAGCAGACTTATCCATTTAGCTGCTACCATCTCATTTGATATGAAGAGATGTACACACACATGATGTGTGACTAGCATTATTCCAATTAAAATGGACAGATGTGATTCTGTAAAATGAGCCTATTGAGAGACATTGAAGGAATAAAGGATTATCTTTACACTTTCCAATACTAATTTAAGAATGGGGATACGTTTATTCCAGGAGTAAGTTTTATATATTTACTATTTTATAACTCTTCATCCATATTGAATTTAATCAATCCGACTATTGATTTATATTATATTATACTAATTATCAAAGTACATAACATATTGTACTTCAAAAACTACTATTATGATCAAAAAGTGTATTTAATGGATGATGTGTTTCTATTAGGAATAACCACAATTGTTTTCGCGGTTAATTTATAGTATGAAGTATGTACTACTTTACCTGGATATTGACCCAAGCCTTACTAATAATACTCGGTCAAAGTATGTGCAAAGTATGTAGGACATTGCCTTCACATACAGGGATTTTTACCCATTTAAATAAAAATTAAAATAATTATGAAATAAACGGAAAAAAGATTTGTTATAGAAATAAATCGTTTTTAATACCCGTGAATAGACTAGGGGGCCTTGCGTATTCATGTTTGATTTAAATACGCATGAGCCCTTACGTATTCATGCATATTTGGGTTATGCAAGGCACCTGACGTATTCACTTCAATATATATATATATATATATGAATATGCATGGGGCCCTCATCATTTGCGCATCCTTTTCATAGTTTTCAATTTTTTCCTTTAGAGAATCTTGTCTTTTCAGCTTACTAGACGATGACAAACTTTAGTTACCCCTTAGATGATGGTCATATATATTAGTGCTAGACTCGATCGTCAGTTATTTGATCTCTATATTATTTGACTTTTATTGTTATTTTTCAATTCAAAGTCTAATTAGTTTAGTTTCGGATATGTATGTCTAATTTCATTTAGTTTAGTTTTGTGTTTATTTGGAATGTTACCTTCGGTTTGGTTGAGTCTAGTTTTTAGGGTAGTTTGGATTGAACAAAGTTAAGTGAAACCTATTTATTATATGGTTTGATTTAGAAATTAAAATTCATATAATATAGTTAGTTTATTTATACTTTAAGAAACATCATTTAAACATGAACCTCCGGAAATCAGCATAGCTCAAATCACAATCTTCTAGAATGATAAAGATTTTCATTACTCGAATCTCTGGAAATCAAGCTTGTAATTTAAACATGAGACTCATTTTACTGTCACTATAAATGGAAAAGCAGTTATACTTAACCATATCACTTTCAAATGCTATAGGTACTCTATAAAACATCTGGCTAATCCATTTGTGAGGACCTATCTACTCCAATATTTTGCTTTGCAACTCAAAAAAACTTATTGATGGACTAACAATCACACCAAGTGGTCTCTAACTATAAAATCTCACTCCTTCATTTGTTATGTTTTCAATTTTTTAATCATAATGAACAAAAATGAAACATTCTACTATTTTCTCCCAAAGACACTTCACATACTATTGAATAGAGTGAGGGGCGATTAAATAGGTAGGACAACCGAATACGTAAGGATATAAGGCAAATTGTAAGAACAAAGAATACACAAAGGGCCTTTGCGTGTCCATTATGCACATGAATATGCAAGAGGCCCCATCGCATTCATTGTGTATTTGCGCGCATATAAATTCATTCATTTCTATACCAAATGTTTTTCCAATTTATTTTGATAAATAATTTTCTTTTTGTGGTTTTATTTTAGTGAAAAAGCCTTCATACACATATTTACAAACAAAAGAGTAATAAAATCAGCTATATTATTAAGATGACTTAGAGCGAAGGTGAAGGAAAGGGCAGCAAAATAGACAAAAAGGAGAAAAATATTCTTTACTAGTAAAGGAAATAGAATGAGGAAAACCAAGTACAATGAATAAGGGCTAAGAAAAAGATGTTGAAAGACTAACAGGCTGACAGGTGTCATTTCAACAAGATTATGGCTAACTAAAATAAATGTACAATTTTCTGTCATGTTCTTTTTGTGCAAAACTGCAACATAATCAAGTGTAAAACCAATGATATAATTCTGAAGCAAATGGAATTCTTTATTGAAGTAGATAAAGATAACCGTAAATCATTTTGAACTATTATTGTTTTTCCAGTAGAATTTTGAACTTATTATGATCCTTCATCAAATTGCTCATGGCAATCTCTGCGAAGGGCTCAGAAGAGAGAGGGTGATCATATAATATATTCAAGGATCATACTAGAAGAATTATTAAACTAGTTTTTCATTTCTTTTCTTTTAACAGCATTTGATATTTTATTACCGACATGTGCTACAACTCATGGTATATATTAAGCAAAAACAAAGTGACAGTTCAATGCCATTGATTTGTTCATGTCAATAATTTTATCCTCCAATCAGAAACAAGCTAAGAGGGTGTCAATTTCTAATTAATCGCTGATCCAAAATGATGACGAACTCACTTTGCCTGCACAAATCATGTGTATGACAATACAAGTAAAAAATAACAATTAATTTGTTTAGCCAATTAATTTTTCATTCGAGGATAAAATATTACATCCCGGCATAAAGAAAGTCAAGTGTCCACTACTGCTTATAAACAATAAAGAAAAATACCCGTTTCATGAGCTACTATACATTTTAAAAAGTTTATTAAAGTATAAAGAGCAAGATTCACTTGCTTCTTACCATATCTTCTCATTACAGATTACATAAATTCTTAGCTAAGAGGATTATTCATTATTGTTAAACATATTGCACGTCCCACTTTTACAAGCCTTTTGATCACTCATGGATAAGATATGATATGGGCTTGTTTATGGTGCGTCAAGCACATTAATTGATACGCATAGGTAGCAGATATATTGTTTTCATAAAAGGGCCTTGCTAACCCTTGTCTTAAAGTACTAGTTAAGGTTACTGAAAAATAGTATTAAATTTCAAAAAATTATTATGACTCTAATGTTTTGAAAATATAAAGTCAAATTATTTCAATGCAGACATTTCCTTTTTTCTTTGTTAACTTTTTAAGGGTACTGGTTAAACAAATCCTTTTAAAAAAAATGCTAGAAGGCTAGAAGTTTTGCAACAATTGTTTCTAGAATTATGTGACATGATTTTGTATTCTCTACTCTTTAGATGAATACATTTTTGGTGATGGATAAAATGGTCGTGCCAATCTTTTGGACCATCCCATGATCCACCCTTTTTTATCATTAGATTTTTGGAAAAATTCAATTAACAATGTATGTAGAATAATTTAAGATAAAACATATATACTTATTAAGTAATTAAGTACATTTTTGAAGTAACGAGGTCACCGCCATGTGAAAAAATGGAGTGCTTAAAAATCCATGCGATGCTGTCCTGTTCCCATTTTTTATGCCGAGCTGCCTTCACCGGTGGATGGTAGCTATGATAGAGTGGATGAAGAAGCAAGCTCGCAAGTTCCAGCCCCCTATGGTTGCTGAAGGCATTTTTTATAGAGGTTTGAGCCCCTCAAGTTTCAACCACAATCAGCGACGATTACATTGATATTTGTTTGTAAGAGGGAGACAAGTATATAGGTCATTTTCACGCCACATAGGGCCGTAACCTTCGATACACAAAGTGGAAATAACTAAGGATCTCGTAACCATCCACTTGGATCCAATCGAACTGGTTGACTAGTTGCAGATTCACACTGGTGTGGTTGGGAATGGAGGGCCATGGAAGAAGGAATTAAAGGAAGTTCTTTTACCATCTCATATGCAGTTGAAATTGATAGGAGATAAAAATGATTCACCTTCTCATACATGAGAAATTAGAAGAAAATGATGTTCTCCAGAGAAGGAGATCTTAAGTGATTCTCGCGAGCCACTAGTGAAATGGAGGAGGTATGACCAATGAATGCGATGGGTGATGGTGAAAGAGTGGCTGAAGAGAAGAAAAAAAAAATATTAAAAGGATAATTTAATAACTTAATATTAAATTTTAAAGGACGATATGATAGTACAAAATTTATAAAGAGTAACTTAAATTGTTGGGCAGCAGAAACATAAAAGCAAACTCTAAATAAACACAAAAAAAAAGGGTTTGGCATTCACTTTATATACCGTTACTTTACAAATTAACCCAAAATCTTTAATTATCTATAATTTTTGAATTGTTAAAGTTATAATTCATCCTTACAAATTTTTTATTACATGAACAGTTTCTACAAACTATCATATAATAAATCACTCCCACTTTTAGAGGATATCTACCCCAAACAATCAAAGCTCACATTTATAGGCACTAGTAAAGCTTCTACATCTTATCGATGTGAAATTTTGGATTAAATCCCAACGTAAATGTGTTATATTACTTTATTTTACTCAATAATATCACCATGATTTTTAAAAAAATTTCAATCAATATTTTTCTAAATGTGTAATATTGATCTTGATTTTAGTAAAAATTACTTTTCTTTTGATATGTTTACACTTGAAAAGCGTCCATCAACAAAAACCGAGAAAGGAAAGAAAGAAATCACAGATAAAAAAAAAACCTTGCTGCATGTCCCTGGATGCAAAATGTAAGAATTAGCCCTAAGAACGTGTTTGGATAAGTGTTTTTAGAGGGTAATGCATTTTTTAGAGGATTTCAAATGATTTGATATGAAAATTTTGTTTGGATATTAATAGAAGGGAATTTCGAAATCCCAAGTATTTTTATGAGGTATTCTCAATACTAGAAAAGAGTGGATTTCAAATTTTCTTCCTCCGAAGTCTACTATTCATCAACCGCTAGCTCACCATAGTCTAGTTGCCCACCACTGATTGTTGTTTGCCCATGCATTTTTGCATATCATCCTATGTCCATCATTTACTTCACCCTTGAGAAGGTGATATAATTTCATTAAACAAACAAAATATTTTTAAATGAAAACATATAATTATCTTATTAAAAAAATTAAAAATAAAGATAATTCAATTAAAGTAACTAGAATTCTTTACATTTTAAATTTCCTGAAATTTAATAATACTTCGTCCAAATGGAACTTAAAATTATAAGGAAAGACAAGTTTTCAAACATTTGAGACACAAGCTTTTTCACTTAGTCACCTAAAAAGTATTGTCAGGATCTTTAATATAAATTATTATAATTATTGGATGAAATAAAATAATATAATCGTATTATTCTATCAAAGATCAGTAATCATAAATCGACATTTTGATAACTACAAATTTTAATAAATTTGTAATCGCAAAGCTTTTTTCTCTTCCAACAATAATCAACTTTGGCCATGTTTGGTGCATCATATAGGATAAAGTCTTACAATATTAAATATGATAATATAAGGTTTGATAATATAATATAAGCAATCAAATGTATAAGTTTTTATATTATCTATTGTTTAGTGCGTCACATGAGCAGAGTGAACGAATGGGCAAGTAGTGACTAGGGAGGGGGTGGGGGTGACTAGCAAGTGGTGAACGGCAGCAAGGGATGATAGGCTGTCATTTGACAGGTGGTGGGGGCGACTGTCAAGTTGCAATTGGCGGCGATCGAGGCACGATTGGTGGGTGGCCTGCTACTACTAGTGGTGGCTGGGGGTGGAGTGATGACATAGAAGAGAGGATCAAGTTTAATTTAAAATTGACTAATAAAAATAACACTACCAGGTGTTATTGGATGTCTTGGTACCTGATAATTTAATTCTATAATCATATAATAGAAATGATTTGATAATATAACATTATAGTATCATATGTAACACTAAACATATAATAAAAATTAGCTTTATAATATTGGTTGACACAACCAGATCTTATATTATGTATCAAACAGCCTTATGACAATTACAAGATGTATATGGAGTTAATGTTGCATGCATCAAAGATATAAGTAGGTCACAGAACACAAAAAAGCGAAAAAAAACCCCCTCTTATCAAATGTCTTAAAGAAATAAAGAGCTTAAGAAAATGGAAGTCAGTCTTGCCATGATGTTAAAGTATTTTTTGTTTCTCCAGTGCAATATCTTTACTTATTCAATTCCAATCACAGTCATCTTAGGTAGATGATTAAATAAAAAAAGAATAACAGAATTAAGTAGTGTCCTTTTTTAAACTTACAAGTTACATTGGAAACTCCCAAAAATATACGGGGATTTGCGTGAGCAAGACGTCCACTATCGCGTGTTTAAATGTAAGGTCGCGGGGCGACCGAAAAAACAAAAAAACATATTTAAGGTCACCCCTTCCAACTAAATTAGTAACTTCAAACATCTTTGCCATTTCACCCTTTCTGAAGAAAAAACAAAAAACAAAATTATTCCTAATTTGCAAATCTCGAAACTTGGTTGGATTCTTGTAATGGGCTCAAGACATTTACAATTTATGTTTAAATTAAAAAGTCAGACCACAATGACAAAGAAAGTGATTAGCCAATTCAATGTTTACGCTTTGGTACAGTAATTTTACCTCTTTACTACTCTTTTTTTTTTTTTAGAGCATATCATATAAGATTAGTGGTTTATAAGAGAGTAAGAGAAGTGAATCTTGATTATTGGATCTTATACGAAATATCAAAATTAAAACATAAAGTCATATAACTATCAAAAACAAAAAAAAGAAGACATGTCATTTTTAAATGAGTATGTGAGCATTAATTACATTGATTAATTTTCAATTATAACTATAGTTATATGACTTAGATTTACTACTCCCACTCAAACAATAAATCACTCATTTGATATGATACGCTCTCCTCCCCTTTGTGCTTATTCTTTTACAGTAGTTTGTTTCATTTATTAAGGCAAAAATTACTGATTTGTATATCAACTTATTTTCCTCTAAACAACAAATGTTCTAAATTTATTCTCTTAATAATTTTTAAAATTTTTACTCTAACTTATGAAAAATCAAACATGTTTATTTTAGCTCAATCCCCATATAATTTTTTAAGGAATTTACGGATGCCATTTGATAAGCCTCAAAACAGAATACACCAGTAGAGGTTTTCTAGTGTTGGCCCCTTTTTTTTTTTTCTCTTGCGCCTCCATCATTTCTACTTGATTGATTGCAGAATAGAGTCATAAAATACAAATTTGAGGAAGCATACATATTGCAGAAAATAAGTCTTACCGTTTTAATTGGTGATTTAGTTTTGGGTCGGATAGTAAAAGGGTAAGACTCTAATAAAAAACACCAACAAAAAAAAAGGCCCAGGTGACCACGGTTGAAACTCTCAGGGTCACAGCCAAGTTAAGATTATGTACCAAAAAATGCTGCTTGGCGAAGACATCTGCAGCCGCAGACTGTCTATTTAGAAGAAACTTGTGACGTATAGATAACCTCAGAGTTATTAACGCATTAACTTTGCACCCGCAGGGGCTTGCACTGAAAGCAAAATTAAGTGCAGCTTAGTGCAAAATTTGTAGGATATGCTTTCGTTAACAATAATGGAGTAGATATTGCAAAAGGATTAGGCTACTCAGCACCTTGGTTAAGGTCGATGATCATCATGGTATAGTACAATGTTTCTAGTCTACTAAGACATTGGGTTTTCTCCTAAGAAGATTGAGGAAGCACCAGTCACTAGTGGAAGGATACAAGTTTTCCACCCGAATCACACACGGCATTAATTTGGAGTGGCTTTCGTGAAAATACAAATGTGCAACCAGGAGCACATGGCAGTGCTTGCGAATGCATATGGCAGCAACAAGTTGTTTATTGTTTCGAGGATTTTGCAAGAATGGACTCAAAATTGATACAAATTATAGAATTATTCTAGCGAAGGCGAGATGTTTTCCCATCTTTAGGGAATCGTTCAATAACATCAGTAATGAGAGGTATATGACAAAAATAGAACTATAAAACTCAGAATGGAATGGCGCATTGAATTGATACCCATTACATTTATAAACATTAAATCCAAACCCAATACAAAACCTCAAGAGTATTAGACATCCCATGAAACAAATTCCTACTATAATTGATACCCATTTCCATGGTTTCTGCTTAATGGAAGGCCCTTAGCCTTTCCTTCATATTTCAAAGAAAAATTATTATAATGTAGTTTCTTTTGAAATAGTGTCTGGCAGCTCATTTCGAGCTGGCAGCACCTTGTATTTCATATATTGGTCTCCCCTCAAGAAAAGTTGGGCTCTACCACGTACGCGGCTCCAGAGACCAGTTCAAAGCATACCAACTTGTCAGTTGACTTGACCCAATCCTATTTACTGTTAACAGGCTTTGTCCCTCATGGTCATTGCAGATCTTGACTTATTTCTCACATTGCGTATGAGGAAGAGCTGAAGTCATTTCGGGTAAGTAATGAACACTGTGAAGTTGTGTGATCTTTCATTTTAGTTCTCTCTTTTCGTTTTCAGTTCTCTCTCTCTCTCTCTCTCGATCGACTTGTGTGGATTTGTAGTGATCTCCATGAGTCAATTTTTTTTGGCCTAAGGTACTAACTTCATTTTTGGTTTTATATAGATAATTTTTATTAGCAATCTTGGGTTGCAAAACAATGACTCAAAAACGACGTCGCAAAGCACTGGCTGGTTCATTGTGTCATATATAATAACTCGAACAATCAATCGCTAAGTTGTACTGTTGGATCGAGTGGCTGCGTTTCATGGTATCAGGTCCTGCTTCACCAAGTGGTCTTGTGTTCAAATCCTATCCCAAGCACATGGTTAACCAGGCTCTGATACCATGATTTGTGACATTGCCCAACATTAACCTTTTTTCTACGTTGAAATTATCCAATTTTTTTCAAAAAGATGAAAAGGAATTTGAATTGCTTCTCAGTAGTGTCTGATATTTGTATTAGTATCCACAATTTCGTGTCTACTCGTTTTGTTATATAGTTGTGTTCTTTCACTATAATAACAATTATTTATTCATGGGTCTATTTTCCATTTTTATGCTCCTTGCTATCATCAACTGATCCGTAATTAATGATTCCAATAAATTAGACATACTAAAGAGCAATCTTACAAATCTTGTGCAGAACCTTTCATATATAGACTTGAGCTGATGATTTAATGATTCACATGGACTATTTGTTACCAGAATGTTGCAATTCAAATTTGGTGGCAGAAGATTGTGATGTACCTGGATCATGATATGCACAGGTTTTTCTTCCAAATGAAATAAGTGGTAGCAGTTACCAATTTCAGCACCAAATATTGAACATCTAAGTCAGGTCCTGCTTCCCAAGTTAGTACCACTTTCGTTCCCACATATATCTCCATTTGGACAAACTGGTGCAATGGAAAGTCTGAACAGATAATTGACTTTTGCATATACCAGTTTGTCCAAATGAACTCATATTTAGCAACAGAGGGAGTAATTCACAACCTCAGAGAAAGGCTGGTCTAAAAAATCCTTGGGGTGAAGGGTAGTAAAGAAGAACAAGTCATGAAATCATGTGAATATATATTTGACAGTCTTTTTTAGTACATGTAGCATAACTTTTTGGGGGTGCATGAGTGCATAAGATAATTTATGTTAACTAATTTGTCTCACATGTAACAACGTGACATTTCACAACAATGAAAGCCTCGACTCTTGAAGATATCTATGAAGAAATGCAAACTTTATACAACATTCTTTTGCCGTAAAGATCACACACATTCAATCACAATATGAAACCTTTCAATCTTTATGTCTATATCTGTCACAAATAAGGAAGCGAAATCTAGCCTATAAGAAACCTATACACTAGGAGCAAAAGAGAGGACAAAGAAAATATGAAATGGATGAGTGAATTAGTATATATGCCAACTTCAACTACTCCCTCTTTAGTCTTTGTCGTGGAATACTCTTCAAGCAGCAGAGGGAGCAGGAATGAAGGGAACTCTGGGTTCAGGAATAGAAGCCATGATTGTTGACTTTGCCAAGGTCTCGTCCTCAGCAACAACAGGATTCTCAGACTCACAATCAAGGGATTTATCATTATAAATATCCCACCACTTTGCTACTAGCATCTTAATGTCTTCTCTGTCCATGTTCTCTTCCTTGCCGGTGTACCTCCATGGTTTTGAACCCTATTTATGTTGCAAAACAAGAAAGGAGGTTAATCACTAGATACAATTATAGAATTAATAAAACAAGGGACTAGTTTTAGTCAAACAGATGTATTAATTTGAAGGGAAATTGATGAATTTTGAGGAAGAATAAAGATCACTTACAGTTGCACAGTAGTGGACAACCTTAACTTTTTCGAGCTCCACATTCTCTGGGTGGCGCCATAGATTAGCCAAAACCAGATTGTACGTCAGAGGTATAGGCTTGTAGATCTTTTGGAAAAACATATTCAGGAAATCCTATCAAGCCATAATGCACAGAAGTTTTAGAGGGGCATTGTGTTGATGTTTAATGAATTAGCGGAATTAATTGATAGGGCCGTGTGATTATGTGAATGATATAAGCCAATCTTTAGTCACCTAATAATTTTCTTTTGTCTAAATCATCATTATTTGAAGTCTACTACTGATCTAAGTCATTAGGATTGATCTAGTAATGAGGGATTTGGAATTTGGATATTATGCAAGAGGTCCTTAGTTCAACCCTCATTATAATCAATGTAATTTTAGAGGGACACAAAAAAAGTCTACTACTAATCTAATTTGAGTCAACTAGATCCAATACAACTCTTACAACCAATCTTTAGTCTCCTAATAATTTTCTTTTGTCTAAACCATCATTATTTAAAGTCTACCACTGATCTAAGTCATTAGGATTGATTTAGTAACGAGGGTTTAGAATTTGGATATTATGCAAGAGGTAGTTCAACCCTCGTTACAATCAATATAACCTTAGAAGGACAAAAAAAAAAAAATGTGTCTACTACTAACTTAATTGGAGTCAACTAGATCCAATATAACTCTTACAAGACTGACACTTTAAGTGCGTGCCAAAATTATTGGACAAAGTGCTAACCAAATGATGTTACTCCTAGTTCTAATAGCTTAACAGATTAAAACCATTCCAAAGAAATATCAATCAATGATCAAGATATGGTACCTGCTCCGCAAAAGGGGTGGGGGGAGTGACTTGGAGAGTGTGAAGAAGGTTGTGATAGGTTAGAGGGCTAGGCTCAAAGACAAACATGCCAGCGTTGAAGTACAAGGGAGGAGGAGAACCCATTTGAGCCGGCCAAGCAACCTTGTCAGGGCACTGCTGGCAATACCCAATCTTGTGCTGTGGGGTGTGGCCCCATGTATGCTCACAGAAGCAGTCCCTCACTGCATACAAATACCCATCTAGTGTGTCCAACAGATGGTCTATGTTGTCAAAAACTTGTATGTCCGCATCCAAATATATCATCTTGCTGTACTCTAGGAACTGCAAATTAACATAACTACATTAGTGCATGTGTAATTAACCATTTCACTGCTTTGCTACTCTAATTAAAGGTAGAAACAAAAACTATTAACCCAAAAACTGATGGAAACAAAAGGTGTCAAACAGTTAAATCTGCACAAACAAAAAAAGGTTCAATAATAAAAAAGAAAAGTACTTCTCTGTCAGAAAATTTGTCAGTAGAAATTTTGCTATTAGAACGATGTAGCAAAATGTGACAGGATTATTTTAAACGTTTTAACCAACTATAAAACATACTTATAACCACTGACAAAAATTGTAACTCATATATGGTAGTCTTATGCAAATAGTGGCCATCTACACAAAAAAATTATTTCAACACCTTATACCATGTAGATACCTAATTCACCATATTTAAATATTGTGAGATCCTTATTTTAATATCTTCTATTTCATTCTCCACCCTTTGATTTGAATGGATATCCATAGACATCCATATTTTGGGTGTTCAAATAATACAACTCTATTATATATGCATATATTGAGTTGGAAGGAGGAAGGATGAATAATGGTCATATCTCTATTACAAGGTGAAAATATGTTAGGAGCTATCAATGGAGTACAGTGTCACTTTAGTCCTTGAAATTATAAGTGTACTTCATTTTAGTTCCTGAAATTTCAAAATTTACTCTTTAGTTCATGAAATTGTATTCCAAGGGTCATGTTAGTCATCAGACAACCGTTAGTCAACCATTACATTTTGCTGACGTGACTCGTTAAGTGACACGTGGCATGCCACATGTCGATGATGTGTCGATTAATCTAAACCTATTTTAATCTAATGTCATTTTTGAAAAATTTAAAACCTTTTTTGACATATTCTAGAAAATATCAAGGACTATTTTGACGTATTTTTAATTTCAGGAATTAATCTGAATCTATTTTGATCTAATGTCATGTCAACATAGCACGTGTCACGTCAGCAAAATATAATGGTTGACTGACGGTTGTTTGACCAAGAACTAATGTGACCTATGGAATATAATTTCAAGGACTAAAGAGTTAATTTTAAAATTTTAAAGACTAAATAAAGTATGCTTACCATTTCAGGAGTCAAAGTGACACTTTACTCGTTATTAATGTCAACAATATAATCAATCGATGACTGTGTACAAATTAAACTACTACGGAGTTCAAGAAAATAACATGTATGGAAAATATGATGTCTCAATGATGATAAAAACAGAAAAGGGAAGGTTCACTCACATTCCATATACGTAGCTTGGAGTAGTTGATGACATAGTAAGCCATAGCAAACTGAACTTGATTCTCAGGAGGATAAATAGGCTCAATCTCACGGACGGTGCAACCCTGAGACCTCAAAGTCTTACGGTGTTCCTCAGGCACGTCAGGTAACACAGCAACAACAAGAGGGTATGCACTCTTCACTTTGCGCAAGCCCTTAGCCAAACCCACAACCCCTTTAACGTAGTCACCATTCCCAGCTAAGAATGTCACATAGGCTCTCTTGGAGTGGCCTGTGTTAAGTGTTGTTGACACCTTAACCGTGGACATCTTCTAGAACTCAAAACTCTTTTCTTGATAGTGGTTTTAAGGGAATATATAACTTGTTATTACCTTGGTTCTTGAGTTCTACATGAATGGCAACCTAGAGCTCCTATATATAGACCCCAAATGACAAACAAATGCATGTTAAATGCACTCCAAATGCAACTCAAAATGCACTCTGTCATGCTTACCAATTAAAAAAGATCATAGTGTTAAATGCATATATTTTATTTTTATGACAAATTCAGCCCGAAATGAAAATGAATAACAATGAACGTATTCAAACCGTTTACCAAAATGATGGCTTTATTTTTCAAACCCCCATGAGCTAGTCTTATAATCAAAGAGTAAACAAAATGGCCTATTTGATTTGTATTTTCACTTTTTCTAATTATGTCTTGTATATTTTATTTTTAGTATTTTGTGAAAGAATGTTTAAATTAAAATTAAAAAAAAATTGAAATCTCATCTTTTATTTTTATCCCTTCCTTTATATATTTTTTAAAATAGAAAGCATAGAAAATGAGAACAGTCAAATAATACTCAAATACATATCCATATTATATGTCAATTTAGATGTCTCTAACTATCACTGTCAATTACTATAGGTCTCGCAACAACTAATGAAGCAGACTTATCCATTTAGCTGCTACCATCTCATTTGATATGAAGAGATGTACACACACATGATGTGTGACTAGCATTATTCCAATTAAAATGGACAGATGTGATTCTGTAAAATGAGCCTATTGAGAGACATTGAAGGAATAAAGGATTATCTTTACACTTTCCAATACTAATTTAAGAATGGGGATACGTTTATTCCAGGAGTAAGTTTTATATATTTACTATTTTATAACTCTTCATCCATATTGAATTTAATTAATCCGACTATTGATTTATATTATATTATACTAATTATCAAAGTACATAACATATTGTACTTCAAAAACTACTATTATGATCAAAAAGTGTATTTAATGGATGATGTGTTTCTATTAGGAATAACCACAATTGTTTTCACGGTAAATTTATAGTATGAAGTATGTACTACTTTACCTGGATATTGACCCAAGCCTTACTAATAATACTCGGTCAAAGTATGTGCAAAGTATGTAGGACATTGCCTTCACATACAGGGATTTTTACCCATTTAAATAAAAATTAAAATAATTATGAAATAAACGGAAAAAAGATTTGTTATAGAAATAAATCATTTTTAATACCCGTGAATACACTAGGGGACCTTGCGTATTCATGTTTGATTTAAATACGCATGGGCCCTTACGTATTCATGCCTATTTGGGTTATGCAAGGCACCTGACATATTCACTTCAATATATATATATATATATGAATATGCATCGGGCCCTCATCATTTGCGTATCCTTTTCATAGTTTTCAATTTTTTCCTTTAGAGAATCTTGTCTTTTCAGCTTATTGGACGATGACAAACTTTAGGTACCCCTTAGATGATGGTCATATATGTTAGTGCTAGACTCGATCGTCAGTTATTTGATCTCTATATTATTTGACTTTTATTGTTATTTTTCAATTCAAAGTCTAATTAGTTTAGTTTCGGATATGTATGTCTAATTTCATTAAGTTTAGTTTTGTGTTTATTTGGAATGTTACCTTCGGTATGGTTGAGTCTAGTTTTTAGGGTAGTTTGGATTGAACAAAGTTAAGTGAAACCTATTTATTATACGGTTTGATTTAGAAATTAAAATTCATATAATATAGTTAGTTTCGATTTATACTTTAAGAAACATCATTTAAACATGAACCTCCGGAAATTAGCATAGCTCAAATCACAATCTTCTAGAATGATAAAGATTTTCATTACTCGAATCTCTGGAAATCAAGCTTGGAATTTAAACATGAGACTCATTTTACTGTCACTATAAATGGAAAAACAGTTATACTTAACCACATCACTTCCAAATGCTATAGGTACTCTATAAAACATCTGGCTAATCCATTTGTGAGGATCTATCTACTCCAATATTTTGCCTTGCAACTCAAAAAAACTTATAGATGGACTAACAATCACACCAAGTGGTCTCTAACTATAAAATCTCACTCCTTCATTTGTTATGTTTTCAATTTTTTCATCATAATGAACAAATATGAAACATTCTGCTATTTTCTCCCAAAGACACTTCACAGACTATTGAATAGAGTGAGGGGCGATTAAATAGGTAGGACAACCGAATACGTAAGGATATAAGGCAAATTGTAAGAACAAAGAATACACAAGGGGCCTTTGCGTGTCCATTATGCACATGAATATGCAAGAGGCCCCAGCGCATTCATTGTGTATTTGCGTGCATATAAATTCATTCATTTCTATACCAAATGTTTTTCCAATTTATTTTCATAAATAATTT
This sequence comes from Dalbergia cultrata, assembly GCA_031216105.1. Lineage (NCBI taxonomy): Eukaryota > Viridiplantae > Streptophyta > Magnoliopsida > Fabales > Fabaceae > Dalbergia > Dalbergia cultrata. The sequence goes on along the minus strand of CM062348.1, from coordinate 52,594,771 downwards.
TCTTTTTGTGGTTTTATTTTAGTGAAAAAGCCTTCATACACATATTTACAAACAAAAGAGTAATAAAATCAGCTATATTATTAAGATGACTTAGAGCGAAGGTGAAGGAAAGGTGAGCAAAATAGACAAAAAGGAGAAAAATATTCTTTACTAGTAAAGGAAATAGAATGAGGAAAACCAAGTACAATGAATAAGGGCTAAGAAAAAGATGTTGAAAGACTCTGTAATTCAATGATTTTATTTATATGACACAACAGGCTGACAGGTGTCATTTCAACAAGATTATGGCTAACTAAAATAAATGTACAATTTTCTGTCATGTTCTTTTTGTGCAAAACTAAAACATAATCAAGTGTAAAACCAATGATATAATTCTGAAGCAAATGGAATTCTTTATTGAAGTAGATAAAGATAACCGTAAATCATTTTGAACTATTATTGTTTTTCCAGTAGAATTTTGAACTTATTATGATCCTTCATCAAATTGCTCATGGCAATCTCTGCGAAGGGCTCAGAAGAGAGAGGGTGATCATATAATATATTCAAGGATCATACTAGAAGAATTATTAAACTAGTTTTTCATTTCTTTTCTTTTAACTGCGTTTGATATTTTATTACCGACATGTGCTACAACTCATGGTATATATTAAGCAAAAACAAAGTGACAGTTCAATGCCATTGATTTGTTCATGTCAATAATTTTATCCTCCAATCAGAAACAAGCTAAGAGGGTGTCAATTTCTAATTAATCGCTGATCCAAAATGATGTCGAACTCACTTTGCCTGCACAAATCATGTGTATGACAATACAAGTAAAAAATAACAATTAATTTGTTTAGCCAATTAATTTTTCATTCGACGATAAAATATTACATCCCGGCATAAAGAAAGTCAAGTGTCCACTACTGCATATAAACAATAAAGAAAAATACCCGTTTCATGAGCTACTATACATTTTAAAAAGTTTATTAAAATATAAAGAGCAAGATTCACTTGCTTCTTACCATATCTTCTCATTACAGATTACATAAATTCTTAGCTAAGAAGATTATTCATTATTGTTAAACATATTGCACGTCCCACTTTTACAAGCCTTTTGATCACTCATGGATAAGATATTATATGGGCTTGTTTATGGTGCGTCAAGCACATTAATTGATACGCATAGGTAGCAGATATATTGTTTTCATAAAAGGGTCTTGCTAACCCTGGTCTTAAAGTACTAGTTAAGGTTACTGAAAAATAGTATTAAATTTCAAAAAATTATCATGACTCTAATGCTTTGAAAATATAAAGTAAAATTATTTCAATGCAGACATTTCCTTTTTTCTTTGTTAACTTTTTAAGGGTACTGGTTAAACAAATCCTTTTAAAAAAATGCTAGAAGGCTAGAAGTTTTGCAACAATTGTTTCTACAATTATGTGACATGATTTTGTTTTCTCTACTCTTTAGATGAATACATTTTTGGTGATGGATAAAATGGTCGTGCCAATCTTTTGGACCATCCCATGATCCACCCTTTTTCATCATTCAGATTTTTGGAAAAATTCAATTAACAATGTACATAGAATAATTTAAGATAAAACATATATACTTATTAAGTAATTAAGTACATTTTTGAAGTAACGAGGTCACCGCCATGTGAAAAAATGGAGTGCTTAAAAATCCATGCGATGCTGTCCTGTTCCCATTTTTTATGCCGAGCTGCCTTCACTGGTGGATGGTAGCTATGATAGAGTGGATGAAGAAGCAAGCTCGCAAGTTCCAGCCCCCTATGGTTGCTGAAGGCATATTTTATAGAGGTTTGAGTCCCTGAAGTTTCAACCACAATCAGCGGCGATTACATTGATATTTGTTTGTAAGGGGGAGACAAGTATATAGGTCATTATTTTCACGCCACATAGGGCCGTAATCTTCAATACACAAGGTGGAAATAACTAAGGATCTCATAACCATCCACTTGGATCCAATCGAACTGGTTGACTAGTTGCAGATTCACACTGGTGTGGTTGGGAATGGAGGGCCATGGAAGAAGGAATTAAAGGAAGTTCTTTTACCATCTCATATGCAGTTGAAATTGATAGGAGATAAAAATGATTCACCTTCTCATACATGAAAAATTAGAAGAAAATGATGTTCTCCAGAGAAGGAGATCTTAAGTGATTCTCGCGAGCCACTAGTGAAATGGAGGAGGTATGACCAATGAATGCGATGGGTGATGGTTAAAGAGTGGCTGAAGAGAAGAAAAAAAAAATATTAAAAGGATAATTTAATAACTTAATATTAAATTTTAAAGAACCATATGATAGTACAAAATTTATAAAGAGTAACTTAAATTGTTGGGCAGCGGAAATAAACACAAAAAAAAAAAAGGGTTTGGCATTCACTTTATATACTATTACTTTATAAATTAACCCAAAATCTTTAATTATCTATAATTTTTGAATTGCTAAAGTTGCAATTCATCCTTACAAATTTTTTATTACATGAACAGTTTTTACAAACTATCATACAATAAATCACTTCCACTTTTAGAGGATATCTACCCAAACAATCAAAGCTCGTATTTATAGGCACTAGTAAAGCTTCTACATCTTATCGATGTGAAATTTTGGATTAAATCCCAACATAAATGTGTTATATTACTTTATTTTACTCAATAATATCACCATGATTTTTAAAAAAATTTCAATCAATATTTTTCTAAATGTGTAATATTGATCTTGATTTTAGTAAAAATTACTTTTCTTTTGATATGTTTACACTTGAAAAGCGTCCATCAACAAAAACCGAGAAAGGAAAGAAAGAAATCACAGATAAAAAAAAAACCTTGCTGCATGTCCCTGGATGCAAAATGTAAGAATTAGCCCTAAGAACGTGTTTGGATACGTATTTTTAGAGGGTAATGCATTTTTTAGAGGATTTCAAATGATTTGATATGAAACTTTTATTTGGATATTAATAGAAGGGAATTTTGAAATCCCAAGTATTTTTATTAGGTATTCTCAATACTAGAAAAGAGTGGATTTTAAATTTTCTTCCTCCGAAGTCTACTATTCATCAACCGCTAGCTCACCATCGCCTAGTTGCCCACCACCGATTGTTGTTTGCCCATGCGTTTTTGCATATCATCCTATGTCCATCATTTACTTCACCCTTGAGAAGGTGATATAATTTCATTAAACAAACAAAATATTTTTTAAATGAAAACATATAATTATCTTATTAAAAAAATTAAAAATAAAGATAATTCAATTAAAGCAACTAGAATTCTTTACATTTTAAATTTCCTGAAATTTAATAATACTTCATCCAAATGGAACTTAAAATTATAAGGAAAGACAAGTTTTCAAACATTTGAGACACAAGCTTTTTCACTTAGTCACCTAAAAAGTATTGTCAGGATCTTTAATATAAATTATTATAATTATTGGATGAAATAAAATAATATAATCGTACTATTCTATCAAAGATCAGTAATCATAAATCGACATTTTGATTACTACAAATTTTAATAAATTTGTAATCGCAAAGCTTTTTTCTCTTCCAACAATAATCAACTTTGACCATGTTTGGTGATCATATAGGATAAAGTCTTATAATATTAAATATGATAGTATAAGGTTTGATAATATAATATAAGCAATCAAATGTATAAGTTTTTATATTATCTATTGTTTAGTGCGTCACATGAGCATAGTGAACGAATGGGCAAGTAGTGACTAGGGAGGGGGTGGGGGTGACTAGCAAGTGGTGAAGGGCAGCAAGGGATGATAGGCTGTCATCTGACAGGTGGTGGGGGCAACCGTCAAGTTGCAATTGGCAGCGATCGAGGCGTGATTGGTGGGTGGCGTGCTACTACTAGTGGTGGCTGGGGGTGGAGTGATGACATAGAAGAGTGGATCAAGTTTAATTTAGAATTGACTAATAAAAATAACACTACCAGGTGTTATTGGATTTTTTGGTACCTGATAATTTAATCCTATAATCATATAATAGAAATGATTTGATAATATAACATTATAATATAATATGTAACACTAAACATATAATAAAAATTAACTTTATAATATTGGTTGACACAACCAGATCTTATATTATGTATCAAACAGCCTTATGACAATTACAAGATGTATATGGAGTTAATGTTGCATGCATCAAAGATATAAGTAGGTCACAGAACACAAAAAAGCGAAAAAAAACCCCCTCTTATCAAATGTCTTAAAGAAATAAAGAGCTTAAGAAAATGGAAGTCAGTCTTGCCATGATGTTAAAGTATTTTTTGTTTCTCCAATGCAATATCTTTACTTATTCAATTCCAATCACAGTCATCTTAGGTAGATGATTAAATAAAAAAAGAATAACAGAATTAAGTAGTGTCCTTTTTTAAACTTACAAGTTACATTGGAAACTCCCAAAAATATACGGGGATTTGCGTGAGCAAGACGTTCACTATCGCGTGTTTAAATGTAAGGTCGCGGGGCGACCGAAAAAACAAAAAAACATATTTAAGGTCACCCCTTCCAACTAAATTAGTAACTTCAAACATCTTTGCCATTTCACCCTTTCTGAAGAAAAAACAAAAAACAAAAAACAAAATTATTCCTAATTTGCAAATCTCGAAACTTGGTTGGATTCTTGTAATGGGCTCAAGACATTTACAATTTATGTTTAAATTAAAAAGTCAGACCACAATGACAAAGAAAGTGATTAGCCAATTCAATGTTTACGCTTTGGTACAGTAATTTTACCTCTTTACTGCTCTTTTTTTTTTAGAGCATATCATATAAGATGAGTGGTTTATAGGAGAGTAAGAGAAGTGAATCTTGATCATTGGATTTCATACGAAATATCAAAATTAAAACATAAAGTCATATAACTATCAAAAACAAAAAAAAGAAGACATGCCATTTTTAAATGAGTATGTGAGCATTAATTACATTGATTAATTTTCAATTATAACTATGGTTATATGACTTAGATTTACTACTCCCACTCAAACAATAAATCACTCATTTGATATGATACGCTCTCCTCCCCTTTGTGCTTATTCTTTTACAGTAGTTTGTTTCATTTATTAAGGCAAAAATTACTGATTTGTATATTAACTTATTTTCCTCTAAACAACAAATTTTCTAAATTTATTCTCTTAATAATTTTTAAAATTTTTACTCTAACTTATGAAAAATCAAACATGTTTATTTTAGCTCAATCCCCATATAATTTTTTAAGGAATTTACGGATGCCATTTGATAAGCCTCAAAACAGAATACACCAGTAGAGGTTTTCTAGTCTTGGCCCCCTTTTTTTTTTCTCCTGCGCCTCCATCATTTCTACTTGATTGATTGCAGAATAGAGTCATAAAATACAAATTTGAGGAAGCATACATATTGCAGAAAAAAAGTCTTACCGTTTAAATTGGTGATGAAGTTTTGGGTCGGATAGTAAAAGGGTAAGACTCTAATAAAAAAGACCAACAAAAAAATAGGCCCAGGTGACCACGGTTGAAACTCTCAGGGTCACAGCCAGGTTAAGATTATGTACCAAAAAATGCTGCTTGGCGAAGACATCTGCAGCCACAGACTGTCTATTTAGAAGAAACTTGTGACGTATAGATAACCTCAGAGTTATTAACGCATTAACTTTGCACCCGCAGGGGCTTGCACTGAAAGCAAAATTAAGTGCAGCTTAGTGCAAAATTTGTAGGATATGCTTTCGTTAACAATAATGGAGTAGATAAAGGATTAGGCTACTCAGCATCTTGGTTAAGGTCGATGATCATCATGGTATAGTACAATGTTTCTAGTCTACTAAGACATTCGGTTTTGACCTAAGAAGATTGAGGAAGCACCAGTCACTAGTGGAAGGATACAAGTTTTCCACCCGAATCACACACGGCATTAATTTGGAGTGGCTTTCGTGAAAATACAAATGTGCAACCAGGAGCACATGGCAGTGCTTGCGAATGCATATGGCAGCAACAAGTTGTTTATTGTTTCGAGGATTTTGCAAGAATGGACTCAAAATTGATACAAATTATATAATTATTCTAGCGAAGGCGAGATGTTTTCCCATTTTTAGGGAATCGTTCAATAACATCAGTAATGAGAGGTATGTGACAAAAATAGAACTATAAAACTCAGAATGGAATGGCGCATTGAATTGATACCCATTACATTTATAAACATTAAATCCAAACCCAATACAAAACCTCAAGAGTATTAGACATCCCATGAAACAAATTCCTACTATAATTTTAGCGACCAGATGTCCTAAACCACAAAACACGAACACAAATTCAATTTGTCTCAGAAGAGGACCAAAAAAACAAACTAGATAATATTCACCCCTGCATCCAGAATTACCAATTCACAGGAAGACTCCCAAAAAGCATTAAGCCTGTAATAAAAGGTAATCATGAAAAAGAAAAAACAATTCAGTATAATTCGAGATAACTAACTAATAAAATAAGTGATGAACAAATAAATTGAATAATGTCATGATGATGTAGAAGAAAATGCAAAATTAAGGTAATAATCAAGATAAATAGATAAGTGCAAGCATAGATTGCATGATGCCAACTTTCTATATAACATAAATCCATATAACATGCAAGATAATCCACATAACATACGGTTTTATATTCAAGTTTTCACAATAAATAAGAAAGAAATCAATGACTACCTTGTTGGCTATGTTGTTGGAAAGCCAGTCCAAACCCTCATAAAGACCCTCCCCAGATGTAGCACAGGTGCTCTGGATGTACCTGGAAAAACCACACAAGTATGTTAGATCTCAAAAGGATATAGCTAGCAATACTGGACAGGAGGGCATCATGATCAAAATAATTTACCAGTGGCGCTGTCTCAGAGAGTGGAGACCCAGCTTGTCAGTAATTTCAGCAGCATTCATTGCATTAGGAAGATCTTGTTTGTTAGCAAATACAAGCAATACTGCATCTCTCAGTTCATCCTGGAAACATGATTAAATTAAGGCATTTCAAACATTCTGACATTTCATCTCAAGCATATAAGAACTAAAAGAAAAAGATTGCAGGTGCTAATGATTATTGTCATAAGCCTATAAACATTAAGGCAAAGCAAAGAAGGACAGTATATAAGTACTTCTCTTCCAAGTTCCAGAGAGACAGGACACACCCCCATAGTCACATCAAACACGAGTTATTACAGATATCACAAATCCAGTGAAGAACAGGATGATTATAACAACATGACTGTAAACAGAAATGCTTGTTTTCACGAGTTCCTCATCATTAATGGCAAGACAACCATTGGACAATTGGATGTCATCATCAACAAAATAACATTATGATAATTAACATAGTCAAATCAATAGAATATACAGAAAAGTGCTAACTGCGTCAGATGAAACATTTCACTTTTTCCATGAAATCCAGTAAGAAATTATGAATATATTTATTCTATTAGACAAACAGAACAGAATCCTTTTGGTCTATGTGATCCTAAATATCAACAATAATGGAGAAAGAAATTCCATCTGAAAGTTAAATGTCAGATGAATATCTGACATGAACACATTAAAAAATTCCAAGGCAAAAGGTTTTATCCAATGTGAACACACATTTGAAAAAAAGAAAAATGTCAACGCAAACAAGCCAAACTAAATTGAGTAATTAACTACGTACCTCATTCAACATCCTGTGCAACTCATCTCTGGCCTCAACAACTCTGTCCCTGTCATTGCTGTCTACAACAAATATGAGACCTTGTGTGTTCTGGAAGTAGTGCCTCCACAAGGGGCGAATCTGCAGAAGAAAACATGAGTGTTGGGCCACTGATCTCCAAGACATGGAAAAGCCTAAAGCATTTTATCAAGAAAATTTTAAGAATGCATAAGAACCAAAATCCACACCTTGTCCTGGCCACCGACATCCCATACAGTGAAGCTAATGTTCTTGTATTCCACAGTCTCCACATTGAACCCTGAAATAAATGAGAAATAAAAATATAACTATGGGTATCAGCAGCATTAATTGCCATTAACACAGCAGCAACATGATCTGTAATTCCACAAGGCTTAGCAAACATAAAAATCCAGCAATCTGTCACATATTTATGCAAAAAATGTTTGTCAAAAGTAACATGAGTTGATGAAAAACTGCGGATTTCACATAAAGCAAAACACATTGAGCTACCTTGGATATACCAAGGCGATTTACATATTTGAGATGTCAGTCTTCATCTCCGAGGTTTATTTAAAGATTTTGCAATTCACGATTCAGCTTAAAAGCTCATTAGACAACACGGAGTTTGATATCAGTCATTGTGCCTCCATACTATACAACTAAGATGGTTCTACAGTGCATACGTATGCACACCAATATTCCTATAGGTGAAGAATTATGAGATATATAAAACATAGCTGTGACAAAAAGCAAATCAAGGAAACTTACCGATGGTAGGAATTGTAGTAACGATCTCTCCAAGCTTGAGCTTGTAGAGGATGGTGGTCTTACCAGCTGCATCAAGACCAACCATCAGAATTCTCATTTCCTTCTTGGCAAAAAGCCGACTGAAAAGCTTAGTGAATGTGAGCCCCATTGCTCCTTCAGCTTGTGGATCCCTACATTTTCAAATTTCATTGACCATTAAACGTCCTGGGTTTATTTCCTAAGCAGAATCTCAACCAGATCAACGAAATAAATCCAAAAAGAATGAAAAAAAAAAAACAATTGTTCCATATTCTTCCAACAAACCTAATACTCAGGATCACACGGGTTAACAGAGATTACAGAACGAAACTAATCTCACTGGATTCGGCCAGATCTCAAACCAAACAACAAAATCATCGACATGCATTTCGATTCCTCACACCACATAGTCATTACACGATAACCGAAACAGATCGCACAGAAGAAAATTACTAAATTAACATGACATTTTCAAAAAATCCCTAATCGGATCTGAACATCTCGATCCCGAAACCCTCGGATCAATCGACGCAACAACAAACCAAAGCATCTCAGCTAAAAAAATAAAAAAATAACGAATCGATCGCGAATTCAGCTTCGACTGGCAAGAAAAAAAAACCTCAGAATTCTCATGCAAAGCAAAATCTGGAAAGCAATTGGAAATGAAATCAAGGAGGCATCGAATCGAATAGTAATTGGAACAGAGATTTTAAAACGCGATCTGAGAACATGGAAGTTACCTTGTTGGGATCTGGAACGAGAGAAGCGAATAGAGAGAAACGATGTGGAGAGAGAGAGAGAGAGAAGGCAAGGTGTGCTTTACAATAACGCGAAATGCAAGTGGGGTGAAGGGGTTTTATAGCGCGGAGACCGGGGAGGGAGGCTACCCGAATTATTTGCGTGTTTTGGTTCAAATAAGTGAAATAAACCATATACCACCCTTGATCGATGGCTGGATCTGACTCGTTTGCAACATTGTTTTGGACTTTGGAAGCTTCCGAAGACTAACATGCCTTCAAACGGACGCTGATTATTAACCTTTGTGAAAATTCAAAATTACATACAACTTGCCTAGTTAGGCATGCATTTCTGTGCTATTCATGGATCGTCTTTTTAATGTTTCTCATATTTTTAACTTAATTTTTAATCAAAATCTACGTTTCACCAGGTAATATATAATTGTTTTGAACTTAATTTGAACATATTATAAATGTAAAAATATTTTATATAAATATTTAATTATATATTATGAAACCAATAAAAAATAAACATTTGACTCAATCATATAATAGAAACATGTGCCTGAATGATACTATAAAACTTTTTATATTTATGGTAAAACTTAATCTTATAATTTTTATGCAAGAGGCTCTCTTTTCAGGGGTTAAAAAATTGCTAGTTACCATCGTTTGTACTTGGTATTTCTGACATGAGTAAATGTGTAAAGGTTAATATGTTAAAAATGAAGCAAGATTAACTATGACTAAACACTGAAAATCATATAAATATGAAATGATGTGTATCTTGCTCTATATGAGTAATATTATTTGTTTATGGAAAAAAATAATAAGTTTATCATCTGCGTTATGACACTCAAGTACAATTCTTTTCTTGTATTTTGGTAAGGCAAGGCTGTGTTTTAATGTGAGATTAAATTTTTTTACAAAGTTTACAATGTGTTAATTAATGTGTTTCGTGAAATTTTGTATTTTGATAGTTGATAACAAAATTTGGGTAAAAAGAGAATTTTGATATTTTAAATTTATTCCTTTTCTAGTTTGGCTGCATAACTTTTTTTTTTTTACCCTTTCAAATTTGACCTCAAACTTGTAAAACACTAGGCTTTGTTGGGACAAAACTTGAGTACAAATTTTAGAATTCTTGCCATCTATTTCTCAAATCAATTTATGGCAATGTGACGAAAAATTCTAAGTGTGTTGCAGAGTTTTAAAATCGCATGTACATGTGATGACTTGATTTGAAAACTAAATATTAAACGTGTAAAGGATTTGGATCCAAGCTTTTTTTTTTTTTTTGGGCATCTGTTCGAAATATTGGACAGATCTGCTCTGCATGGATTTCAAGATCTTGATTTGGTGATGATGTAGCTACATGTTCACTTGCTTCTTGATTTGCCACATTTTCTAGGCTTGAGCCAATTCTACTCAATTTATTTGTGTTCTTTGGCTGTTCATAAAGAACGCTTCCTTAATCATTATTCCTTAATGATTGGTTCCTCTATAGATCTCAGACAGACTAGAGGGGCATGCTTCAAATTGATTATAACAACTGGCCTAAAATACATGCGAATTTAAGGTCTCCGAGGGAACTTGGAAAAATCAGGGCGTCTACGTTGCATGTATGCAGTCTTTCCCTCTTTAGCTTCTTCAGTGCCATAATATACCAGCGTTGCATTTCCGGCCATTTCCTGCAAATACAATTGAAATATACATCATTGCAAATTCAGAACAATCACCTTTTCTCTTACAAATTATATAGTAGTATAGAACGTCCATAGATGAAATCATGAATATATATATATACCTGAAGTCCAGCATGCCCATCATCCACTGCATTAAGAGCTGACTTGAGAACCCGAATTGCAGTTGGGCTGTTCCTGAGTATCTCGCGGCACCATTTTATTGTTTCTTTCTCTAAATTCTCTAGCTGCACCAAATCAGGACATTACATTTACTAAAAGCACAATATTGATGTTGGTGCATGTACTATTGCTATTTCTTAGTCTTTCCTAAAAGATACATGAAAGTTTTAATGTATTTCAAATTCATGTGCAATACATAAATAAGCATCACAGTGTCAATAGTTCCTGGGATAGAAATGAACTTACCGGTACAACAGTGTTGACAAGGCCCATCTTCTCTGCTTCAACTGCAGTATAGAACCTTGTGAGAAACCACATTTCACGTGCTTTTTTAGGACCTACCTGTTCAGATAAGTTCAGCTTTTACCTTCTGGAATGAAAATATTAAAATGAAACAGCTAAAAAAAAAAAAAAAGAACTCTAAGAACTAGTGGTAGTGGGGTGAATTATCAGTAAAATAGATAGTATTTAATCCTTACCAATCTGGACATGATAGAACTTCCGTAACCAGCATCAAAGCTTCCCACCTTTCATAGGTACCAGGACAGAAGACATTATTAACCCATGATGAAGTATTATTACAAAGAGGGGGAGGGGAGCAATACAACATTGCTTTCCTTTTTTTATATTGAGATCATATTATGATTTTATATGTTGGATTAGTAGGTGTCTCGAAAGGACAATTGGCAAATGATTCAAGCACCTTAGGACCAGTTTGGCCAAAGATGGCATTATCTGCTGCAATGGTTAGATCACAGACCATGTGTAATACATGCCCGCCTCCAACAGCATAACCTGCTACCTGTTTTAACGTTAGGAAAATAGTCTGCGTACAAATAGAGGAACAAATAACAAAGAAACTAAAAATGATATCATTAGCTGAAATTTTGAGGCCTGAAATTTTAGACCATGAAATAACTTCATTCTTTCTGTTAGGTCAAGTTCATTAAAAAGCTGAAATGCGTGAAGATATCAAGACTACATCATAACAAAGGAAGCCGGAACTCAGAACAAGCACAAAGGTGCATGGATGTATAGAGAGTACCATTGCAATCACTGGTTTTGGAATGCGGCGAATCTGCACCTGCAAAAGGATTTTACAGATAAGAAAAGAACAAATTAAGAAAGGGACAGATGTCTTAGAGAAATGATGGAAACAACAAAATCACTAGAAAACTAGAAGACTCATAATAGTGATCACTTCCATTCACCCAATTTTTTTTTTGTCAGAAAAAAAAAAATTGAGATCAATTACTATACCTGCAAGTCTAACACATTAAGGCTACCAATATCTTCATTATCAGAATAACCATCTGCAGTCCTCAAAGCTTGGTCACCTCCACTACAAAATGCCTTGGTCCCCTACAACATCATCATGACAGTCATCAACATCAATTCCATACTGGTTTCCAAATAAAATTAATGTGTAACATTACATCCATGTCAACGTGAGAACAACCATGTCAAATGTCACTTTTGTATAACTGTATTGGAAAACACCATGATTAAGAAACAAATTGTTTCCATTAATCTGGCGATTTGCTTACAATAGGACAGGCCTACATGTGATTTAATCGCTGACAAGAGCCAACCAAAATGACTTTAACCGAAGAATGCAAGAATTAATAAAAGGGTGGCAAATTCACCAAAATCTAAGGCAAATCATGATGTTGGCTTACAGTAGGTAAATTAAGTAACATAAACTAGTGAATGATAACCAGTTATATGATTCGATTAACGACTTGTCCTTGATCCTACTGACTCTAACATATTGTCTCAACTTGTCATTTTAAAACTTTCCAAAATATAAAATGTGAAAATAAAAAAAAATAAAAAATACTGGGGGCAGTATGAGGTACCTTGCCAGTGAGAATGATGACCCCAACAGAGGTGTCACGCCTGGCATCATTGAAAGCACGAATAAGCTCCTTAACCGTATTGGGTCGGAAGGCATTCCTTCTCTCCGGCCTATTAATACTGATCTGCAACAACACATGTAAAGCAAGAAGGCACTAAAAGTAAATCACTCTCTATTATTTATTGAAAATCTCTATACACTTTATACACTAGAGCACACCTCAAGCACTATCTCACAAGCACACTCACGAGGCACTCACTTACTATACTTCACAATGCTCCAAACAAGCATTCACTATCTCACTCACACTAACGAGGCACACAAGCCATATATATAGGCTTGTATGTCGGATTAGAAACCAACCTTTAGTCAGCTAGAAATTTCTAGTCTCCATAATTATTTATGCTAGCTTCTAGGAACTTCTTTATAAATTTCCAAAGCGCATTAGTCATGTAGAAGTCTCTAGAACTTGTGCTGAGTTTCAACACATGCCCAAAAACCAACCATCAACAAAAACTTTCAAAATCAAAACAAGCAAAAAGTTGAAAGAGTTGAAACTTGAAACCAAAAAAAAAAAAAAAAAAGAGTAAGAGAGTGAACTAAATTACCTTGGCTATTCCTTCCCCAACAGCCTTCTCGTAGATGATGTCAGTGAAGTCCTTGCCAGGGTCGGAAGCAACCACCCTCCAAACGACGTCGTGGGAGGGAACATCACCATGAACGCTTCGGTAGGTATCATTCCTAGAACTTGAACTGGAAGTGGTGGAGAAGCCAAGTTGGAGTTGGTGGTAAGGACAATGAGAAGGTGCGGAGTGAGAGGAAACGAGGTGTTTGGATATAGAGGTGACCCTCCTGGTCACCGTGTCGAGGACAATGTCCCTGTTCTCTTCCATTTTGAGCTAGCTAGCTGCTGAGAATGAGTTTGAGATGTTATAGGGTTTGGCCAATGGCGTCAAGCGTTGCGTTTTGGTTTGTTGTTCCTAAAGAAAAGAGAAGAGATTGGAAGATGACATGACTCTTGGAGGATTCGGATAAGATAACGTGATGAAGGTAACCTGCACACACACCTTACTTTGACGGGAAAGTGAGGGATCAAGTTCATTAACCAGTTCGGAGGTACTGTTACGGATTGTTGAATACAGGGTGAAAATAATGGGATTACCATCTTATTAAATAATAATATAATGAATATTTTACTTAGACACTCAATTATAAGCATTGAAATAATATTTTTTGTGATATTTAATATGGAAGATCCACTTAATTTACTTAGGTTAAGTGATGGATTTTTTCACTTTGCATAAAATAATTAGGTTTAATTGTACCGTGTAATTTTAGTTTCCTTTAGCTAGACTATTTTATTCCGTTCTATTCTATCTCTCGTCCTTAATGCTGGCTGCGCTGCCCTTCACTCCCCACATGGCAGCAATCGTGTAACCTATTCCAAAGAAAATGTTTAGTGTTTGCTTCAAGGTGTGCAAAATTGATTTCGTGTGTTCTCATGGACAATAGAAAACGCACCAAAACATTCATTCACATAGTCACGCCCCCTTTCTTGACTCTCCCCCTTTCTTTTTTATAATACCATTTTGTCCCTAACTCACTTTTTTATTTATTAATACAATCATTAAAATGGTGCAATTTATAAGAAAAACTTATGAACAGAATATCAAAGGAAGAAAGATTGCACTTATACCGGTGTAACTATTACCCTACTTTATTTTTGGCCTTGAGTAAGAGTTACTGTTACTTTGAGTTTAATGATTGAAAAAATATTATTTATGCTCATTATGCATAAAATATCGTATCGACTCACATCCTACTTATCAGTAGATAGAGTGTGAACCATAATTGAACATAGTCCAATCCTATTAGATATATAAGGTGTGAGTTAATATGATATCCCATGTAAAATAAATACAAATAATATAATTCTTAATTGTTATGTACGGATAGTGTATGAGTAAATAGAATTTCAACAAAAAAAAATATCAAATCATGATAGATGATTTGTGGTAGTGGATAATTGTTTTTTTTAATTAGTTATTTTGGTAAAACTCTATTAGCTTAGCTGGTAGTGTAAAATTAATTTCCATCATCCTTACTCTTAGTATTTTTTATTTGGAACCGTTAGCATTATTATTTTTTTAGTATCAAAACAGGGTTGAAAGCGCAACAGAGAAATCGCACAGAAACAATCATGGGGAAGGGTTCATGATCAAAAAAATGAAAAATCATGAGAAGCACAGCAAACAAGATTTTTATGTTTGTTTATGAGATGATAGAAATGATGTGTTGTATTATTTGTCCCCGTCTTCTGCTTCTTTATCAATGGGACAAATCATATGTTGTTGTTAACTAAAAATACAATAGCAGGTAAAGTTTAACCATACCATGTAGTAGTGCTGAACAATAGTCCTGATTTTTTTTTTTCTGGGTCCCTTATCTGGGAAATGATATGAAGAAGATGTCAAATGTGGAGTTGTTTCTACAAAATCTTTCCTGTAAAATTTCAAATATATAGAATCTGAGTCGATTTAGATGTTCTTTCTCTGGATCCAATGTTGTTGTTATGGAAGGAAATGTCCATCTTTTTAAAGCATGTTGTTTAATCAATCGTACAAGTAAACTGATTGCAATTTGCTTTGTTCTGCTGTCTTGCTGTATTCTAATTTGAAAATAAAGCCTGTAAGTGTTGGGGACCAAAAGTTTAGGTTGATGGTGCTTGTGCTTATTAGTACTTAATTATGGAGTCAAGGCACAATGGGTGCATGGATCAGTTTAGTTACTTGATCCATAATCCTAGTGATGCACCTTCGTTGTGCATCTTGATTACTGATCTTGTATTGGAGGCTCCTAATCTACCAGTGCTTCTTTACATTGTCTATATTTACCTGCCATTTTCTATGTTAAATGCCTACCAATGTACACTGTATAAAAATTTCACACTATAAAAATTTCATAATTCTGAACTTTTTATAAATGATGACATTTTTATTGCATCTCTAGATGCTAGCACTTGTATAATATCTCACACTAAGGCAACATGCCATAGCTACATGGCTGCCTCTCACACTATTCTTGGCCCCTTGCTAAAAGCAGGTCTAGTATACTCTCACAATAGTAAATCAGTATTACCCTAATGAAGAAATTTTCCTATGATGTAGTACTTCCAGAATATACATGCTTTGCCTTTATCTAACTGGCTAACCATTTTAGATGATATCTAAGGTCAACAAAAATCATGATCTGTCTGAATCCGATTGTTTGATGGCTTCCCAATCTGCAGACAAGCAATTGGTGGGACTGTTGGTGTTTTTAACTCACCGTAAGCCTGCCAGCAGAATGGATCATATAGGTGGTATTGTTCTTGAACTGGTTTTAGCTCAATAGTGGTTAAAGAAACATCCACACATGGCAGGCTATCACTACAGGCAAAGTGCACTGGCTTAACTGTGTATGTCCCCTTTATCCTTTCATAGTTGATTCCTGCCAGTGCCACGGCTGATGTTTGGTTTGAGCAGGTTCTCTTATCGCAGTAGAATTGATCAATCACAATTGGGAGTTGAACTTCAGAAACTTGTATATTTGAGAATAGTACTCCCTGCACAGAGCCTGATCCACCCTGCAGAAATGTTACTTGATTAGTACGACATCAAACTTTTGCTTTGATTTCTAATGTTAGATGTGATAGAGTACTCAGATCGAATGAGAATTATGCAGCATTTGAGTGAATCATTCTCAGCATTGATGGCAACACAAAAATGTTTTACTAATTGGATGGTAGGCTACAGGAAAATGCAACTTATACTGCATAGAAGATCAGTTATTCCGTTTGGTAATTTCTCATTTCCTAAAACACTATGCAGAAAGCGGTTGAAGGTTTGAAATTGACTATTAATAAAATCATTTGTGACCCTGAAGTTTTTTCTGCATTAAATACAGTAAACAGATTATCAATCATTGTAGTGACTAATCATTCTTTTTCAAAAATCACTTAGTGATATGAAATGATTTTGAAATTTGGAAGAAATCAAATTTCCTGGTTAACAACTGGAACGGTTATTTTGTCTTAATCTTAACTTAGGAATCTTTATAATTATCTGTATTGTATTGCGGATATTTTACCTGCCATGTTTTGATTCTGACACCATTCATTGTGTTGTGCATGTTGACGTCTCTGACAGTAATGTTTGAGACACAGGCTCTGGTGTTATCCTTTCCTAGACTTCCAATGCTGATACCATGCCCTGGTCCACAATTGACATTGTGAACATATACATTTGTACACCCGGTTTGTATAGAAACACAGTCATCTCCTGCACAACAGTTGAATTCCAAAACAACACTTAGCCAACTTTGAACTATATATGCCAGTTGTCTACATATAAGTGTTTTGCCAACCATTTTTTTAGCCAATATGCATTCATTTTTCATCCCCAGGTTTTACATTTTGACCACTTTGGCTCAGCTTCTAATGGATCATCTGATTTGCTACTTTCGTCCTGCCTCAATTGCTGCTTAGGTAAGGTGGAATGAGAAGCAGAAGCTCTATTTTCTAATAAAGTCAAGAATAGTACAAAAAAAGAAGTGTTTATGTTTATGAAAAAATAGGAGTACTCATTTGTTGATGATGTAATGTGGGCTTTGGGATTGACACCTGCCATTTAACTGATGATTCATTTTCAATGAGTTGGGAGATTGTTTGTCGCTATGTGTCCAACTTGACTGTGAATGGGTAAGATAATGTCATTCTCTTTTAAGGATCATATAGCTTGCATCTATACTCTGTCCTTCAGTTTTGTTCTTTCACTTTGAATTTTTGTTTTATTTCACCCTACTTTTGTCCCTTTCTACTATCTACTGCATGGCTGTTCAATGTATTAGTGTTCTTGCTCACAAGTCTTTTGTCTATATTATTATTATTGAATCTTCAGTTAGTGTTGTTCAAATGAATTGGAAAAGTGCAATAACTCATCAATCACTAGAAATATTACCACAAGCAAGAGTGCTGCCGTAAATCAGTACATCTTTGGAGTTCTGAAGGTGAATTCCATCAGTGTTAGGGCTGTCACCGGGAGATGATATGCTCATATCATGGACCAAGACTCCATTGCAGTTGTCAAACTTGAGGTGACATTGTGGACTATTCTGAATTGTTATGCCCGTGACAGTTGGGTTAAAACTCCCATAGAACCTTAGTGCCTGTGCACAAAAAGTCACAATCATTATGTTCTAAGATCAAGCCTACACGGCTACACATGAATCAAATTAGTCTTCTTCAAGTTTTATCAAAAGGTTTAATATGGTCCTTACAGTTGGCTTGATGCCTGGCATCTTTCCTCCCATCTCACTTTGAATCTAGCAAAATTGCAAGAGGTACATAAATGATTAGCCTAAGTTAAGAAGTAAATTGTTGTCAAGTTTGGTAAGGTGCAAAGCAAGAAGGATGATAATTACTGGCATTGGTGGCCTCCCTACTGTGTGGTTTAAGGGGACTATGAGCTTTTCTTCATCATCTATAGGGTTATCAAATGGTTGGTCTTGCCACCAAACTGAGCCTCTTCCATCAATGACTCCTTTTCCTTGAATGGTAATTCCCACCAGCTTTGTGAATTCCAGCCACTGTAGTAGTCCTCCACCCCAAGCTTTGGGGCTTGTTGGAGCAACAATGGTACCATCAAGCTGACAAAATATTACAACCTTATTACTCATTAGCCCCACTTATTACAACTGAAGTGTCGGTTGCTACTGTATGCATAAACAAAAGAAAGGGACAGTCATGTGTAGGGGGTGAGTTTATATTGTTTTGACTAGAGAAAGTTAAGATTCAGAGGACGCGTAAAGTTTTCTTTTGGCTACTGAAATCGTAAATGCAATTCACTTTAATTTTGAAAATTAACAAGATTTCAATTTAGTCTCTAAAATTGTAAAAAAAGTTCAAGTTTGTTCCTGCTAAAGGATTAACTTGAATAATTTTTTACAATTTCAGGAACTAAATTGATATTTTTTAATTTTAAGGACTAAATGAAACTTCAGTCTTTTGGGGACAGAACATGATAAGATGATGGCTGTTCTTGGTTATGTAATTTTCTGAATTGCACAAAGAAGACAGACACATTTCAATGTTATGTCTCTTTTGCCAAATCGTATTTGGGTCTGTGAACACTGGAATGTGGGGCATCATGCTTTGACATGTTTTATCTGGCCTTCCCTTCTTTTTTGGGTCCTACTACCTTCCCTCTTTAGGTGGTTACATTACCTGAAAAACGATGTTGGGTTTACAGTATGGGCCCGAGAATGAAATGGGCCCCACATAGAAGACGTAATCTGCCGGCACGAGCATGGTTGATGCCTCTACCTTACAGGCTTCAGCCCACGCAGATTGGAATGCCTGCATTCAGTTTCAATGTATAGCAACTTCAATTAGACTACCAACCAACACCACAATAAATATGTACATAATACCAAGTGCCAACTCAAAGAAAATAGTGAAATACGACTACCAAAATTATGCAGTATTTTAAAAGCAACTATTAATATGAAATGGAGTGAGTAATATCTAGGAGATGTGTTAATTATACTCATAGAAAGTGGAAATCGACACAATATTCCACACCTTATAAACACAATTAACATTTCTAACTCTATATATATGTTCAAACTAAGCTGAAAATTACTATATAGGGTATGTTTGGTTAGAGAGTAAAAATAAGGATAAATTTTCCATAAATGAATTTCATATGTAATTTTATACATAAATCTCATTTATAAAAATTTAACTTTATTTTTATCCTTTAACCAACCATATCTGTAAAGTAATAGGTGGAGCAGAGATTACTAATTTTGCAAAACAAACTTGTCCTAATTGGGAAAAGCCTAGCTTTTCATACTTGGAGTAAGTGTTAGTGTGTGCATACGTGTGTTTCACAAACTTAAAAGTAATTGTAGGAATAGTGCCTTAACTGTCGTACCGAGAATAATACCTCAAGTAGGCCCCACCCCTTTGGTTCTTTCTTGTGTCTTCACCTTTCTGTATTTCTTTTTTTCATTATTCAGCTTTCTATTTATATAATTAATCTTATAGTCTTGGTAAACTTTTTTATTAGCAGGTTATTAACTCATTGGTTACATTCCAAACAAAAGAGGACAGAAGGAAAACATTTCTTTATGCCCCTAAAGGTATATTACTTTACCATCAAAATGACTAGATTAAACCTAATCATTACAAATTAGAGATAAATAAATAAATAAAGATTCTAACGTAGGCGCCATTACCCAATAAAAAAAAATGTAACCAGAACTTTTCTCATGAGTGCAATCCCCTGAATTCTAATGTGAATATAATACTAAATAATGTAATTTTGTTTAAATTAGAAGTTATAACCGGAAGCAACATAAGAATTCTCTACTTCCACTGACTTTCCCAGTAAGTTTCATGACATAATATGCATTCCACTGAATTCTCATGGGTACACTGAATTATGTGATAAAACTGAAAAATCTAAGTATTATTACATGTTAACTTGTAAGCACAAGCTAGCTACATTAAAATCATTTGCTCAGTGTAATGAGATTCAAGACTTACCTTTGTATCGTCAGTACTTCCATCTCCCTTTGCTCCAAAATCTAGCACATTAAAGGTGGTAGAAGAATAGCCACCATTGTGACCTTTTGGTGGATGAGTTTGGGGTTTATCTTCTTTTGGTGGTGGTGAGGGGCTGCTCTTATATGGTGGGGACTTTGGTATTGAGGGAGCCTTTGGTGATGATGGAGGCTTTGTTTTTGATCCTCCACCATGGTGGTTATTGTGACCACCGCCATGATTCTTTCCTTTCTTCTTCATAAGAGAAGATGAGAAAGCTCTATTTGGTCTCCAATGCTTCCCTCTTCTTGCAATGCAGGCTTCAAAATTGGAAGACCAAATAAGAAATGCAATGAGAACCATGTATGTGAAGCTCCTGAAACTCAAGCCACTCATTTTTTGTAGCTATGTGGAAATATAGGTAGAAGTTAAGGCGAGAGGGAGAGAGAGAGAGAAGAAGCAGAGAACTTCTTTTGTGTTGCCAAAAAACACAAGTGGCGGTTATGTTTATATAAGGGATGCACTTAAAAGATAATAATAATTGTGCTGGCTGATACAAGTATAAAATATTATTACTCTTGATAATGCCAGGCATTTATGATTCATTCTCATTTCTTCCCTTTTCTCTTTCATTAATTAGTTTGTTTTCCTTTGTGTGAATTTTGGTTAGAATCTGTTTAGTGAGCAGTGTGAGGCTAATATGCTCTTGCCACATATCCAAAGTCATTACATTACATGTGACCAAACCAAGTGTGACAGTTGGGGTGCTTCTATTTGTACCGTAACCATGCATATATGCTAATAATAATTACCCTATTGGATGAGTGCAGAGGACAAATCTTCCTCTAGTTTTGTCCAACTTTATTAATAGCAATATTAATTCTTTGCTTACTATCAATTATTAAAACAAGTCAAAAAGTGAAGAGTGACATAGATTTCTTCAAGGGCAATCATGCTTTCAGCCTCACAGAATGAAACTGTGTCATCAGTCCTGAAAAGATTCTTGTAGATGCAACACATGCTTAATTAAGAAAGGAGTTTGACACAAAGGTTACCCGTGTTTATTTTAGGGATTGAAGAAGGGAAAAAAAAATTAAAACAAAAGATGGATTTTAGATCCATAACCTGTTTTTAATTATTTTTGTCAAATTGTCATATGTATGGATCACATTTCCCTTGCTTGCTTGCTTCATACAAATTGTGTATTTGGAAAAAAAAAAATTATCTTCTATTAGCAATGTAATAAATCAAGATTTGATGCAAAGGCCAAAAAAATACACGTGAGTGGGTCTATAAGGTGTTAAGGGGGCACTAATTGTAAGAGATCTTTTATGGTCACATGCAACATTCACGGGCCAAGAGTTTTGTCACTTTGTCCTCTGAAGGCATCAGCCACTCCTATATGGTCAAAGAGGCACTCCTTAGCCTATTTCCTCCAATTTCGCTTTTATGTTTCCCCTTTTCCTTATTGAACCGAAAGTGAAATATTATGTGGTGACTCCGAGAGATTCAGAGAAGGCAAAGTGAGTGAATAAATAATAAATGTAATTTATTGTACTTGCAAGAAAGGATTTGCGAGAAGCTAGCCTTGTCCAAGGCCACTTATTTTCAGCATTTTTTCATGCTTATGATGGACAACATTTTCTGTGCATATGATGAGGAAAACAAAAAAAACAAAAGAAGATGTACGATATCATTTTCCTGCTCGACAACATTTCTGTGCATAAGTTTCTCAAATCCTTTGCAAAGATAAAAAGTTCACATAAATAACAAAGGAACAAGAAAAATTCAATTTCATTATATCATACGTCAAAATCCCCTTGTCAGTTGGGAATGCGGTAGTTAATGGCTTATCAAGAAAATGGGGTAGAATAGATAATGTAAACTGGACTTTTTGTTTACAACTTTACATAGTACATGGACACATAAACCAAAATGTGGCGATAATAGTTCAAATAAATGTGGGTTTTAGCTATGCAAGTATTGAACGTCATATTAACTAAGAGTAGATATACACTTTCAGTAAAGTCGATTCGACATTTACATACTTGAAATCCACAATTATCTAACCTACAATCAACATATATCAATTTGTGTGTCTAAATCTGCATGTACAAATAGATTGTTGCACAAACTATACTGAAGTATTATGTTAATTTGTTTTGGTTTGTGGTGACAGTGATAGGCACGAGGTGGGGTTGGCTATCATATGCAATCATCAATAATCAAATATGGGTTTGTGTTATTTCCATGTGTTCACTTCACTCACTCAGTTTTTCCTTCTTCAGTACATGAGGTGCTGCTGGTTGAATCAAATGTCAACTGCCAGCCACATATTTACATAAAATGCCACACCTCGATAGTCACTCCTCATTCTCATCAACAGTGTTTAATCTGTGAGTCCCTTGACCTCTTCTACAAGTCCCTTTCCCTCCAGATCTTTGTTTAAAACAATATAATGATTTTCTTTTCCATCGTCTCATGAACAACTAATTTTTTCACCATTGCTCAATATTGTTCTTGCTCTAGCTCAGATTAATAACATTGCAGCAATAGTTACAAGTTGAACAATTCACTATTCTGAATGAATAACACTACCCATAAAATAAAATAAAATATAGAAGCTAGAAATAAACAATAACTAGCTAGTTTATCATAAGAATTTTGCATTCCCAATTGCCACTCCTATTGTGTTCATAAAGGCAGTGGTAATATTGTGACTAGGTTCAACGATTATAATAATGTTCAACCATGCATTTCCAATTTTTCCGTTTTACCATTTTTAAACTGATTTATTATATTATATTTTTGTCCTCAAAAAATGTAACATAAAGCATGCACAACTTGATCAAGCCTACATATGCATTTATAATAATGTCTCCTGAACCTTAGGACATGCAAATTACCCACATGTGGACTAGTCAATTCTGTTCACTGTTTTTTTCCTATATTTAGTTCCAATTTGTCTTAGTTTGCATATTTTACCTCTATCTGTGGTGACAAAAAAAAAAGAAAAAAGAAAAAAAAAAGCATGGTATAATTAATAGTGAAAGAGAAAGAGAGGGAAAAAAGATGTACCACACAACGTTCTTAGCCGTCTTTTTGTGTTAGTGTGCTCGTGAACTTTAAAGTCTTCTCGTGAACTTCGTGCACACAAAGATGATTGGGTTTGCTTCTGACTTATCATTAAGTTATAGTGAATATGGTTCAGTGAGTCAGTAACAAAATTAAGGGATAAACAATTTCATGCTTTCAGTTTACAATTGTCCGCTTATATATCAACATATGGCCCAAACAAATAATTTTATAGAAACAACGTTACTTGCACATTATATTCGTTACCCCATTATTTCATGGGTTTGTCTGACCAGTGTGCTTTAAGGTTTTAAGAAATAAAAATTTATATTAAAAATATGTGTTTTACATGTTTTCGAGGTATTAAATGTTTCTAAACCTTTGAAACTTACTCTTTTGAGTATTCTTAATTATTGTCCTTAGGACACTGGTTAACAAGATCCTTATTTTATTATTAATTCTATTTACATAATAAATAAAATAAATATATTTTTCAATATAAACTCTCTTTCTGCATTTATTCTTAAACAGTTAGGTCTAAACCAAATGCGTGGAAAAGTGAGGGGTGCAAAATCATTTATCATATAGATAGATTCCTTCGTAACTTTCCAGGCCACCAACCTCTAAGAGAGTGACATGTCTCTTATTATTTCATGTGACATTGCCATTTTCTGATCCTATTGCATTATCATATTTGTTGAACAAAATTAGAAGGCAACAAATCATTAAAAATTTACATTATAAATATATAAACGTGGCAACCTTGGTTCTTTGCTTTTGGTGAGAATCTAAAGACAAATAATTTTGAGATTTTAAAGGCCAAATAGGACACACTGTTGGCGGCTTTATTTATCTAGGACTGCTGTTTTTATGTTGCTTAGAATCGTTTGAGTTTGAGAACATTATGCAAATATTTCCGCAAAGCTCGGTTAATTAAAAAGTGCAATGAATGCTAATAATGCCCCTAGAAAATGTGCTACAGTGCAGGTAGTTCTAGTTCTAGCTAGTCACAGCTTTTTGTTCACGGATTCTAGAATATTATATATGTATAATTCACATAGAGCAATGCAGATGCAATCTGAGTTGAAATTTTCCCATTGGAGATTTATTGTTGTTGGCACTGATGTTGTAGTTTTTTGTGGTGCATGTGAATTTTGAATTTTCAGTTGGAAAGAGTTAGAAGGCCCTTTTGTCAATATGTGGTTGATCATCAAATTTTTATTCTTAAATTAATCAAAAGCTAAAGACAAAAGTATGTTTTGTCTCCACAGACTTTGTTTGTATTCCATTGGTCTTCCTTGTGTTCATCACCTATACATAAATCCCTTTAAGCAAATATATATTCACGGATTGCTTTAAGCCGCAAGTGCTTTTGCTTCATCAATAATTTCGTTGGAGGAGATATATATCAGACGGACCTTTATCTGTTAATTCTTGGCCTATAATGCAGGTCCATGACCCTTATCCCACGGCAGAATATGAGACATACTCCACACAGAGACAACAACTTCATTTTAGCTATGATTAGTGTGCACTGTGTGCATCCAAGCGCCCTTTTGGTATTTACTACTGTCGAATGTTCATTTGTGTCATTAGGTTCAGAGCTTCCATAATAATTGCTATATGACATGAAAATGTGCAGGATCTAAGCAAGACATGGGAATGCCGTACGTTTTGAAGAAGAGAATTTTAGAAAATGGTGTCATCGTTTAATCATTTTATCAAGTTCCTTTATCTTGGGGACTCAATATTAAATTTTGTCCTGTAAACAACGTATCATTATGATATTGTATCATGTATATATCACAGATATGACACTTGCCAATCATATTAGCTTAATGCATCTCTAACAAATACAAAGTTCTTTCAAATCATACATACATATCACTGATATAACTCTACCTGTAATGAGCTGTATACGCGAAGAAGAAGAAAAAAAAAAGTGGCGGGAGGGGGGGGCATTAGTTTTAATAGTGACATTCAGATTCTAAGACAACAATCTCCCCATTGTATTAATATTCACCATCCTGGTACAACAATGATAGATAATTTAAAAAGAAAAAGAGAAAATGCACATTTTTATTGTTGAGTTTTTCTAGACAACCCAAACATATTGCTTGAAAGTTGTGGAAAAGATAAAAAGTGAGAAAAACATGAAAAAAGAAAGATGATAAAATAACTTGTAACCACTACTAACATGACACGTCATTTTGACATCTCAAGTTCAAGCTAATTTTCTGGTTGAATAGCATTTTACTTTTTGCTGTTTTGTCCTTGGTGCATTACTAGTTTCAATTCAAAGATCCTGAACCCAAAGCATTTAGATTTCTATAATGTTGCATTTAATCTCACCAGTTTTTTGCTTTCTATGCTTAGGGACTAGAGAGGATTTCTGGTGTATAAAAATTAACAGAGAGAGATAAGGTGGTCCTTAAGCCAGAAAGGAATGCCCTATATTAGAAATACCAAAGGAGAGACACCTGTTAGATAACATACTACTCAAAATTCTGGACCCATGCATACACATAATGGGTATTGAGTTTTTGTCTTTGTAGTAATGTCTATCCAATCTAATCCTATATGAAGATGCCAAAATTGCCATCTAGATCAGTACCTTGTTGAAACCCATGTGGCAATGCCAACATTATGGCATGGACCATGGACACTGCAGGCCTTACCATCCTTTTGCTTTGAAGTTCCTACAGAGTAGGTATGAGTTGAAATCTAATCACATAAAAGCAGCAATTTGTTATTTCATCCTTTTTTTGTTGCCTTGTAAAAACCAACTGAAAGAAACAATTCCTTTCAGGATGCTACCAGCTCCAACCCTTGGCTTATCTGTATAGCGTCAAGTTACAAACCAATAAAGTTATACAACAGAGACTACTGAAGAAACAATTTCATCTAGTGAGTTGTTCCCAATTGGTTACATGGTTCTTTGGACCACATTGTCAATACCTTGCATTTGCAGGCTCATAAAACTCTTCTGCAGAATTCTCGTGTTTGTCGCTTTGCAATGACTGGTAACCAAATAAGAATATTATTATTTCATATTTATTAATTAATAGATGTCAGTGATCATACAGATTCTTATTGTTGCTGCCATTGAGTACTTAGTAATAGATTAAAGAGTATCATCTCACTGGTCCCATCTCCTCTGCACAACTGATAGTCTAAACCAATCATTCCCGCTGAAGAAGTGAAGAAAAACCCAACGGATAATAATTGTTTTTAAGTAATAAAAATAATATGATAGATTGCTCTATAGTTGGTCCTAGTATAACACATTGGCCCAACTTAGTTCAATCCAATTAGACTAACCTCAATGACCAAGAGCCTAAGAGGATCTTGCCACCCCATCATACCACTTGGTAAAGTTTTGAAAATAATCAAAATATCAATTTTATTTTTTGGTTTTTCATGTGTATCCTCCTGGTAAAAACAATTATGTTCAAGTATTTGAAATCCTATAAGAGGCATAACTCTCTGGATATCAGTTTTTCCATATCAAGGGCTCGAACCCGAGACCGCTGATTAAAAGGGAGAAGTATTTATCACTCCAACCAATCAAATGTTGGTTAAAAATACCAATTTTGTAACACGTCAAATCATTGACTGTTTGACATCATTGTGCTTTATGTTCAAAAGATCACCAAAAAGAATCAATCCATAATCTTTTTAACAATGATCAATGAGAATTTTAAAACATGAGTCCATAAAATATCACCAAGCCAACTCAGGAAAAAGGAAAAAAGAAGAAGAAGAAGAAGCAAATATTATACTAAGATTTAAATAAAATCTCAATCGATATTATAAAATTGACAAGGGTCTCTTTTCTTTCTTCAATGCTGATGGCATCTATCAGCAACGGTTCTCTATTTTTATGGAATCAATTTCAATGTAATTTCTAATCATACAGTAAACAAGACATCCCTTGATTTGTCTCTCTGATCTCACCTCAAACCTCCTCCAATATACCACAACTATTGCTACGTGCATCCCTATATGCCCTGTTTGAAAATAACTTATAATCAAATGGTTATTGTATAATGCATCTATAGAGAGCCAACTTATAGTTCGGTGTGACGAATAATATCCTCCTCTTCTTCTGTGACTGTGATTGATTCTGCTATAACTTGTGAAGCATTGTCGCTGGAATTGAGGCAATCAGCAGAAGGGTGCACCACCCCATAGCCAAAGCCTTGAGCTGAGTGGCAGTATGTTTCCGCTGTGCCATCCACTTTCTCCAAGTCCACATTGCTAAGGACCAACTTGCTGCATGGAACTGTGTCACTGCAGTCAAATTTGATGGCCTTGGCACTCGTTGTTGTCCCACTAATGTTCTGGTACATGATCTCGCTTATGTCCACAGCTGAAGTCTGACAAATATCACACACACACACGCATATATGTATAAGAGCTCATAACGTTACTGTTAGATGAGGTTGCTCTTTGCTAACCCAAGCAGTTTTTTCATAAGTTGCACAACGATAATATTTTAGAAAATAAAGCATTAGAGATCAGTCCGAAACTACACTGCATTGAACTCAAACTAATTTGACTCGAATCAAGTCAATCTATCTATAGGATTAATACTCTTTCTATGTTAGTTTTTTCATCCACAAGACTCTAAGCATTGATACTTAATAATCAGTTAAATCTTCAAAATTAAGTATTAGTTTATTAATGCTTTAAAGTAAAGTGCTGAGTAATTATCATAATTGCTGGTTCTCTAGTTATAGCTAGGAGAAGTGGTAGAAAATGTAAAACATGCTTCACCTCAAAATGAATACAAGTATTTTCTCAATCCTCTATTCATTTACATTTGAATTTCTTCATTTCATTTGACTATACCTGGTTTTGACAAGTGGTTGGGGAATCACAGTAAAATTGATCTATAATAATGGGGTTTGATGCGTTTTCCATCCTCACATTCTGAAAGCGTACCCCACGAACATATCCAGAACCACCCTGAAAAGAATGGAAAGCAAATCTAGTCATTCTCACATACATCAATTTCCACAATCTTGAAATGTAAGTCAATGAAACAATTCTAGAATTATAAAATCTCCAATGCAGGGAACTTTTGTCATCCTACCTTTTTTTTTTTTTTTGGATAAATTAGCATACAACATTTATACTGAAGGTAGCATTTTTTGTATTCCAACTGGTAACATTTATTATGCAAATTGTTTTCAATGTATATGACGTTGAAACTATATACATCTTAAGTACAATTAATCGTAATCTTGCTAATGCTGGGATTAGTGACATTGATCTTCCCTTACCAGATATAGGGTTTCCTTTATAATGAAAAAGTATAAATTAAAAAAAAAAAATTGATGCACTCAGGGCACAAAAAAATTCAACGTAATTATCTAATCATATATTGACCCATCAGCAAGTATAGCTATCTTTATTCTTATTATTTGAAAAATCATATAAATTAAGATATTTGATTAAATAATAGTATAAAAATATTTTATATTATCAATGTATTAAAATTAAAATAATAATAATAATAAAGAATACTTGCTGAAATTAGACAATAGTTGAAATGAGGAGCCATCTTCCTTTCCCTTTCCTCGGATTACTCCAGATGCAATTACGAGGTATTGACTTTATTTATTTTATTATTACAACAAATGGTTCTTAATTTTAGTAATAAAATCGAGAATACTACCTGCCAAGTCTTAATCCTGACACCATTGGTAGTATCCTTAAGAACTGCTGTATCCAAAATTACTTTCGTGACTATGCCAGTTGAGTTGTCCTTCCCAAGGCTTCCAATGCTGAGGGGGAAAAAAATCCACTTAGCTTGTTCAAGTGATATTGGTTTGAATAATGTTATTAAAACAATAAAATTGCATAATAAGTACACATCATACACCTTATCATCATTAAATATGATGAATGAGTGGAGTCGGTGATGATAAGATATGTGATGTGTATTTGTTGTGTAATTTTATTGTACATATAACATTACTGTATTGTTTTTTTTTTCATGTACCAAAAAAAAGTGGTGACATATGGCAAAACAAATTTAACCGTTTATTTTTATTTTTTTCTTAATTTGATTATTATTTTTATTTTTTCAATATACCCTTTTACATTTTATATCTTTTTATTAATATAATCTTTAATAACAATCTTATTTGTAAACTTCAATAAAACTAACAATATGTTATGAACAATAATAATAATATTGAAATATTATAGTTATGTTACAATGATAACCTTTTTTTATTGACAAGGGGCGAAAGCCCAAACAATAATGACTTAGCATTACATACATGTCAGTGACACGTTATTATTGTTGTTAATGAAACTAATAAAAGAATCACAAAGAAACACATTAGCAAATTAATCAAAAAAAGAATCAAATTTGTAAATAATTTAAAACATAAGACATTAAATTAAAAATATAAAATATAAGAATCAAACCTATTTTTCCACTTTTAACGTACAAACAAAAGATGGTAATAATTTTTTGGTCTTACACAAGATAATGATATGATTTTGAATTAAATGTTGAGTTGAGGTGGGAAAATTGAAGGGAGGCATAAAGAATTAAAGATTAGATGATACCTGATTCCATGTCCTGGTCCACAATAAATTCTCTTCATTTTGATATTGGAGCTGGCATTCACAATTGATATGCAATCATCCCCTGAATTGAATATTGAATATATATAACACACAAAGAATGACAAAAAAAAAACACACACACAAAGTAAATCGTTATCAAACAGTAAAACTCAAACGATCACTATCCTTTTCGAAAATCACCACTCATAGCATTGGCGGACACATGGTTATGTTAACACTAATCTCAGAAACCTTCGCACCACAAATTTCACAGTTTTTTTTTTTTTTTTGGTTTCGAACTGTAGGTATCATACAAGTTCATTTGCGAAGGGTAAACCTTGTTGTCTACGAAGGAAGGATGACATGGAATACATATACAGGTTGTGAGATACAGTATTTTTTATATATAAAATATAAAATTAACAGATTTTAAAATCTTAGATTAAAAGGAAAATATAATAATTTTAAAGTTCATATACACTATTGTAAATGTAATAGAATAGTTTTATTTATTTAATTATAAAGGTGTTTCCATACACACACACATGTATATATATAAGTTTAATAAATTGTAAATTATAGTTAGAAGTGTTGAAAAAAATCGTAAGTGTACCATGCTTACGAGGTGACTATTCCTGTCCGAGAGAAATTTTTAGGTGTTTTCATGTTAAAAAAAATTGAAAAGAAAGAGATGTTAAGTTCCATTTAGAATCTAACACCTCAGTTAATGCATTTAAAATATAATGAAAATGAGAAACAACAACAATCTATGAAGTTAAAGTGTTGAATCATAAATGAAATAGAACATTTTTTTTTCTTATTCTTGTAGATCCTAAGAATTTCTTTTTGAAGTGTCCTCGCTTCTTATATTATTGTATATAGTGTTCTATTCACAATCCAACACCTCAGCACTGAAAATGCAGATGCAAAATGACCCGCAAAGTTAGAGTTTTGAACTATAAATGGAATAGAGCACCTAGCACCTAAGAATTTATGTTTGAAGTGTTCTCGCTCCTGGATTGTTGTTGAATAGTGTTCTGAAAAAATGAAAGGAAGTTGACAAAAGAATGTCCAAGTTAAGAACCTGTTCCAATTTTGGAGTCTTGGACTATGACATTTGTTGATTCACTAATATGAATTCCATCAGTGTTGGGGGTGTCTCCTGGTGCTGACACTTTCACCCCATAAATTCTAACAGAATCACATCTTGATATAGTAAAATGCATCTGTTGGCTATTCTGTATAGTAAGTCCCTTTACCTTGATACCTGAGCTTGAATCGATCGTTAATGCCTGCAATGAACTCCCTCAAAGTTAAACTACATTTGGTGATCTTAATTACACATTTTGCAAAGCCATCTGCTTGGAACACAGAATACAATAGTGGTTAAGAAAAAGGTTCTTACTGTTGGTGCACCTTTGCAAGGCTGTGAAAAAAAATATAGGAGAAAAATAATTAGTGATTGCCTTCAGCTAAAGCTTTAATAAATTTGTGATTAAGACCAAGTTCAGAAAATTTACATTAGACTTGTTCTTTTTGCAAGATGCTGCCCACCATTTGCTGCCTGAGCCATCTATAACTCCAGCACCTTGGAAAACAGCTCTCTCCAGTTTGGAAAATTCAAGCCAAACCCGTGGTAATTTTGGATCCCAGTTCTTAGGCTCATCTGGTGCTACTATTGTTCCATCAATCTGGTAATGCTAATACTATGTGAATAAATCATGACTCAAGGATAACATTGGAACTGTCAAATCTAAATATGTGTGTACATGATCACCTGGATGAGTAGATTGCCTGCACAAGGCCCTATGAATTTTGTTGCATTGACTAGATAGCGGCGTCCTTGGGGAACTAAAAACACAGATTTCGGTGTAGAGCAAGAAACATTCCATGCTTTCTTAAAAGGCTGATCATAACACCATAAGAAAAGAAAATCGAACAAACATTATTACATTACATAGTAATTACTAATCGATAATGCCTGATCAGGTTGATTAGAACAGTCAAAACATTTGTCCAACATTGTCAAATTTGTAAAGTGCATGTTGAGCAAAACAATGGAGTAATGGACCAAACAATGGACCACAAACAATGATATGCATTTGCAATTCCAGGTATATCACAATAACATTAATTGATAATAACGAAAGAATTTACCTCAGTATCATCAGATTCTCCATTTCCAGCAGCACCAAAACTATCCACATTCACAAGAACCTTTCCTCCACGCTCACTTCTCCATGAAGGGATGTCAGAGAGTTCTACCTCATTTTCTTCTTCTGTGTCCAGGCCTGCAAGTTCTTCAAGCATGCCAATGCTTTCACACATTATGCTTCCTGCAACTCCATGAGCTGCTATCAGCAAACCGAGTAAGGGAACCAAGAAAAATTTGTCCATGTTTTTCTCCTGTTGGCTGTATTGCAAGGATTGGTTTGATTTGATTAATGAATTCTTGGTAATGATTTATATGCGTGGATTAGCTCTGAAAAATGAAGGATTTGGAGTGCTTTTATGGCTTGGCTTGAAAGTGTATGAAGGTGTTACATTTTCTACATGCCCACACTTAAAGTACAAGGAAAATTTTTTTGTAGTATTTTGCTTTACTCATCAGCCAATTACAAAACTCACAAGTATAGAAACCGTTGCACCATCTCTAGTTTGCCACCCTGATAGAGAAGTGGATCGCATATAATCCAAGGTCTTGTTTACATTTTTTAAGTTATCTCAAACTGCATTAGTATATTAGCAATAACTCAATATGGTACATAAAACGGGGGAAAATATATTCTTTCTATTTTAAAGAGCCGTCAGTTAGTTACACCAAACAACGGAACACAAATGCCGACCATAATTTTCTAGGCATGCCCACCAAAATCTCCTTGCAAAAGAAACCTTTCCCTTAGAATGTAGAATTGCTCAAATAGACAAGACCTTAACATATCAGGAAACATCTTCACCAGCACAACAGAATATGCCATGATTGGTTAATCTTGTGTGGATAATGGGCAAGATGCTTTCCCCGTTCAGGAACTCTCTTTTGTTCTTCTGTAGTCAATGTTTTATCTCAATTAAACTACGACCAATCCCCCTTGTCATCTTCCTTGCTAGAGCAACCTCTCTGATTTGCCTTGAGGCATCAAATTTTCCCATTTTGGCATAAAAATTTGAAGCTTGCAACAACACTGCAGGGTCATCAGGGTCTATATCAACTAAAACTTGAGCTGCTCTCGTTCCAACCTCTTCATTCTTGTGGACCATGCAACTTCTCAGCAAAGAGCTCCACATAACAGAGTCTCTTTTCCCTGGTGCCTGTAAGAGCAACTCCTCAGCTTCGTATATAAGTCCAGCACGGCATAGAAGATCCACCATGCATGAAAAATGCTGGTGATCTGGGTGAACCCCATGAAGAGATTTCATGTAGTCAAATACTATTCTTCCTTCCTCAACCAGCCCACTGTGATTGCACCCCGTTAATGCACATAAGAAGGTAACTTTATCTGGTCTTAGGCCCTTCTCAGTCATGGCTTGAAGCACTGCAAGCCCTTCTTCCCCCATTCCATTTCGGGCATATCCATTGATCATAGACGTGAAACAAAAAGCATTTGGAGAAGGAAGGGCCTCAAAAATCTTAAGAGAATGCTCCACATTCCCAGATCTCGAATACGCATCCATTAGGGAACATGCAACTGCAGCATCTCCTTCAAGTCCAGATTTTAATACAAAACAATGAAGTAATTGGGAGCTCGTGAAGCTTGCTGAAGCAGACAGAGACAATGCTTTTAGTGTGGTGGAGAAGGTTATTTCATCTGGCCTAATTTCTTCATCAACCATTAAACTAAACAATTCCACCACATCTTCAGTGGCACCACAATAAGAAAGAGAGGTCATCAATGAATTGCAACACTCCAAGGTTCTCTCAGGGAGGCATTCAAACACAGCTACAGAACCTTCAATGTGACCGCATTTTCCATACATATCAATCAAAGCAGATTGAACATGCACACTGACCTCATCAAAACCCAATTTCATAACACAACAGTGAACCTGCTTCCCCAATCCAGTGTCTTCATTTCTACTACACAAATTCAAAAACCCCACCAATGAACGCACAGATGGCCTCTTCCCCCACATTTGCATAACAGCAAACAGCTCCAAAGCTTCACACACCAAATCATTCTCCGCATAAACACAAACCAAAGAGTTCCATGAAATAACATCCTCAACCGGTATGGCCCCAAAACACTTCCTTGCACCAACCAAGCACCCACAAGCAGAGTAAAAATCCACCAAAGCGTTAGCCACAAAAACATTGGATTCCACCAAACCGATCTTCAAAACCCTTCCTTGAATCTTCTCCCCTTCATGCAACCTTCTCTTGCTACCACATCCCCTAAGCAAATAACAAAACGTGACCCCATTTGGCTCCACATCTTCAAACACCATCATAAAGTAATAAAACCCAAATGAATCATCAATACGACCCAATTCAACTAACCCACGCAAGACCACATTGCACACAGCCAAATTTCTCTCCGGCAACTCATCAAATAGCTCAAGTGCCACCACCCTTAGCCCCAAATGTATGTAGAAACCAACGAGTGCCCCACCAACGAACACGTTCGCTAAAAATCCGAACTTGAGCACCCTGCAATGAACCTGAACAGCTTCTCTGAAGAACCCATGATTGGTGCAAAGAGATACAACAGATGTGAAGGTGGTTGGGGTTTCCCTTATCCCAAGCAAACCCATTTCGGAGTAGAGACGAAGGGCACGTGCGGGTGGGCCATGGCACGTGGCGTGCCCGGAAATGAGGAGGTTGTAGGTGACGGCGTTGCGGAGGGGCGTGCTGCGGAACACCGAGAGTGCTGAGTTTAGGTTGTTAGATTTTATGAGGGCGTGGATTTGGCGGTTCTTGAGGTAGACAGGATCGATGGGGCAGTGAGATGGAAGTGGCACGTGGGTATTGTTGGAGGGTGTTAACGTTGTTGGTATGAAAGTGGATGTTGTTGTCGTTGTGGGTCTGATGATGAAGAAGAAGGAGCGTAGTTGAGGCTTGAGTCGTATGCAGCAGCAGCAGGGAAGTTTCAGTTTTGGAATGAACATCTGTCTGTACGGGACTGATGACAGTTTGGAATGTGTTAACTTGGAGGCGTATTTCATCAAAGGTTGATGGTATTTGATTACTGGGAAATGGTATTCTCACTCCATTTTAGCTATTACTATTCTTATTACTATTAATTTTTATTAAATCTTATCAAATTGTCTTTATTCTATTCTAACTAAAAGAAGAGCAACTTAAAAATTATTTATTAATCATTATATTGATATATGTATATATATATTTATTATTCTTAATTTAATTAAAAATTATTTAATTAATTAAATATATTTAATATTAACATCTCTAATATAATAATTTATATCCATATGTTCGAATATTTCCTTTTAAAACTTTGTTAAGACAATAATTATTGAAATAATATAATGGTGAATATTTTAGAAAAATATAAATAAGTAAAAAAAATAATTACTAAATCAAATCATATGACGCACCCATTAATGTTTTATCATTAAATATTGATATCATTTTAACAATATTAAATAAATTTATGATATTATAATTTTTTAGCAATTACTTATTTTCTAGCAATTATTAAATAAATATATGATATCCGCATGTCAACACTACGCATCAGCTTCACAACTTCATCAGCTTTTTTTTAAAATTAATTCAGCACAAGGAACTATTTTATTTTTTAACAACGAAGATGTCGAACAATTTTTAAAAAGTATATAGTAAAACGTAAGTAATTGCTAAAAAAATTCTAATATCAGATATTTATTTAATATTGTTAAAATGATATCAACATTCAATGATAAAATATCAATGTGTGTCATATGTTTTGAGTTAGTAGTTATTTTTATAATTATTCATTTTTACTTATTTATATTTTTCTAAAATATTCACCATTATATTATTTCAATAACTATTTTCTTATCAAACTTTAAAAGGAAATATTCAACATATGGATATAAATTATTATATTAGATATGTTAATGTTAAATACTTGTAATATTTAGTGCCTAGGTAAATATTAAATACATTTAGTTATTTTAATTAAATTAAGAAAAATAAATTTTGATATATATCAATATGATGATTAATAAATAATTGTCAATTTACTTTTCTTTTAGTTAGAATATAATAAGGACATTTTGGTAAAATTTAATAAAGATTAGTGGGAGTGGGAATGGCAATAGCCAAAATGGAGTGGCAATAACCACTCCCTAGATTACTTGATAAAAAGTTTGAATCAAGAAATCTTTTAAAAAAATTTTGCACATTGAATAAATAGTTAAAAGGTTCACCCAAATATCTCTTAAATTTTTAGATGTTCGTGTGATAGCGTATGATTTTTCAAATGAAGAATGTTCCGATATAATGTTTATGTGTTGATTTTATTCTTGAAGTGGTGTCTTTGATAGTTTGAAAATTAATTGTGATTTAGTTATAGAACATAAAAACTAAATAAGAACAAATGCAAAGATAAAGAAATAGAGTTAGAAAGAGTACCTCATGAAGCTTTTTATACTGATTCAATTTTCATGTAAAGTCTACTTTTATCCTTCTCAATAATAGTTAAAGTTCCACTAATTTCAGAATTTTAGTACAAATTACAACTACAAGGCATAAAGCTTTCTAAAATTGACTGAAAATTCTCTCAATAACACAAGCTCATGAATCAAATCAAAGGACTACTGCAACTTACAATAAGACAAGCTCTTCACTTTTAACAGAATATTCTCACAAGTTTGTTCACTTAAGGAGAGATTCACAATATGACTGTTTTGAATATGTTTTTCGGCAAAGACAGCAGCCTTTTACAAACAAATATATAGTTCCCCTCTCATGGTTCTCTACTCAAGAAAAATAATAAAATAAAGAATTTGAAAGAACAAACATTGGTTTTTGGCGATGAGAGAGACTTGAAGGAAAAGAAAGATAAACATTTGCCTTTTAATGAAAGTGAATGAGTATTCTATTATTGTAGAGAGAGCTTTTAGCTAGGTTGGTGCCAAGTTAGAGTAAATTTATGATCGTTTATTAAGCCCTTTAAAATGACTTTTGCTGCTGTCCTTTTTTTTGACGGTGTGCTATCAAAATGGGCATAAGTTCTCTTGTAAACTTTTCTTTACTTGCTTCATTGTATTTTAATTTATTGAGCACATTTTCTCTTTCTTGCTTGACCTTTAGAATGTGAACTTTTTTATCTTCATGGGTCCCACATCTTCATAGAGTAAGACTTTTATTTGTGTAGTACAACTCTTTTTCTTTTTGTCATTTTTGTGACTGTTGTTTTAAGTTTTCATCATGCAGTACAGGTATAGAATATGTACTCTTTAATTAGGAGACATTTGCTATTATGAGAATTTTCTGAAACACTAATAAACAAATTAAAAACAGCTTATACAATTATGTTTATTATCATTTGAAGGTTCTCAAGCCAACAAAGGTGATTGTTCATGCAAAGGGTGGAAACAGGCCATGCCGGGCTTGACTTTTCACAAGGCCTGTATTACAACTTAGGCTTTAGTCTGACCGTGGCCTGAGATAGGTTTTTCTCTAAATCGAAGTCTACCCTGTTCTGAAGTTTAATCTAGTCTGAAGCTTAATTATATAGATGATGTGGCTGGATTTGCTTTTTTAAAATTGATGTTAGGTTGAATTAATTCTATTAGAATTGATTGTAAAATAAAATAATTTATAGAGTTAATACGTATTTTAGTCGCTCATTTTACACTCATGAGTCATTTTAATGTTTGACTTTTAAAATATGTCAAATTAGTCCTTGACATTATAAAATATAAGTCATGTTAGTCCTTCAATTCACTTTTATTTAACATTTCATCAATTAAATTATGATAAATAACTTTAAGTGAAATGTTAACATACAATTTGTCTTTTAAAGTAAAATAAAATTTAAAATAACTTATTTTGGTGTCTAATATTACATAAAATGAGTCTTTTATAATTTGAAACGGGAATTTAAATTACCCATTTTGTATAATTTTAAAGACTAAAATAAGTTATTTTAAATTCTATTATACTTCAAATGATATAAGATATGCCAATGTATTATTTAAGATTACCTATCATCATTTAATTGATAAAATGTTAAATAAAGTGAGTTAAGGGACTAATATGACTCATATTTTACAATATTAAGAACTAAATTGACTCATTTTAAAAGTTAAGTATCAAAATGACTCATAAATATAAAATCATAGAGTAAAATGAATATTAACTTTAATTTATAATTAGTAATTCATCTAGAATGGATTCTAAAATAAAGGAAATTTTTTTTATTTCCCCCATAATTAATTCCAGAATGATTTTGAAATATTGAAATCAACCATGTTATAAAATCAACACCACCAAAAATAAAGACAAATGTAATTCTGACAAACAAAACAAACGAACGAAAGAAAAGATATACTATAAAAAAAAATTGATTAATATACCAAAATAATTTGGCATGCCTAAGTTGATAGATGGAAGAAAAGTGTTCAAAACAAAAAAGAAGCACAAAAATCAGAAAACCCAGGAGCCTAGCCATCAATTTGAAGGGACAAAATGAGATGGCACATCATAGAAAGAAGGTGGTGGCTGCATAACATAACGATGACCTATTCTTTCTCGCACGCAGTAGATTCCTGTTGTTCAAAATCGGCAGCGAACCAACAGCCATGACTCGACGGCGGTCTTTAAGGAGTCCGGCATGGCGGCGGTGTTGTAGAGAGAGTCCTACCGTCGGCCAATATTGATCAAAGAGTGGTGGGTTTTGTCTTGAAATGGAAAAGTGATGAAGAGTTTGAGAGATTGGCTGCTGGCACTGAAAAAGAATGTTATGGTTTTTAATTGAATTTTAAATAGAAATAAAATTAAGCTTTAAAAACAATATAGTTCTTTTATTTTCTAGAATTGTATCTAAACTTACTTTATAAAGTTGCTTTTGAAAACAAAAAAACAATCTTAGAGAGCGTAATGGATGGGTGGTCGGCTTGTATGCTATGCAAGTTAATGCTTTCCAATTCAAATCCCTTATTTAATATGGATGGATCCGTCTATATCAAATATAAGTTTTGTTATATTTATATCTTTTAATAATTTTTTTATGAGTATAAAATTTTATTAATACAATTATTAAATTTAAATTTTTTATCAAGTAGATCAAATATATCAAATTTCATACTGTTTAAAATATAATGGTATTTCATCATGTCACTTTATTTATTTTGATCGATAACTTTTTGAAAACATAAGTAAATATCAATCATCAAAATATATATTTATTGTTATATAATTTTTCTAAAATTTGACTTATTTGATCGTTAATATAATATCATATAATTCGATAGCTGGATCAATTAAATTCAATTTTTTTGAAGAATTATTGAAGTATATAAATGTACAAGACTTACATATAGTATAAACAAATTCCCACCTTATATATATATATAGAGCCTAAGCCTATTATTATTTTAAACAGGTCAAACCATAGGCTCCTAACAGGCCACATGACCTATTTTCATCGCTATTTCTGTGTGTCCAAATACGTAAAAACATATTTATTAAAGGATAATATATTGTCTAACATATGGTTTATCATGAATTCAAACCTATACTAATATCACTCTGAAAAAAAAAAAAGTTGTTGTCCGTTCATGAATCATAATACAACTTAATCGCTTTGGGGTTTGAATTTCTGATTTCTTTCAACAGGATAACCAAGGTGAAGTTTCCTACTTTGCAAGTTTCTTTTGGACATATGACGAGAGTATTAATGACAAGGGGTCACAGGTAACAATATGATGGAAAATTTAACATAAGAGGATCTACTCCAAAAATTTTAACACCACGTCCATTTCAATGGACATCACACCACAAAAGCTGATCACCCTTTACTGTGCTTGGAAGACAATCCTCACATATGCTAACTAGACTAAAAAGGCACCAACCAATGCCACCGCCCTTTCATGACATTCACATTTAAAAGTGCATAGCTTATAGCTACCCAATATTCCGCCTCCTTCCAATTTAAGAAAATATAGAGCACCCTAGACTTTATAAAGATCACTCCATTGAGTTGAAACTTTCTTTGCTTAGAACTGCAGTGAATTATACTTTGGCGTGAAACTTATTTACATATCATTTCAAATATTAGATTGAAACACCCCAAATTAACAATGATAATGATTTTCAACAATTACCATCAAATGTGTGCAGAGTTTAAAACAAATCCACGCATTATACATCACTGACTTGCCATGAACGTTAGGTACGGGCAATTGTGTCTCTCATCTTGGCAATAAAAAAATGGGAGAACAACAACTTTTTATTTCAATCATAAATTGTTTTTGCACATGCATTGCTGTTGAGAATATGATTTACATGCATAACCAGATGACAAGTGGATAGGCCAGTCCTTGTGGACATTTCAATCAATGGCATTTAACATGCAGAAGCAATGGCCTCCAAAAGAGAGGCTGTGAATCTCATCTGGGTTTCTTCATCAATTCTTGAGAAGAGGAGAGCATTACATGGACAAATTGAGGCTTGTTACCCTTCTGTTCTGCAAGCCTGAAATTAATAAGGAGATACAACAACACTCTGCCCCCTTGAATCAATTTGAGAAGGAGAGACAAGATCCACTTATGTTTTTCCTCATCAGCAAATCTTAGAGCCCCATTGTTCACCCCACAAGTGAAGCTGAAGCATAAATGCAGCAAAAGTTCATTTATCAAAAGCTGATTCATCAGGAAGATCATCGCACTGAGAATTAAGACCCCATGTACTTAATTACACATAATTTACTCATCAAAAGTTCAAAAACTAATCTCAGCTCAGGATAATTACGGTACGAAAGATCATCAGCGAGTAAACTCTCAATCCCACCTCATCTATTAGAGAGGTAAGATTGTTAATCAAATAGTTTAAATAAAACATTACAAGTTTAATATTGATGCACTTATATGGTATAATGTTTTTTATAAATTATTTGAAGCGAATATTATCATATCAGTAAAATGAGTTTCAGTTCTACCCTACTATTCTAAAACTACATTTGGTATAAGATAATCTATCTAGATTACTGATAATATAAACTTAAATTACCTCAAGACAATCCACATTACTACCTTCATGAAAATGTAAATTACTTCCATACACAGTGTCTATGTAAATTATTATTATTATTATTTTGATAAATTAATTTTATTATTATTAAACAATAATAATTAAAAAATCAATTCAAACATTCTAAAAAGACATAAAAAAATAAGTTCTTTTCTTTTAAGAGAAAAAAAAATGAATCCAAGCTCACTCTAATTAGGCAGCTGCAAAAAGGTCAATCCAACCTCTCTCTAATTAGGCTCCTGCTAAAACATACTACATACTTCTGGAGTCTGGAGAATATTATAGGAGGTTCTTTATTTTCGTTGGGTCAAAAGTACAGGAGGTTCTAGAGCAGCACCAGAAGCACACGTAAGTTAGAAATTTTTATGATATTTATACTTTTGAAAAGAAAAGTAACAAGTATTTACGCCTTATGAATTGGTCGATCAAGAGAACACAGTGGTGGTGATTAGAGGATGGGGAAGCAGCAGTTGAAGATGAAGGCGGTAGTGTATGCACTGTCGCCGTATCAGCAAAAGGTGATGAGTGGCCTCTGGAAGGACATTCCTGGTAAGATAAACCAGAAAGTCTCTGAGAATTGGCTCAATGCTCTCCTCTTCATCACACCTCTCCTTGGCACCTACACGTAATTATCTTTCACCTTTTTCTTTTTGAACCTTGCTTCTTCTCTCGTTCTCTCCATCCCACTTTCTATCTCTCAATCATTTATTGATACGTGGTAAATAAGTATTATATATTTAATAATTTATAAATTTTAAATCTATTTTGATTCTTATCTTTTTACGTGTTAATAAATGAAATGACCTGAGGACAGAAAGAGAGAGAAGATATTTCCCTCTCTCTCCATATAGCATACACGGTCTATGTAATTGCATGGTTAGCACAATTAACATTTTGATCTGCATTATTGTCTGTTTCTATATAGATTAACAGTATAAAACAGTAGTTTTAGATTGTCAACACACAATTGAAGTTTACCAAAATAATAAATTTGCATGCCATAGCTCACGCGCACGTTTGTATGACCCCACTTGTGGCTGAATGCAGATATGTCCAGCGATACAAGGAAAAGGAGAAGTTAGCCCATCGATATTGAAGGGTGTGACCCCAAGCAGAACAATTTCTGGTCAATCTTTGCCCACTAATAGCTAGTAATCAATCTTTATCTTTACTTGGTTTTGTGTAATGCAATACTAGTGTTTGATTAGATGATATGGTTAACCAGAGGTTGTATGTTAATGTAGTTATATTAGTATGCCCAAGTAATGAATAATCATTTTCTGAACCATCATTGTGTATGGTGAAGTGACATGCATGCTTACATGCATAGTGCATACACCAGAAGATGGGCAAATTGTACAGTATGTTGCTCAAGCATTTTATGGAATCCACCTTTCATGCATCCTCTATTCAGTTGCTCATGATGCTTCAGTTGGTTTCTCATGCAGCTAGCCTTCAGGGGGTAACTGGATCGATTGATCCAATAAATCCAAAAATTTAAATGTACCGCAACAAAGTTGTTTGGATTGGTTTGTAACTAATTCGTTTTTAAGTGAAAAATAAATTGAACCAAACTAATTATTGTTTGTTTGGATTTAAATTTATATATTGAAAGACAATCTTCACAATCAAATGACTCTACATTCACAAATCAACAATGCCAACTAGGAAGAAAATGCTACACATAGGTACCTCTACTCGAGACGTGTTATTTGGCTCCAAGAAGTTTCAAAAACAGCACGAAAACTCCCACTAACCGATCAAAATTAAAGCAAGGTAAAAACGTATAAAGGAGGGAGAGAATGAGAATGGGACAAAATTCATGAGTATAGATGAACAAAGAGGTAGGGTTGGGTTTTCCCAGTTAGTTATTGCAACCATAAAAAAAGCAAGCCAGCATGTTTGCTCCATATCCATCTATCTATACCCACTGGTTTTATCAGTTTTTCACCATTGCATATCTTATAAATTGATCCTAATGGTCAACACTAGTTCCTTTATAACACCAAATTAAAAAAAAAAATTATTTTCGCTCTCAGAGATTAAGTTGCAAACAGAATAGCTCTCAAAAAATTATATATTTATTTCAAAAATTTATCCTTTTTAATTAATTCACCTAAATGTCGATTAATCTTTGTTTTTGTTAACAAAAGTGATTACATGCCATTTTTTTTTATCAAATTTGGCATGATGAAATCACCATTTAAGTATTAAAAAATTATATCTTTGATAAAACAACTCATTTTACAAAGTTGACAAGATAAAACTGTCAGTTTTGTCCTAAAAGATTATATATTTTACAAAATAATACTTGAAAGA
This sequence comes from Dalbergia cultrata, assembly GCA_031216105.1. Classification (NCBI taxonomy): domain Eukaryota; kingdom Viridiplantae; phylum Streptophyta; class Magnoliopsida; order Fabales; family Fabaceae; genus Dalbergia; species Dalbergia cultrata. The sequence goes on along the minus strand of CM062348.1, from coordinate 52,551,094 downwards.
ATCACTTTTATTAATAGAAAATATATTAATTAACGTTTAGGTAAATTTATCGACAGAAACGAATATTTAAAGGGGCGAATATAGTTGTTGGCTGGGGCTATTTTGTCGCCGATACCATTTTTCTGGTTAAAGCTTCTTACTGCTCAAACCACCCTCTACCTTCTTACGACTCGAACTCCCCTCAGAACAGAACGTTGGTAACCGCTACTATGCAGTTTCAGCAAATCCACCGCCTCCATTCTTTCTTTCTCTCTTTCCATTTCACAAAACTCATCGTTTCTTTTGCTTCAGCTTCTCGTCGTTTAGGTGTTGTAGTGCATTATTTGAAGAGGCCAATCAAAACTACGTGTCGTCACCAACGGCATCAATCTGAGATGCCTCGCTGTAAAGATGAGTCCCCTTCTGTTCATGTCTACACTGTCTGTCTCTGATGAATCTAGGTCTCTTCTCTTTTTCAACTCTTTCCAATTCACCTACTTTTATTTTCTTTTCTTATCTGCTTAAAAACTAACAACTATTGTTTGTTTGATTTTGGATCGTGCAGGTATTTGATTGTGAGGAACGTTCCGGCAAGCAAGTGTTGACAATAGGAGGAAGATTGATTGAACAATTAGGTAAAGTTGGAAATATGTAGTTGTTGGTGTTCTTGTGCTCTCACATGGCTTTAACTCAATGCCTCTGGTAGCAAGATGCCTTATTGATCTACCTGATTGGTAGCATGCCAGCAACCCACCTTGCTAACAGAGTACAAGAACTATGCCAAATTCCCAGTCACCATGCAATTTTGATAGCATTTTTTTTTTCCAAGCCACGCCATCTTGCCAGCAACATTGATATTGAATCGACATGCTTATTATTTCGCCTGGAATAGCACTAGCAATTTCTTGGATGCGTGGTGCAATGTAGCCACAGCTTAACTGATAATGGTCCTGTGATCTGCTTTGAGAAACATGCTTGTTACCAACCAAGCAATTAATGTTTGGCTTTAGTTTTCAGTTTTATGAAAGAATTATTGAAAATTGAAAGCTAGAATTTGTTATTTTCAGAATTTTTTATATTTCCTTATCAAAATTTGAAAAACTGAAAACTAAAAATTCAAACCAAACAAACCCAAGTTTCCTATACACCACAATTTTTAGGCTGACTTGGTGACCTTTCATTTTTATCGGTCACCAAATGCAGTAAATGATGGATTTTGTCTCTTATATTGAAAGTTGCAGTGTGTGTGAAAAGAATAATGTGGTTCACCCTCAATCCATAGTGTATCGAGTACCATCCCATTTGGCCAAAGGAAGTTTCAGTGGATGTTCTGGTGCATCAAGATTAGACCAAGTAGCAGAATGAAAATGGATGTAAAACAGAGCAAGATGTGCAGATGCTATTGCGTTCAGTAGAAAACTGCACCTATACCCAAATAAAATTATTCAGTGTCATCCTTATCAAAACGAAAAAGGCTAGATGGTCAGAAATTGTCACATGTGAATGTGTCAAATTGTTAGATTTTAAATGAATAAATATGTATTATCATTTAATTTTATCTAATAATTATCATGATTTCTGTTAAAAATTTTGTAAATATTTTTCGATATGGAACATTACTCTATCAAATCATCCTATCATATTCCAATTCTCTATCCTTTTCTGATCGAAGGCTATGATCAATAAAATCGATATTGTTTTTTATCATTCTCATTCTTACATTCCTCATCAACATGAATCCACCAAGGTTTACTCTTGATCCATCAGTTCGCGTAGAATAATTTTTCCAGTGCATCCAGTCATGCATTCACCATATTAAGAGTATATTCAAGAAATGAACAACCTTCAAATCATGTGTTAGAAGCATCTCTTTTGATTAATGACAAGAATATATGATGAACGAAATCAACGCAAAGTTAATGGCACGAGATAGGGATTCTTTCAACAGTCAAAAAGTACTGGTAGGAGCTAGTTCCTCCAAAACTTAACATATGACAAATGGCAACACATGTTCCTTTTTATACAACCAAATGGCAAGCTTGAAGATTATGTGAAAAAAAGATTATGTACAGCCCCATATTTTTGTTTTCATATCATATCATATTGCCTCTCTTATTAACACAAGGAAGAGGGCTGCTACGTGGAAAAGATTAAGGACAAGGCTGTTAAAACAAGGCAATCTCGATAAAGAATACAAATATTCTTTGGATGTGAATTTTCACAGTGACAAAGCACTTAAAATTCATCTTAGGCAGACAAATCACACAAGGAAAGAATCTATGTATTATTGTATTCTTCATTTTTCTTTAAATGCTTACCCTTCATAAGTTAACACATATACACTTGGACACTGGTAGCTTTAATCAATTGGCATACAGGACAAACATTGATAAATCGATCGCAGTCGTCACACAAGCACAGGTGTCTGCAAGGCATCAACAACATGGAAACCTCCTTTCCCTTGCATGCTCTGCAAGTCAGGTTCTCCATGCCTTGTTGGTTCTTCAAAGTAGATTTCATGCGCGCACCTAGAATGCTCAGGAAGTTATTGGTGTCAATATATGAGGCAGCATCATCAACTTCACTGTCTCCAAACCCTTCCTTCCCTTGTTCAACTCCTTGTGAAATTGCTTGCTGGAGATTGTTCCTTAATACATTAACAATTTGTTCATTATACTTTGCTCTGCAATGCCAGTTTTGCGCTTCAATAGATACCTGCCTTATTTTCTCTGCTAGCTCCTTATTTCTCTGATTCATGTTGTCTATCTCCAAATCTTTTTCCCTTAGCTTCTTACCAACATCTTTCTCAATGGTAGAAAGGACAGAAGCCACGTGTTTCTGTTTCATATCTCTGACTTGTTTTGCCAGTTGATCCTTCTGTGTAGAAAGTAATCGGAACATTATCACATAAAAGTGCAATATAACCAAACCGTGATTCGTAATCAAAGTACAAGTTATGTCTATGTATCTTAGTTCAATAGAGCAATACCCAGACCCAAAAAAAAAAAAATTAGTATTACCAAAAAGAAAAAAACCTCATAAGCAATCATTTAAAAGTTTCCATCACGGGCCAAAAAGTATGATGCTCTGTATGTGACTTACTCCATGATTTTAACATATGGGATAATATTGTTCAATAAGCAACAATCATCATGAGAACAAATATGTAAATTACTCAATGAAAGGCCTACCAAAAAAAGGAGACTCCCAAACATCTGCATTATATTATACCTAAACCACTTAGCTGAGCACCAAAAATAAAAAACAAATTCAAAGATTAGATATAATAGGTTAAAAAGAAAGGAAAAAAAATACTTATTTTAATATGACCCGCTCAACTAACCCTATATGTATAGGCGAAATCAAAGTGATTCCTACTTCCAGTATTGGATTCCCTGTTTCAATTAAGAGAATGATGGAAAGAACTAGTCAAAAATTCGATCAATCCTTTTTCAAATCCTGTGGCAGACTGGCAGCTGTACGAGCTTTTCTCACCCACCATAAATGACCTATTTCGACCCGCACAAAAGGCATAATAATTTGCGCATTGTCTCAGAAAAAGCATGCTGAAATAGACGTGTGTGGAGATGCGGAGTACTTCTGCCTATACCACAAAAAGAAAAAGAAAAAAACTATGAAGCTTCATTGTTCCCTAGGATTGGCTTTGCATCTTTCCAGCGTAGCTTAGGTGGAGGGCGAAGAAGGCCTCTATTTTGTGGGCTCAAGCCATCAGTGAGATACCACTCTAGAAAAGCAAGCTATAATTCTGACCTTGAACTAGGAATTATCATCCAAGGGACAACCTCAAGTAGACAAACATAGGCCTCCCAAAAGGTAACAAGAGGCATGAAAAGGTTTCCCCAGGCCACATGGAGATTGGCCCTCAAATGCAAAGGCTAAAGCTGGAAAAAAGAAGAAAATTGATAAAGCAAAATGTAAAAACATCTACAAGAAAATGAAAGCATAGTTGTATGATGGCCTTCCATAACCAACACCAAAAACTGACAGAACAAAGAGCTACAATGATATATTACCTGAAGCTTGATATACTGGTCCAGCTCTTCTTGCTGCCTATCAAGCTCAGTTCTGATATTGTCACCAAGTGATGATATGATTGAAGGTGTGCCATTCATGCTGCCACTGGCAGAAGTAATAGAGGAGTTATGCTCATCATCATCATAAGAAAGCCCCAATCCTATTGACACAGGATATGGATTTGGCATGTTTGCTGATCGATCAGCTTCATCTTGACAGACATTGTAATTTAAGGAAATTTGAAGCTTTTGTTGCTTTGATATATCTTCCGCCTCTTTGCTTCGTTTGTTAGATCGAATCATGGAACTGATATGCTCATTACCAAAATAATTAACAGGGTCAACACTGCATCCAGTTTGCACTGCAAGAGAAATTTCAAATTCATCAATCAGTTATAGTGCAAAACTATAGATAAACTACCATGATTTTCACAGAAATATAAATGAATTCGAAAAAAATATTTAAGGAGCTCCACTAAAAAAAAAAATTATGTGAAACAAATAAGCAATCATTTTTTATTTTGTTGTATAAAATAATAATGTCATAGTAAGCAACAGCAAATATGAATAATTATCAGTCTTTATCTTTGTCAGTCACTCAATTGGACATGGTACATGACTTAAGTGAGGCCTATTGTTGCAAGCATTTTCGCTTACACAAATGCCTTGAAAAGGTGCCCTTAGAATTCAATCTCTTGTAATCAACATGTATTAGAGTAGATGCAAGAAAAGTTATGCAGAAATCAGTATTTACCATGTCCCATAGCATAAGGTGCATGCACATGTAAATACAAGGGTAAAAAAAAAAAAAAAACATAAAATATAATGCAACAAGAAGTTCTCTCATTTCATCCTTTTTTCAGAGGAAAAGAGATGCCATAGTCATCTGTGTGTCAAGTGTAAGGCAAAAGGAGGAAAGTACAGTTTACAACATGAGAAGAAACACTCGAGTAGTAATCCAGGCAAGAGAATTATAGCAAGTAACACTATAAACCATGAACAAGCAAAGCCAAATTACTCCAATAAAGAAAGCACAACTCCAACAAAAGAGGAAGAGTATAACAACCAAATCCAAAATGATAAATTATTCAATGCGTAATTTCATTATTGCATGACAAAAGGATGAAGAAAACTCACTAGTTCCAAACAGCTGCAATTGATTTGATGCATTAGTTTGATACTGAAATTGAGTCTCATCCAAGATCACAGAAAGGACGGGATTACCATTGTTTCCCCCCAACATTGTCCCAAGAAATGCACTTGCGTATCCCAACTTATGTACCTTTAAAAAAATGGTATGGAACTTCTAATAAATATCTACAGGTAGAAAAACGATTAATTAACACCAAAATCATGTATTATCAAAAGCTAACATGAAACATTCCAGCATCACCAATAACACTTCGTACAATTTAACCTATTATGTTTGAGAGGGTGGGGCAACTGGAGGTCTAATAAAGAATAATTTTCATCAGTTTTAAGAATGGGATTCTATAATATGTGCAAGTTGGTTTTGAGAGCAAGTTGTGATAATTCATGCCCATCGTAAGAACAACATGCTATTCTTGTCCTCCTGTTATTGAGTAATTTAGAGAAACAAGCCTAATCAGCCTAGCAATGGATCCATATGTTCAAAACTTCAAACCATGCAAAAGTTTCCTTCTCAAGGGTGAGTTCAGTTGCTATTACAAACATATGTTTGGTAAGCATGGATCAGATTCCAGTTTTTGAGCTATAAAATGTTTGGTAAGGATAAGTTCATACCTAATATTTGAATAAGATCACAAAGATATATTAAGTTGAAATTTTATTCTCTTTTCATCATCTGGATAAAATATTACAATAACTACAAAGGAACATTTAAACAGAAAACATGAAAACTACCAGTTTATAAAATTAACAAATAACTTGCTTGTGAAGACAAGGGCAAAAGAGAAACAAGTTACGAAGAAGTAACTTATAAGTTCACTAAACTCGAAAGACACTGGTCAGGGCAAAAATCAGCAAATGCAACTCTTGAGAAGAAATATCATGAACAAGTTTTGAGTATACATAGCAATACCCACACACACACACAGAGATATATAACAAAAAATATGGCAAGAAAACGTTATTAAATTCAGATGAGAAAATATAAGAGAGGATAAGGTATCTATCTCCAAAACAAACCACAAAGCTGAAGGAATACAAATGTATACAAACCAACGTAAGAAACCATAAAATGAAAGATATGCAACCCAAGCCACAAAAAGGGAGGTACCACAACTGCCCCAAAACTCTCTTTGGAAACTCCCTTACAAAAATGCCCAAATCAAAATGGATAAACTGATACTAGAAGAAACACAAAACAAAACCCCCTTTTGCCTTCAACAAACAGCTTCGAAAGAAGCTATTAAGCATTTTTAATCCTTAGCCTCCATATTTATCGCTAATCTACCTATAAAATTTCTTTTATACCCTCTTTGTACTAAGGGTATTTGGCGAAAATCGAAATAGCCACCTTCCCAATTGACTAACCTATTCTATGCCCATGGAATCAAGGAGCAATTATGGATCACACACAAATCACTTGCATTGCTTGGAATGCCGCATAGAAATAACTTGCTCCCTGTGTTCCAGAACTCTTGAATCATCTAGAATTACACCCATCCATCATCTTCAAAAAATCAGTCCTTCCATTTCTAAATTCTTACTAAACTAGAAGTTTAATTAACATCAATATAATCTTAAGCACACAGAAATCTGCCCCTCAGTGACTGCAAAAGAAGAATCTTCTTCAGCCTCTTCAAAAAAACCAAATTTTTAAGTGAAATAATATATAATGTTTGACTTTTATATATATATATATATATATATATATATATATATATATGAAACGAGGAGTGGAAAAACATCAGGTTTGACTTGGTTCTATGATGATCTAGAACAGCAATAGATGAACAAGCAAAAGAAAAATGTTGATATTTTCAAGAGCAACATGGAAAGGAGTTACTAGTTAACGAAGGGGAATAAGAGAAGAAACAAAACAAACCCAAGTACAACCAACCTTAGCTTCCACGTCTCCAAGGCTGAGGAGGAAAACACAATATAATAGAGACCAAACCTCTGGAACATGAAATGAAAAATAGAAGAAGGACAACAATAAGAAGTGAAAATACCTTGAATGCTTTGTGAACAGAAAGAATGAAGCTGATAAGTTTAGAATGATCCCTCAAGTGAGAGGGAGAGGAAGCGAGAGATCTAAGAAGGAAGGGTTGATGTGAGTGATGGAAATGCAAAGAATATTACTCCTTAGAATATGGATATGATGATGATGATGATGCAGAAGAATATGAGAAGGAGAATAAGAATGGTGACTACCACCCTACAGTTATTGGTCAATGCCTATCCTGCAGTTGTTTTTAACCACATTTCATAAATGTGGCTAACTGAAATCAATATGTTGCTAAACATCATCTCCTCCCTCATCCTTCTCTACCATCACCATCACCATTCCCTCCTCAAGCTCCACTTCTACAGTGCCAGCCTCCACCACACTGGCATCAAGCTTGGAGATTCCTTAGTCTCTTGAATGTGCTTTACAATGGGCAAAATTTTATGAGGAAAGAATTGCAAAAGTAGATCAAGAACATCAATAGTTCAACAAGAAAACCCAAATTCAAACTTGGATTTAGAGCAACAAATGAAATTGAAAACAGAAAAAGAATCAACACAAAGTCAAGCATCTGAAACACAAAAGCAATCACATGAAGCAGTCAATCTAGTTCCCTGTGCGATGGCGACAAGAAATTGAGGTGGATGTTTGGCATTTCTGGTGACCGGCGCTGTTCTGCAAAGGGCGGCCGTGAATAGCCTCGGAAGCTCGATGATGGAGGTTCATGTGCGACGTTCAACCATTCTTGCTGAGGCATGGCTCCACAACAAGGCGCCGCCATGTTTTGACGGGTGCCAATGGTGGTCAACCAATGGTTGGTCCTCAACGATGGTGGTCACGGCGGTGGGGGATGAGCCACTTCCCCCAGCCACAAAGACCGTTGCAATCCCCCACCAACGTCTGCCAGTGCCGCTACCTCGCATGCGAACCGCCGCCACCGCCATGGAACCGCGACCTCCCCTCGGACCAGATCCATCCTTTCTCCTTCGCTTGCGCTGAAATCCACTACATCATCGAACGCTGCTTGTGCCGCCATCGGTCTTCTTCCAGCAATCGCATGACCCTGTGTTGCTTGGCAATCAGACTTGTGGCCACTTTGAGGGTTGAGATCTTGCTGTTGTGAGGAATCATTATTGTTGATGCAACACCTGGTAGGGATGGGAGAGTAGTGGCGGAGGTGGGAGAGGGAGGAGGGGAGGCAGAGTGTTTGTGTGTGTAAACACACATGTCAGCTTTCCATTGGTCATCTCAAACAACTGCAGTGAAGGCATTGACCTTCAACTGCATGTGAGAATCCACCAATAAGAATAGGATGGAATTGAACAAGAAAAGCTGGTGTGGTTGGAAGTTGATAGAATCGTGGATTGGATGCTGCAAAATCTACAATATTATTATTATTATTATTATTACTAACGAAAGGTAGGACTCCGGTTGCTTTTTTTTATTATTATTATTAGTGTTAGTTTGCAAAGATAAGGAGGAAAATATAAGAGTAAATTAATTTTGTAAAATATATGATTTTATATGTAATTATTTGATATTATATTTAATAGAATTTAAATTTTTTTAATTTTTATATTTCTTTTATTACACTAAAAAGAGGCTAGTTATATGAAAGAAGAAAAAAAAAGAAAATATGAAGAAATTGAGGTAAATGAGATTGTAATTGATTGACTTAAAAATAAATTTCAATAAAACAAAGAGACACCAAAATATGGTTACCCACTCCAATTTTATTTATTAATAGTACATATTATTATTATTATTATTACTACTAGGCAAGCTGCTCTATATCAATTTTTGTATAAAAACTATTTTTTTGCTAAATGTGTAAAAAAACTTATTTTAATCTTGAAGAAATGCAAATAACACCAATTAATTTCAAATTTAAAGTGAGGGTAAATATTATATTTCTTTAGTTCTTTGTTATAAATTGTACGATTAAAATTTTTTTGATAGCACCATCTTCTTGTATTGATTTAAATTAGACTTAACAAATAGAATAATGTGTCTCTTTTTACTGGTTTTCCGGGGGTATTCTTCTGCAGGAGCCAGTAGCCAAATTTCATTCAAACACTTAAGCTTTTGTAGAGAGTATAACTCTCTTTGCACTAATTATTCTCATTTTAATATTGGGAGAAAGAAAAACAAAAACAAAGAGGAGGGCATTTAGCTATTCAGGACATCAACCATGAGTAAACTAACAACATCCCTTGGAGGTTGAGCCCATGCAATCAAAGAGTGACAATCCACTGCCCCAACCCTTGCCAAAGAGTTATCCTATATAATAAAAATTTATTTCAATATTTAAAAAAATATATCTCATATTAAAAAAATTAATATTTTATTGAAATCCTTATTTTATCATAATTAAATATAATAATATTTATTTTATTAACTCATCACACTCACTTTTTAGATATTAAAATAATATTACTCTTCTTTTTATTTATATGACCCGAATCTAAAACTACAGTTAAAAAGGAAAAAAAAAAAGTATCACTTCAACTGTTCATGCGAATATATTGTGTCTTATATTAAAATGATAAAGAAGTAGGAAAAAAACTTTCAAAGTTTTAAAAATCTAATGTGTCTTCTGAAATTTTGTTCAGAAAATGAGTGAGATTTTTGTGAATGAAAAAAAAAAAAAATAACTTTCAGATTGCTGCAACTCTATAAACGGTCTAAGCCTGTAGCAACAAAAATCCATATATACAAAGAAATTATTTTAACACCCAAATAAATATATGATAATAAATGTAAAGCTTACACTGCTCCAATTTGTTGCTTTGGTTTTTTTTTTTATGTATTTATTTATTTAATTGGAAAGAAAGCTGGTTATGGTGGATGGTGGGCAGTGGGCAGAGCACACCTGCCATGGTGGTGTTGTGTTGTGCTGTGTGAGAATTGTGGTGGGGCCTACCTACCAATACCATTTTGATTGATTGATTTTATGGTGTCATGTTGGTTGTTGTCGTGTCGTGTTGCGGAAATTTTGGCGGGTAACCATAAACCGGAGCCTCCATTAGTTCGCGCAATTTTAGGTCCCACACCTAACACTTACCAATAGTAACGCATCAGCTACTCGCACGGGAACTAATATTAAAAATTTAAAATAAGAACTTTTTTTTTTTTATTCGAAAGGACACCGATTAAAAAAATAAAAAATAATAAGTTTTTAAATGTTTTTAATGAATTTATTGTCTTTGAAATTTATCTATCCTATTTTTAATTTAAATTCTACTACTCTTGATTCCATAAAAGACCCTTGTTGTAAATAATATCATATTAGATTATGTTTTATATACTCATAACATAATAGAATCATACATTGTCATCTAATCATATACTTCTATTTATAAAAAATTTAAGATAATAAATTATTAACCCAAATGCTTTTGTTAATGTGAAAACGTTAGATTATATATATATATACACACTTAAAGGTGACAATATATAGAAATTTCGTTATAAAGTAAATTCATACTATAATAATTTGTTTTATATGAGTACTGTAATAAAGATTGTAACTACAAAAATTAACTTAAAAAAAATACTAATATAGTAGTCCTTGATTTTTTTTTTATAGTATATTTGGATTATATGCACGGGATGAAAACAAAATGAAATTAACAAAAATAAATAGGATTATTGATGTTTCATTTTGTTTTCTTATTAATCTCTTAAATATAATGAAGAAATGTAACTTTATTTAATTTTTTATTTTCATTTTAATAAAATTAATAGAATAATTTTATTCTGTTGCATTAATAAAAAATATATTTAAAAATAGTAGTAACATAAAAAAAATAGTGTGGGGAAATAGTTACGTTAATCTATGGTCAAAACAAATCCCTAGAGTTAATGAGAAATAATTTAAAATTTATGAACATCCCGTAACAAAATATTCTTAATTGAAGCCTAAAACGTACATTTCTCATAAGTGAAAATCAAATCCATTTACCAATTTTAAAGCAACGAAATTACGAAAAGGACCAAAGTATTCAACTAGCGGGTTGTCTTATGAAAATTTTATCACGTACGAGATTAATTTTCACACATTTATTCGAATCAATAGTGAATGCAATTCCATTTTGGTAGATTTTGGAAAATGAAAAATAGAAAATAGTAATACTATACAATAAGATTTCATATAGAATACATGATGATTATTGAATTAAATATAATGGTAAAATCCACTTATTTATCAAAATATTTTACTTATACAATGTCATTCTTATACTAATTTTCTTTGGAAAAAAAATTGGATGGCTAGTATTTTATAATAAGAGAAAGTAAGTTGTTAAAATTTAATCAAGTTAGGTAAAGGTGGTTACTAGGGATGCATTTGTTTAGGATTCTAGAGCCCCAAAATTATTTTTTCACAAAAAAATTACTTTTTATATATTTGAATAATTTTTTAAAAAATAATCAGAATATCAGCATTTTTATAGAAGATAAAAAAAAACTTCTAGAAAATATCAGTATTCATATTTTTCAATTAAATATAAAATTTAAATTTCATAATCACATTTTTCAAAATCTAAAATAAATGCACCCTAGATCAACCCAATAAGTCATAGATAGATTAGTTTGGATTGGGTGTGATATTTATATATCCAACAATATCATACAATTATAAAAAAAAAATTGTTAAAGTTTTATAAAACTTATAACAATTATATAATGAAACAAATTTATTTATCCAATAATTAAGGAATAAATTACTTTATTATTATTAAAATTAAATTATAATTTTTTTACACTCTAGTATTTTTTATTTGTATTTAAAATTATCAAATGATGTCCTCTTATATTAATTCAACACAAATAGAATTCAATGTCTATACATTGATTTTTTTCACACTATTATTCAATTTTATATTATCACATTTGTAAATTGGTTAAGTTTTACACTCACTACTTCAAAGTCATGCAAATAAGATAATTGCATTCAATGACATTGTTATAATATCTTACACTATAAATGTATAAAAATTAAACTAAAAACATAATCAAAGAACTTTACTTGTTGAAATTTATACATATTTTGTTACATCATGGTTAAACTAAAGTTAGACAGGTTGAATCATTAAATCTTTAAACTAATCCCTTATTTGGTTCAATGTCTGGTCTCAACTTTAATACAAAGTAGTATTGACAAAGGAACTTAAATGCACCACCACCAACCCACTTAAGACCATGCATGCATCACCACCAACCACCATCCATGTGAACCATGTGAAGAGCCCATTTTTTTTTACTATTGTGCAAGTTGTTTGAATTTTATTTCAAGATGTTTGTTGTTGATTCATTGCATCCTTCTACGCATTTCTTATCGTCAGTTCCTAAATCACTATAAATGAGGGCCAAATACCTTTATGTAATATCATCCTCAGTTAAACATAAATTGAGAATTTGAGTTTGTGAGAGTTTTTCTCTCTTGTTCTGACCATTTGGTATTCAGCAAAGTTTCTATCACGGAGTTGAGTTTTGAGTGAAGAAATCAGGAAAGCTTGAGTTTTGGGTGGTGTTTAAGTGCACCAAGGTTGCCCCCCTCCAAACTCCACTTCACGGCCATTTTTCATAAAACTAACGCCGCCATTGCGTCCCAGGAAGGTCGAAAAACCTTTGGGTAGCAAGTTTCAAGGCCAACGGAGCCTCCGCGCCGCATCACGGTCTTCGCCAGGAAAAAGTCGCCGGAGTTGCGAGAACCACCGTGAGCCGCTGCCCGGACCACCGTGAGCCGCCGCCGGAATTGTCACCGGAAAATCAAGGTAGAAGACGACCACGTCATCTGCCACGTCAACCTGCTGTGTCCAGTCAGCGACATCAGCCACTCAACTTCTGCCACGTGTCACCAATAGCCACGTCAGCAACCCAGTCACCAAAGGTTCAGAAAATTGCAATTAGACCCTTAACTTCTGATAATTTCAATTTAGTCCCTGAACTTTGAAAATTACAATTTTGCCCCTCATCTTTTCAAAATTATCTTTTACCCTTAATTCTCATAAAATTACTATTTTACCCCTAACTTCTAGAATTTTACCTGGCCTTCCAAAATTACATTTTTGCCCTCCAAAGTTCATAAATTGTAATTTTGGCTCCATCTACTATTTGTAAAATACCAAATTCTATAAAATTAAGTATGCTTTCTGTGGTTGCAGTTTATCTCGATCTTCCACATCGAGAAAAATTTGTTATTGGAAAAGAAATTGTGGGATTGTAAAGGCACATTCGTGAAAGATCAGGTAAGGAAAGACTTGGTTTAGGGAATGCTTAGCGCCACCTCTCTTTCTGGGAACTTCCTGGTGTTCTAATTACAAAACTATAATCTTCGATCAGTAACTCCTGGTATTTCACAAAGTTTTCCTACACACAAAATGCCTCGAAGACAAAATGAAGCAACTCTCCGAGAAATTCAAATGGAAGAAATGAGAGACAAATCCAGCGACTACTGAGAGCAGACGCACAACAAGCACTGTTAGAAGCACATCACATGCGATCAGACAATGATGAATCCAGTAGTGATGCATCATCATTTAAAGCCATCGTCAAAGACAACCTTTAGACATGATGACATCAAAGTAGAGATTCAGTTTCGAAGGGAAACTTCAACCCGATGAGTTTGTTGATTGGCAAAAGCGTGGTAGTATTTGAATACAAGGAGATACGAGAGAAGAAAGAAAGTGAAGATCATTGCTGTAAAGTTAAAGAACACGCTTCCATTTGGTGGGAGAATCTTAAAAAGAAAGCGTGAGCGAAAGAAAAAGCAAGATCAAGACATGGGAGAAATTATAGAGAACTAACTCGAAAGTTCTTGCCTTCTCATTACTATCAAGATAATTTCATTCGACTCTGAATCTTCGAGAAGAACATGCAATGAAGAATACACCGAAGGAATGAGAGTTGATGATGAAGTGTGACATCCAAGAAAGGGAGGAGCAAACAATAGCTCGTTATGCAGGAGGACTACTACGGTGACATTACCCATCGATTCAGCTCCAACAATATTGGTCCTTAGGCGATGTTATTCGTCTAGCCATAAGAGTGGAGAAACAAGTACCCAAAGATCTTCTTACAAGAACTTTTTCCTCCATTGAAAATCCTTCCTATACCCGCAAAACACCAACAGATCAACCCGATTACTTGAGGCAAACCTCCATCCAAACTTATCACCATTGAAAACAAACAAAAGGTCAAATGCTTCAAATGCCAAGGTTTTGGTCATATAGCCTCAATTGTCAACCAGGAGAACAATTACCATCATCAAAGAAGAAGCTTATGAAGGAACTGAACAAGAAGAAGATCCAGAAGAACCTGAAGAAGAAGAGGAGTTAGAGCCAGTGTATGATGAAGAGCTCACTGGTGGCTTGATCATGGAGAATCTTTGGTGATTAAATGAAGCTTACACACAATGTCAAAGAAAAAGAAGAACCATGGCTAAGGCATAATATCTTCCATACTCGTTGCACTTCACAAGGAAGGGCCTGTGATGTTATCATTGATAGTGGAAGTTGTGAAAATGTAGTGTCCAACTACATGGTGGAGAAATTGAAGATGCCAACACAAAACCATCCACATCCATACAATTTACAGTGGCTCAACAAAGGTAGTGAAGTGAGGGTTTCTAAGCGTTGCCTTGTAACATTTTCCATCGGTCCAAAAGTACCAAGATCAAGCATGGTGTGATGTTATTCCTATGGATGCATGCCACCTTCTCCTTGGAAGACCTTGGCAATATGATAAATGGGTACCTTGTATGACGGTTATACCAACACTTACTCCTTCATCAAGGATGGAGTCAAAGTCAAGTTAACTCCTCTACCACCAAGTGAAGATAATGAAAGCAAGAAGGAATCAAGACCCTGGTGACCTTGGTAACAAAGAACAATTCAAGATAACGCAGAGGAAGCCCGAACATGAGATTTGTTCTCTTTGTTTGAATCAAATGCGGCTTGGACTTCGGTAGAAATTGAACACATGCTAGCTAAATTCCCACGATGTTGTGCCCAAAGAAATTCGCATGGACTACCACCAATGCGAGACATCCAACATGCCATTGACTTTATTCCTGGCGATCATTCCCAGCGGACCGACTTACGAATGAGTCCTCGGGAGCATCTTCGAAATCAACGTCAAGTCGAAGAACTTGAAGAAAGGGTTGATCTGAGAAGCGTTAGCCCTTGTCTTTGTTCCTGCAGTTTTAGTACCCAAGAAGGGCCGGTAGTTGGAGAATGTGTCGATAGTCATTTGTTAACAAGATTACCATCAAATAATATCGATTTAGATACCAAGACTTGATGATACGCTAGATCATTGCATGGTGCCGATATCTTTTCCAAAATTGACCTTCGTGAGCGGATACCATCGAGATCAGGATCAAGCCAGGAGATGAATGGAAGACGCTTTCAAAACTAGAGATGGTCTATATGAATGGTGTGATGCCCTTTGGTTTATCCAATGCCCCGAGTACATTCATGCGCCTGATGAATCAAGTACTTCGACCATTCATTGGAAAATTTGTAGTTGTCTACTTTGATGACATTTTGGTTTATAGCAAAGGCAAAGGAGCATTTAGAGCATCTTCGACAAGTGCTACAAACACTACGTGAACAAAAACTCTATGCCAATCTACAGAAATGTTCTTTCTTAACCAATGAAGTGATTTTCTGGTTACATCATCAACTCTTGAAGGCATTGAGTTGATCAAGCAAGGTTGAAGCCATCAACAGTTGGCCAATCCCGAAGTCAATTCATGATGTGAGGAGTTTCCATGGATTAGCTTCATTTTATAGAAGGTTTATAAAAGGTTTTAGTTCGTTGTCGCCCACTAACAGTTATAAAAGGAGACAAGTTCCAATGGACAGAGCAGCGAGAAAAGTTTTGAGGAGTTGAAGAAATGTTTGATTGAAGCTTTGTGTTAGCCCTTCCAGAACTTTGATCAAGTGTTGAAGTCAGTGACGCTTCCAACACTGGAATTGGTGCTGTCTTAAGCCAAGAAGGCCATCCTATAACCTTTTTCAGTGAAAAGCTCAACAATGGTAAACTCAAGTACTCCACTTATGACAAAGAGTTCTATGCCATTGTCCGTGCCACTACAACATTGAGATCATTATCTCACATTACAAAGAATTTATTCTCTATTACGATCATGAAGCCCTTAAGCATTTGAATTCTCAGAAAGATCAATCGTGAGACATGCTTAGGTGAATTCCTACAGCCTTTTATCCATTCTTACTTAAACATAAGCGAGTTCAAAATCTTTATTCTTCAAGCAGATGCTCGATGAGCGTCACACACTACTATCTACTCTCCAAATAAAGGTAGTTGGCTTTGAGACAATCAAGGAGCTATACCCGGGATGATCGATTTCCAAAAGTTTTGGAACCTAATCGTAATCACAATCCTTCCAAGACTACTACAGGCATGAAGGATTTTTGTTCAAAGGAAGGCCTTGTGCATTCCTCGGTGCTCACTCACTGAATCCATTATCAGGAAGCCCACGATGGAGGATTAGCGGGGACATTTGGAAGAGATAAAGCGTGGCTTTAATAAAAGAAAGTTTCTCTGGGGAGGCTTGAAAGAGATGTCAACAGACATATTCAACGATGTAGAATCTGCCATTTGGCAAAGACCAAAAGCCAAAACACGGGGTTTTATATCCCACTTCCCATTCCAGAAGCACCTTGGGAAGATGTTAGCATGGACTTTGTCCTTGGACTACCTCGAACTCAGCGACAAAAGGATTCCATAATGGTAGTTGTGGACAGATTTTCAAAGATGGCCCACTTTATTCCATGTCAGAAGACCAATGATCTTTGTTCAAGTTCTTTGACTTGTATTTCAAAGAAATTGTGCGTCTTCATGGAATTCCTAAAACCATTACTCCGTCGAGATGTGAAATTCTTAAGCCACTTTTTGGAGAACCTTATGGAAGAAGATGGGTACCAAGCTTCAGTTCAGTAGTGCCAGTCATCCACAAACAGATGGACAAACAGAAGCAGTCAACCGACTTTTGGGAAATCTCTTGAAGTTTTGTTGGACAAAAATTAAAAAGCAGTGGGATATCATTTTGGCCCAAGTTGAATTAAACGCTACAACAATTCAACTAATCAAGCCATCGGAAAATGTCCATTTGAAGTAGTCTATGGCACTCGTCCACATAGTCCTTTGGATTTGATCCCTTCATCGACAAGCAACAATATAGTTCGGATGCGTATAGCCGAGCAAAAGAAATCAAAAAGTTGCATGGCCAGGTTCGAGAGCGGATCAACAAACAAAATTCAAAGTATAAAGCTCAGGCGTGATAAACATCGAAAGCGACAAATTTTTAAAGTTGGAGATTTGGTATGGATCCATCTGAAAGGAACGTTTTCCAAATCAACCAAATGCTAAGTTGTCCCTAGAGCCGATGGACCATTCAAAGTCGTGCAGAAAATCAACGACAATGCTTACAAAGTCGAACTACCAGGAACATATGGTGTCTCTGCAACTTTTAATGTCGCTGATCTTTCGCCATATTTGGATGATGAGATAGAGCTAAACTCGAGGGCGAGTTTTCTCCAACCCGAGGAGTATGACAAAGGAACTTAAATGCACCACCACCAACCCACTTAAGACCATGCATGCATCACCACCAACCACCATCCATGTGAACCATGTGAAGAGCCCATTTTTTTTTACTATTGTGCAAGTTGTTTGAATTTTATTTCAAGATGTTTGTTGTTGATTCATTGCATCCTTACCATTTCATATCATCCTTGGTTCCTAAAATCACTATAAATAGGGCCAAATACCTTATGTAATATCATCCTTGAGTTTAAACATAAATTGAGAATTTGAGTTTGTGAGAGTTTTCTCTCTTGTTCCTGAGCCAAGTATAGTTAAGAAGAGAATTGAAAAGATTTTAAACTATTCTATTCCACATCTTTTAGAATATTTATCCATTTTCAGATAACTTTATATTTCAAAATTTCTATGAATTTTACATTTTAATAAAACATTAATTTTGTTCTTCTAATACTACTCCTAATTAATTTCATATTTTCAAGTATTCCATCGAATAATAGTCTTGAATATTGTGTTATATTAATTAATACTCGTGAATATATTAGTTTATTTACTATATTTTACTCAATTATTTATATTATTTATTATATTTTTTAATGTCTGTTTGATCAAAATTGACAAATGTGTTTTTAATGGGAGGGAGTAATATCAATTCACAGACCGAGATGTTCTTGGAATCATCAAGCATCTCTCACTAGCTAGTTTGAAGCTTTGCCGTGTTGACCAAATCAAGTCGTGTTATCGTGTATTACTCCAATGCCGTGTAAGGAATACTCCAAGATGATGGATCCATTATAATTTGTGCATTTAACATGTGGGATTGTCAATCACCTTCGTCTAATTTTTTTGGGTTGAAGGATTCTATTTTGTGTCACAAATACACCGAATCACAATCACATACACCCCGGCTGGTGGGAGGCTAATTAATGGTCAAATGCTTGTTGGTATTCCTAAGAATATTTCTAGCTTAATGCTCTGTGCATAGGCTGCCGAATGTTGCTAATTGAAGCAATAATTCAGGCTCACATCCCCCTTTTATGTTATAAATGCAAATTATTGTCAATCAACGCCCCTAGAAATTGAGAGACAACAGCCACGTATAAACAAACCAGAGAATTTTGACTATAATTATTGATTGACAAAATATCATTTTGGTTTGTTTATGCCAATTCGTCTATTAAGTAAGCTAGTTTTCGATTAAATAAGCTATTTCCACCAATAGACCAATCATAGTTTTTCATAACAATTTTATTTATTTATCTTTCTTTTTTATATGAATTAACACCTTAATTACTTTGAATTTAGCGTACAGTATGGAATTAGGTTCCATGAACTTCACTAATAATACATCAATTCACTCATGTATAGCTTAAGCTGTAAGAATCTCCATCATCATTAATTAAAATTAGTTAGTTGATTTAATGAAATCAGAGGCGCATGCAGTTGATCCAGAGAATGTTGATGAGTGTGATCCAATTCAAGGAACATAACATGAACAAGTTAGCTAGCTTTGTTGGCTATGTATATGCAACGCATCCGTCCTTAAAACTTGCTTGTTCCTTGAGAACAGGGCATGGAGACAGTCGCAGCTCCCTTCTTGGCATTCACCCACAATTGACCGCTTTAGTGACTGTGGGGCATGTGGAAAGAATATTATTAAAAACAAGAAGTTGAATTGAGTTCAGTTGCTTACATTACATACACCGCTTAAAAGGATTATAAAAAGGAACCTTTACTATTGGAAATGTTATATTAAAACTTCCATACAGTTAAAATTATAAATTCTTTTATAAAACTTATCAAAGAGTAATATTTTGGTTACAACTTTGTCAAAGCTCTTTTTCTTAAGTGATGTTCTAACCCTCAATAAGTAAAGGCATATATATCAAAGAAAATATCATTAGACAATTTGTGCAATATGTTCACAGCATCCAATATTCAATCGTAGCGGCATACCTGAAGTGACGATACTCAGACAGGAATAGTGATTAGCCGTAAGCCTTACAATCGTTCATGTATAGGAGTCTCACAACTCACTACTCCCTACTTTATCTTTATGGTTTCTTTAAAGACTGCTTTTTTATTTTTAAAATATTTTAACGTAACTATGTAAGATTAAAGGGTTGTTATATGAAATTTTTTTTACGACCATATTGGTAAAATTATATTCTTTATAATCCCAAGATTATCTATGTTAAATTATCAAGGAGATTGAAAGATTATTACAAAAGCGTATTTGAATATCCATGAGAACTGACTGGTGTTCAGACATGTCGTTATTGATATTCTAAATTAATACGCATCCTTGAGAAAGTAGCTTTCCCTTCTCTGATGATGAGATGTCAGGAAAAGAAAAAAGGCGTGGCATGCATATAATTTGGGACCATAATCTTTTATAACTTTGTAAACCCTAGTTTCTAATTAAGCCCATTATAAAATTAGTAACTGGATAATCATGGTATCTACACATAATAAGTCCACACTTAATGAGATGATTTGGGCCCATTATCTTATCAAATCATTTTAATTTGGGCAAAACTTTATAATAGCACATAATATACAATTATATATACAAGTCCACAAATATATCCTTACACATCTTATACGTTATGCCTGTTATTTCTGAATTTGCAACCATTTTCTAATCTAACTTGTCGCAGCATTTGTTCTCTTATAACAGTACACTAAAGCGTTATTACAAAGAGAGTGTGTTGACACAGTGTCTCATACATGGTGAGTATAAATAATATTTCTCCTTTTTTTTTTGTCACACACTCACACACACGGGAGAGGGAGGTTAAGGGACTTATGAGGACTCTGCCTTTGTGTGAGTTGAACTCACATGCCCTCATTTGTGTGGCTTGCCAGAGGCGATTTGATTGCCAATTGACTACAAGGCTCGGCCATAAGAAAATTTCTTAGCTCCTCCCGGAGCCACATAGATCTTGCACCATTAACAAAGTCTTGGTAGGTGTAAGAAGTGTTGGGGCCCACATAAATAAATGATGGAGATGATCTATGAAGGAAGAAAGTTTTTCCTCCTGGAGGAAGGAAGAATCTCTCCGGCCACAGTATTTCTCCCCTTTAAAAGCATGGTCCCGAACATGGCTTTTTTTTGTCATGTTTGGTACATGGTCTGGAAGGAATTTCTCATAATAAGGTTAATTTTGGGCTTGAAGTGGGTTAGTTAAGTCTGTAGCAACGTTGGTTACATAGGGCCCATTCTTACTTGCTTTTGCCCTGTTAACTGAGTGAGGCCGCACACACAACACAACACAACGCAACACAGCACAGCACAAGACAGGAAAAGAAACAACCTGCGAGGTAGAAGATGATTATCCCCGTTCGTTGTTTCACATGCGGGAAGGTAGGTACCATTCCCAAATACTTACTTTCACTGCCTCCGAAACATTAACAAGAAGAAGTTTGCACCTTGTTTCGCAGTTTCGTTTTGAGGTTAAGGGTTTTAGAGTAGAGTTTTTACTAATTCACAGTTTGCACTTTTTTCTGCCAATTAGGTGATTGGGAACAAGTGGGATCCTTATCTCGACCTTCTCCAGTCTGACTACACTGAAGGGTTCCTAGCTCAACTCTCTTTTTTCCTTCCTTTTATTTTTATATTTATGAATTTTGAATTTTTAGTCAAAAGTCTCAATTTTCTTTTTGAATTTTTGTTTTCATTGGCTTATGGGGGTGTGTTACATAACTATTCTTGGTTTTACTATCTATATTATGTTATGGTTGCTTGAATCGAATATGGGGTTCGGCTTGCAGGGCTTGAGTAACTTAAATGCGTTTTTACTTTCTAGGTAGCTGAGCAAATGACTTGACTGTCCTCTGAATGATAGCAATGTTTTAGTTTGAATATGCGAAAGGCGTGTGCCATCTTTTTTGTTTTGTTTGTGGAGCTATTGGTACAATTGAGTGTTAGTTTCTCAAGTTAATAATACCACTATCGATGTTTTGTTAAGTCATTATCTTGTATTTTTAAGTTAAATTGTGTTTGGCATGCTTTGGTGAACAAACATTGCCTGCTTTTATCATGATTGGTGGAAGTGGTTATCACCTTACAATCAGTTAGCGTTTATCCTTAAACACACTTTGTGGAATGTGGATGGCGATGGTTCCCTCTGAATTGTTGATTTTTCTGCACCCCACTTCTGGCATGGAGGGAAATGTGTCAGAAACATGTCTGGTCTATTGAGATCTCAAAAGTTGTCTGCTTATATAATTGTGTTTTCATATGATAGCTTAAATTGCTAGGCTGTTATATCTGTTACTCGAATGATGGGGTGGATATTCATTACCTTATCTTTTTTTCTTCAACTTGCATTTATACGCAAGCAGCATGTCTGGTTTAGGTGCAAACATAATCTTGCTAAAGGATAAAATTGATCATTGTTACTGAATATAATTTTATTGGCATTTGTCAAAAAAAAACTTCGCAAAGGAATATCATATAACGTGAAAATGTAATATAGCTTTGCCTTAAGTACATTGCTTAATGTATATTAGGTAGCATTGCATCAATAGTTAATACTTGAATCCTTGGAAGCATTCTATTGTCTAGTTCCGGTAGATATTAGTTTTCTATTGCAGTATTGACATAAAACGATGGAATGCAGAGATGCACTGGATGCTTTGGGATTGGTTCGTTATTGCTGTAGGCGCATGCTTATGACCCATGTTGATCTTATTGAGAAGCTTCTGAATTACAATAGTAATCTATGTCTCCCTCTGTTTTTCCTTTTATGTGTGTGTGTATGTGTGTGCTGTTTTCTAATATCATTTGGTTTACACTGACGGTAAATTTGGTTGCAGCTTTGGACAAGTCTGACGCTAGTTAAGAAGGCTTCTGGAATTAAAAATGACCAAGATGTTGGTTACACTGCATTTCCTCTGGCTACTTGTCAATGTTTTATTTTATTTTTCACCTTCAAATTGTGGCTCTAGTTGTGTCTAGTTATTGAGATCGGCTATGATAAGCTGGCTGTAGTTGTATCTAGTTATTGAGATTGGCTATGATAACCTGTGGCTTATGTTAGTGCTTTTTACTTTTTGTCAGTGCTATGTAGAAGACACTTTGTTAGCAATGGTAATATAATGATTATGACTAAGTTTTAGAGAACATTTTGCAAGCACTTACAGGAAACTTAGATTATTTATGAAAGTCAAAATTGATACTAATATAGTTTCGTGCCTTCCTGTGTATGTTGCAATTTACACTCATAAAAATACGAATTGCAAAATATGTTTAAGGGAGAATAAGTATGTTTATGGAAGAATGAAATCGGTTGAATTTACCTGCCTCTAGGAAGCTTGCAGGGATTACATTTCAACGGAGGATTTTCTTGTTTATGATGGCTTTATTTGGCTGTTATAATCTCCGTATGATGGAGGGAAAGAATCACTTGTGATTCGAGGGAGATCACAACCAGCCTGCTAGTGTTAAGATGTTGCTATTCTCTGCTGTTCCTCCCTCGAGTCATACATAGCCTAAGCCAAGCAAAGGGCTTCTATTCTGACGATGCCAGAACTAAAACTCCAATTGCAAATGGTTCCGAAGAGGGAAAAAAGAAAAGAAAAGAAAAGGAGAAATTGTAATCAAACCAACTAAACATAGTAGAGTTAACCAGTAAATTTGATTGTGGAGTTGAGATTTGCAATAACATCAGCTGGCAAACAAAAAATGATTTGAGACGTTTCTTCATTACTATGGCCCAACCAAAGTATACCCAAGCTGAGTAAGTTATAATGAGCATTGTAAGCATGGAGTTTCTTGATGCTATTGCATTACACTATCCTTGAATCGAATACCATTGTGACCCAATGCCTCTGACAAAGTGGGGATTGAATGCTGCCAGAGTAGGTGAAAACTTTTGGTATGACTTTAATTTACAACAGTGACCCCTCAGCGTGTCACTACATGGCTTAATGGTTTGATATTTGACTCACCCATTTAGTTCAAAACTTAAAATGCTAGTCTCTTTCTTGAGATCGAACTACTACATCCCACAATTATGAGATAGCCTATTTGGGTTCTCGTGTGTGTTAAAAAGTTTGACTTACTGCCATGCTTTATAGTAACTTATGCCATGAAATTGGTGCATAGCTTTCCGCTTTACAGTTCTCTCAGCTCCATGTACAATGCAAAAGTTTCCCAGACTCCAAATACGCCAAGGCTTACCTTATATATGTGCTATATGGAAATATGGAAAGACAGCTTTTGAGTGGAGTTGTTCATATGGTAACCTACCAAAAGAAGATAATCTTTTCTCTTTGAGAGTAAGGGCTACAGTCAAATTGTTTGCCATCTTCAGATAGATGCCATGTGCAAAGAAGCTTCTTGTTGCAGTTTGATCCCAATAGAGAAAAAGAAACTCAGCTGTCATCACTTTAGTAGTAAATACGTCTCACTAGTCACTACACTGATATTATTATTTATTGGTCTAGAACTCTGATACCATTTTTTTTTTGACAAAATAAAAAAGTAGGATCAGTTCAGGTAATCACTTGGTTGTGCTCTTGTTTTGCTTCTTAAGTTAACTACAAATACGGAGCACTCTTAGTCTTGTACTTCAGCGAAATATTGCTACTTCTTTGGAAAGATATGGCATTGCAAAACTTTTAATAAAATGTATACTGTTAAATCATTATCTACCAAAAAACACGGCAAAATCTACCCAAAAAAATACTGTTAAATCATTTTTATTTCAAGTGATTTTCATTTCCATAAAAGAGGTGTTCCAACCACACTCTTGATGACTTCTAGCTAATAAGATAAAAGTTGAAAGGAGACTTGTCTTTTGGCTCTTACAAGGTTGGGATTGATGTATAGTGTACATGCAATTAATGAACAGGGAAACAGATAGGGGCCATAGTTCAGGATAGAGCCAAATAGCCAAAGTAGAAAAAGGTCAAACAAAAATTAACAAAGGGCACTTATGAAATGGCAACGTGAGAAGTTCTTGTATAGATATGATCTTAAGAATTCATTCTTAGATAGATTCACAAAAAAATAAGTAGAACTTATGGATGAGTGAGTATATATTGAATAAAGTTTATGATAATTATTTTTATTGTAAGTATATGTTTAAATGTGATAAATTTAGACTTATATCCATGTAAGAATTTTTATGAGGATAAATATATAGAATAAAGCAGCAACAAGACAGGTATGTTTGCGGTTCTTGAATCCTACATGTTACACATCTTCATTCATTTTGTTTGTAGGAGTTGACCATAATACATAACTTGTGAAGATTTTTTTTCACATAATTGGACCTTTTGTGGTAACAACTGGTCCCATTTACACTTTATAGGCTTATAGGAACAAGATTGCTGACGCTAGCTGTCTGCAGTAATGCAACAAGAGCAATTTTCATAATAAAGTTTCTCCTTCTTAATGCGCATGAGGCGCAAGAAACAACTGCTATAGCACTTTTAAGATATTTTGATTGGCCTCTGTCCAAAAAGGGCATTGTTATTTTCATGACAGGGTGTGTGTATTTTCACTAGTGCTTTATATTCTTTAATAATTATTTACTTTATATTTGGGAGAAATATTTAGATATACTTAATTAGTATATAAATATGTTTCATATCTATTAATAAAATGACATTTTAATTGGAGCCTCATCTTTCTGTTAATGAATATAGAGCATACTCATGTAGTATTCATCTTAATGCAACTAAGAATTTCTCCTTTTTCACGATATCCTCTCTAAATCCATTAAGGAAACATACAAACAGTTTGAATGAAATTGATAAACGGCTAATAATACGGATATATCCTAGCTCAAAGTGAAACAGAAACATAAAGGAAGAAGTGACACATGCCAGGAAAGCACAGAAAGAGGGGAGATTCCTTTTGAAGTGGTCAATTACTTTTACTGTCTTTAACGAAAGACAAATCCTAAGATGCCTCTTTACCTTCTATATGCACAAGTCTGAAAACTTCCCCTTCCTTCTAGCATGGAAAATTTTGTGCACTTTCAATTTCATTTCGGACACACAGAGGGCTTGGGGAAGTAGGACTGTGGGAGTATCAATAAAAGAGAAAACAACACATGAAACAAACGAGTACTTTAGTCATTCTGCAAAAGCAGCATAGAACTTTGGGCCACTGCCACTAAATGAGAAGTTTGCCAGAGGTATTGATGTTAAAGAATGCAAATAGGTAAAGTAACCATAAACCATGAGAAGAAATTTTAGAGAACTTTGTATAGATACAGGTCACAAATTTTGATCAACATATGGGCCTGATTAAAGTTATTAAGTGCGTTTGGAAAAAAAAATTATTACACAAATATTTTTCCAGTTTGCAAAAAACAAAAACAAAATTGATAATTGGAAACTATGTTTAATCTTTTTTTCGGTAATATACTATATGAAAGGCTCCAACTCTTCAAAACTGAAGAGAAGCAGTTTTACCTTATTTTTTTTTTTTAAAAAAAATCTATTAAATGGCATGTAAATCATAAATATTTTAATTAATTTGATTGTTTATGCAAACATATACTGTGGAGTGCAAGAAGGTGGAAAGAAAAATGTTTGAGTGTCAGTCTTCTTTTAACACGTGTGCAAAAACTTAGGTGTATATTTTGGGTTAGTTCAATTAAATGATGCAATTTGTCTTGTTTTGGCACTTGTTATAATTGATTTCATATATAATTGTAACCTTAATAATATTCTTTTTCATAAGTTATTAAATAAACGACTAGTTTGATGTACTATGTTACCTTAATTTTTTATGAAAAAATAATAGATTAAGAACTTTTAATAATAAGAGATTGATGCAATGAATATAGTATAATATTTATTTTTGTTTAATATTAGATAAAATCTATTTTTTTTTCCTTCTGGTATTAAAAAATATGCACAGTAGAAGCATATTTTTCGTGTAATATATATATATATATATAGAAACACAAATAATAAAATATTAATATATTTTTAAAAATATTTATAATAATAATTTTGAATAATATTAGAATAACAATAGATAACTAATTTACTAATTATGGGGAGAAAAAGGATATTTTAGGACGATAATTTAAAAAGCTAATTGAGTGATAATGACAATAGTCAAAATGGAGTCACCTTGTTGACTTCTTTTATTCATATATATATATATATATATCCACTAAGTCACATCTACATTCTAAAAAAGCCTCACTATTTTGGCAAAAAAAAAAAAACACAACTAAAGAGATAAACTTTCCTTATTCTTAGCACCAGTGTTGGAGTGCATTCTGGCAATGAAAAAACACCGTAAGTACCCCTACCTAAAATCATTAAAGGAAGATGATGACTGATTATTCTTGTCCACCTTCAACTGTATATATACATAAATGCTTCCTTATGTCAAGTGTGCTACCTCTTCACTCTCTCTTTCACACACACCCTCACCCCAACCACACATTATTCTGAAAACCATGTCAACATTGACCCATCTTTTTGATCTTCCTGAACAGATATGTTACGTGCAATGTGGATTCTGCACCACCATCTTAATGGTCTAAACTCTAAACTCTCTAGCTTCCCTTGTTGAGTTTTTCACTTCTTCTTTCCATGTTATGTTGCAACTTTTCTGTTTCCAATTCAAGTCATTCTCTGAGGTGCAGGTAAGTGTCCCATGCAGCAGTTTGTCAATGGTGGTAACAGTCAGATGTGGGCACTGCACAAGCCTCCTCTCTGTTAATATGATGAAAGCTTCCTTTGTCCCTTTCCACCTTTTAGCTTCCCTTACTCATCTTGAGGTAATATTATTGGTGTTAATGGTTGAAATTGTTGAAGTGAGTTCATGTACTTGCTTATCTTTAACTTGATATGTAATTTGTGATGTTGTTTATTGATTTTCAACTTATAAATGCATTTTAATTTGTGAATTTCTGTGTACACTCTCTAGCCACAAGAAGGTAGTTCACACGATGAGGATGCAAACAAGACTATGAACAACCATAATGCATCCATGATGAACTATTCTGATTGTGAGGAAGAGAACCTTACTCCAATGGCCGGTGTTGTGAATAAACGTATGTAAGGCTATTTTTAGTTTGAAGCAAATTTATGATGGCCTATTTTTCATATATGATGAATTTATGTATTTGAGTATTTGATGATTGGATGATATCTCCACAGCACCAGAGAAGAGACAGCGAGCACCATCAGCATACAACCGCTTCATCAAGTTATGTTTAATAATTTAACTACACGAAGTCTTATATATAGACCATAAAACTTCAATTAAATTATGAATTCTAACATATATAATTATTAATTGATTTGATGCAGAGAAGAGATTAAAAGGCTAAAGGCTGAAAACCCTGCCATGGCCCACAAGGAAGCTTTCAGTACTGCAGCAAAAAATGTAAGGTTTTAATTTTTCAGACCCTTAGTAACGTCATCTGAATTTTCAAACATGGAAGTCATTTTAGACTATTGGCGTGATGATGAACCACGTGTATTTCGTGAACGAAGATACTTTTCTAAGCTAACTCTGGTTTTTTTTAGTGGGCCAATTTCCCCCCATATCACTGCAGAGGGGATGAAGAGAGCTGTAGCCAAACTGACCAACTTGTGGATCCGGACTCCAATGTGGAGCTTCATCATGATGCTAAGGTAATAGCTAGATATTACAAGAAAAAAAACCGAATAATTTTTGTTTTCATTTATTAAACCATATTATACTCATTATTACCTTGGTTCTCAAATAAGTGACTTTTACTATGCCAGTTTATCTAAATGGATACCTATTTGAGAACTGATGTACTATAACTTAAACATATTACTTTAGTAATTAAATTAAAGCTTGGCATAATAAGAGCTTCAATTCCTTGGTTGGTACTGTGCAATCATAGTGTTGTTTGACCGTGTCTTCATATGTCACGGAGGAATAATAAAGGTAGGCTCCATTTCATTCAATAGCAAGGACTAATCCTCATGGTACACCTGACCAATCAGTGTGGCATGGAGCCATTTACTAGAAACCTACAGTAGGTAGTTATTGATTATAATAAAGAGCACATGTAGCATATGCCATTGATCTACATGATGACCTTCTCTAAAGGTGATGTGATATTTAAATAATTCAATGTGCCATTTCTCAGTTACCCTCTAAAGATATATTATTAAGATGCTAGCTAGATGGTGTAACACCAGGAAATTTAAAGAAAAGGACTTAAAAGTAGCAGCAACTCTAAACTAAGGCAGACACGCTAATATTGATATAAAATAATGAGTAACAAATGTTTGTGTCTATTGAAAAAAGAACATGTTAATGTAGTCATGACACTGCCCTATGCATATGATAAGTGATAAGTGATAGCTAAGGTAATGTAGATGCACTCAAAATCTAAACATTGTCACAAGTGTATGATTTCATATGCGTGAAACTTTCAGGTCAATGAAGAAGGGCAAGGTTTCCGTGGAAGAAAAGTTCCAAGGAATTCCATCTTGGCAAGGACACCGTTTGAGTGAAGAAACCTCCTCAGCATGCATAACAAGAGAGCTGTATTTTCTGTCTTGACATTAAAGTTAGCCTCAGAACCATTTGCCTTCTGAAGAAAAGATGCTCTAGGGATTGAAAACGAATTAAGTAGGACTAGTTGAATAGAGGGATGACATTATTACCCGAATGTACTCCATCTATTTCATATTAGTAATTATTCTTAAAAAATCATACAATTTTAATCATTAAAAAAAGAATATATTTGACTATAAATTATAGTCATAAAATATATTTACTTTTTAATGTATTAAAATTATATAATTTTTTAAGAGTAACTATGAATATGAAATGGAAGATTAGGTTTTAGGGAGTGATTAATAATTGATAGTTTTGGCTGACACATCTTCACTAGTCTTCAGGATCTCATAAATATGCTTATTGGTTAAGAGTTTGCCTGATATCAATTCTCTCACTCTCAGTAGACAGTGCAAGTTGTCGAGGGCTAATTTATTGCAAGTTATGGTGTCCGGAACCAGAGGATAAGAAGTACGACTAGTAAAAGGGAGAGTTATAGATTAATGCAAGCTTCAAACAATATATTTAACCAAGGAAGAGAAAATTGGATCGGATATCGAACCAGTCAAGGTACTGATTTAAAGGTTTAGAGGTCCGACCGATTCAACGGGGATATAATAAAATATATATTTAAATATAGATATATGATTAATTAGAATATAAAAAATATATTAAATCATTAACATTAATATAATCAACATAAAAAATAAATATATATATATATATATTCATAGGTTTATAAAAATAAATATAATCTATATAAAATTTCTCTTGTCTCAGCATCACAACAAGGTCATAAAAGTATTTAAAAATAATATTTATTAGTGAGCAGCCTGTGAATGACAGAGAGAGAAGAAGGGTAATTCAACAATCTTTATTAGTGCTATTTTTTTGTTCCATTTTTTTTATTTTTGCTCTGTAACTACCACAAGATATCAGTATTTAAGTTTTGAAACCAAAAAAAAAAAAATTCAAAGGCTTTGAACCGGTTTGACCAGTCCGGTTCGCTGGTTTTCCCCAATTTTGACCGGTTCTTAACCGGTTTTGACTTCCTCTAATTTTGGGGGGTTAATTGGACTGGCCAAATGACCAGTTCCCAGTCGAACTGGTTGAATCCGGTCCGATTTTCTCTTCCATGGTTTTAACTCAATCCAGTTCCGTCACATTCATACTAGCTCCAATGACAGCTTTTAATTATAGCTCTTTTGTTTGTGATGATTGCTTAAAATTATTTGTTACGAGAGAGCTTAGATCTTAGAAGACTTTTATCTATTTATTTACGATCCATGGTTTGATGCTTTTAATATCATACTAAAAAATGCTAGGTAGTAAGAATTTGTTTGTTAGAATGATGTACTAACATGTTTATTAAATTTTTTTTTTATATTTCTGAAATTATAATAGTTATTTTGAACTTAAAATCCCGTACATATTACTTAAATTCCTTAACATCAAACCAATTTTAATGGTTTTATGTTTATTAAATTTTATATCAACGATATATATATATTCCTGTATTTTATCTAATAATGATTCATATTTTGTGAAAAAAAAATCTGACAATTACGGTAGCATCACACTTTCTTTAGCCTTGATTTTCTAACGTTACACACAAATTAAACGCGCTACTAGAAAATTACAGAGAAGTACATTAAAATCTTGATCACGCACTTTCTATAGTATAGTCATCACCAATAAAATATAATACAATATTAACCAGCAATAATAAGCCATGATTGATCCATCTTTAACCGAATGGTGACGAAGTTCATCCAGCTCACATTTCCCATTCTGGATGGATTATTCGGTGACTATTCACTTGATTATTTCCAATGTTTCCTTCTTGCTACACTTGGTCCCCTTTGAAAATATCTACCTGAAAAGGAAAATAAGAAACTGAGATCATTATATGCCGCTACTGTATATATGTATAAAAACTGTAGTTAGTTTTAATCCTTATCATTAGTTTTTGTTTTTGGACGTGTTTTTAAGTTTTACTCGGCTAACATCATTTTTAGGATTTATTAAGCTTAACATCTCAACCATAGTGTCGAAAATGAGTGCACCAACTTGGAGCAGTTCTCTGATAAACTTTTAAGAAAATATACATTTGTTATTGTAACTTTTGCTCCACCAGTAAAAGTTTTATATATCCAACAATGTTAATTTAGTTTGAACGTGATTAATTCTGAAAAAATATGTGAAAATTTAGATCTCTTACTCATGAGTGGCCTCGGAGTGGTAACTTGCAAATATTCTCTAAAGAACTCCTTGTTCTCCTTTTGCAGCTCTTTCCACACTGTACAAGGAATATATTTTCACATAACCATGTTGTAGTAGGACCCCCCAATTGCAACATATATATAGAACTA
Source organism: Dalbergia cultrata (assembly GCA_031216105.1). Taxonomy (NCBI): domain Eukaryota; kingdom Viridiplantae; phylum Streptophyta; class Magnoliopsida; order Fabales; family Fabaceae; genus Dalbergia; species Dalbergia cultrata. The sequence goes on along the minus strand of CM062348.1, from coordinate 52,519,456 downwards.
TCACAAACCACATACATATGTGCTATCTTTCTTTAGTTTTTAGGTTGTAGATTTTGAGAGCACCACGATACACAAGCAAAGACGGATGGAAGGATATATATATATATAGGACCTGTAAGTGTAACAAGTGGTTTGATTCCTGCATGCTCAGCTAGTGCCTTTATGCATTGATCTTGACTCATGTGAAAGAGCAAGCATCTCTCTATGAGATTCTGGATCTGCACTCTCCATTCACAAAAGGTGTGAAGCTCATGATGATATTCAAATTCAAACAAGGAAACACAGTACTCTACTCAGAGATAAATGTCCAACATTATATATATATACACACACATATAAAGGAATTGAAGGGAACAAGATATATAGATTACCATCCTGATATAGCTATGTGGGTGGCAATACAAACAAGGAAGGGGGTATTGATGACTGTGATGCATTGTTTTGCTGTGGCAGCAAGCTGCGGACAAAACAAAGAGAACAAAGAAAAGAATAGAAGAAAGCAAACAAATGCAGAAAGTACATGGGAGGGAAGATATTTTTGGGGGTTGTTATATATATAGCAGATAGCAAACAAATGAGTGCCACAGGGTGTTATCCACACATATCTATAGTGAAGGGCCAAAATAGCACAAGAAATCCAAACTACAGATTCACCTCATCTTCTAAAAGATAAGAGAAGTGAAGTGATGTTCCCCTATCACACACTATTTATTTATTTTTGTCTTCTTAATACTGAATTTTTGTGCCGATTCAGACAAAAATGTGGACATGCCCATAGCCACTTAAACTAGGACCTTGGGCTGTTATAGCTTAGTTTAATGTACCTCATTTACTTCCACATTTCAAGGGTCCTACATTCTTGAAATGCCTTCAATATGGGGTGGTCCCCTACTACTGCACAAGCCACTTGCTTTCTTCCATATCAATGAAACAATTGAGGTTCAATTCGAGATCAAAAGAAAACAACCAAAAAATGGAAAAAAAAGAAAAAACCAAGATAGCTAAAAGAAAAGCATTACCCCATCTCTGACCTCACCAGCCACCATTATTCAATTATTACTAACCCCAATAAAAGATTTCATTAGTACAAAAAAAAAAATCGGTAAAGAAACTGCTTGTATCTCATTCAATAAATGGAACTGCTGTAGTAAAAGTCCAGACTCAAGTTCCGAGCAATTACACGCTTGTGCATGCGCCATGCTTCATGTAGTCTTTTACTCAAACGCTTGTTATTAATATTATCAAGTCTCTCTTTTTTATTTTATTTTATTTTTTGACGTGAATTATCAAGTCCTTGAGTACTTCCCATTGACATTTAATAAGGATTTTCAGGGAAATAACCACGAGTTCTAACACAAGTGGTTAGCTAAATTCCTTATGCATCTAATTTGATGTGCAATTCCTGATTATGTGTATGACTCCTTAAGCCTTTGGTTCATCCAAAACACAAAAAAGATTTACAATAGAATTTTAAAATGGACACTTATTTAAAAATGGGAGTAGTGATATTTAAACTCAAACTATAGCAAGATCAATTTTTTACCACGTTTTACTTTCATTGATGACGAGAGAATCTAAAACAAAGGTATCTGATTTTTTGGTAAAGCTAAAGTTTGGCAAAGACCAATAAGTTTTTAAGAAGCTTACTTTGAAACGTTTTAAGAGTAAAGTCAATAATTTTCTCAAATCATATGTTATCTGTAAAGATATTGATTATTCTTCTCTCTCTTTTTTTTGTGTCAAAAGCTATTGACTTTCAAGTGATTCATATAACTTGTTGTACTTTTCATGATTTATTATATTTTTCTCAAAACTTGTTATAGCTATCACGTTTATTAAAGAAATCTAATATTTACATAAGAAGATGTTATATGTATATACTATGACTTGCCTTTAGCATATTTTAACAAATAACACTATGAACGGTAGAGACGGATAAGGGCGGACAGTAGTTCCTCGATTCTGGATTTCTGGTCTTAGTCCTCCAAGTTTTCCCTACGGAATCCAAGGGAACCGAAAAAGTATTTAAATAATAAAAAATTATAAAAATAATTTAACTAGAGTGAAATTTTTATTTTTTCCCAAAAAAAAAGAAGACTAAAAAATAATAAAACAAGGTCGGACCAAGTCATAAACTCTAATTAATATCTTTTCATCATAATTTACAACGCGAAATCTTCAAATTTTAAATCAAATCCATAACCTGAAATTTTTAACATAATACAATATCTTCACAAAATTATAACAGGACATGATTCCCATCTTCATCCTCAAACTAAGGATTTTTTTAACCGCAGAAAAAAAATCCTCAAAAACCCAAACCCCCTCGGATATCTCAATTAACTAATCTAATGAGGGGATTAGAAGGATTGAGCTGAGAGAAAATTTTCTCAACCGATCCTATTGTGACCTAATCGAAACGAGCGGATCTAATGCCACCTTGAATGGACTCCACTAACCCCTAGCAAGATTCAATGTTTCAAACTACAATTGAGACCAACAACCAAAATCACTAAAGTTTTCAAATTAACCATAGGAATCATATGACGACAGACAAAATAGGTCATAAACAAGAATAAACGTTGATTTTTAAACCTTTTTAAAAGAAATTAATGATTGGTTGATTCAACTTGATAACCAGCTAGTGTAATTGGATTTAGACTAATCTCTTATAGGTTGTTTATTCAAACATCTAATTGACGGCCAATTCAGTGCTTACTGAAGGCCAAATGATAATTCTTATTCAGTGCTTACTGAATGATGGTCAAATCATAATTCTTTCATCTCGAGTTCCACCGACAGCATACAAATTGCCCACATGAAATATCACACGGAATACGTGATTATGCCATTGATTTCATCAAATCTTGAATTCGCTGGTCTTGTATTCCGCAGCAAGATACAAGTTTCGCACATTAAATTCATTCTAGTACTCGGAAAGACGTGGTGATTATGGCATTGCTTTTATCTCTATTTATCTTCGAATAACAGTGTTTGGTTTAGAACAAAACGGGTGTTGAAAAGAAGGGAACTGCAATACTTCATTTGGAAAAACTTTTCTGGGAAATTTGGACTTTCGTGAACGATGCAAAACAAACATAGACAAACAGAAGATTTTGTTTAAGTCTATTGTAGAGTTTGATACTGCAGAGAAATGAAATCAATGTACCATTCTGGGGCAACAAACGTTTTTTCCCAAACAATAAAACAAGTGAACCATGCCTAGTTTTAACCAATATCAATTATCAAGCATGAACATTAAGTTATAGGAAAAAGAGTGATCATACATTCTCCTAAAAATCACGTAACATTCCAAATTCCAAAAATTCCACTTGCATGAGTTGTAATTTACATAACACTCAACGATTATTTAATTCATGAGTGAGATTTTGGATTAACTGATATTTAGACAAACCAATTAGGAAGATTATACGAACTAAGTGCCTGATCACATTTGTTTATTTTAGGTTTAAAAAACACGATGATTTTGAAAAACAGAACAGCTTTCCCAAAAGATGTCATACATACCTTGAAAATGAACCTTCTGTCCTCAGTACATTCTTACAAACAACATTCAAATCATCATACAAAAAACACACACGGCACAACACACAACACAACAATCTAATCTAATTTCACAGCAAATGCAAACATATCATCATCCAACAAGAAGTATCCCTAGCAGGGGGAAAAAAAAAAGAAACATCCGCACCAGTCACAAGCAATCAGCAAATTACACAAGTGTCACAACAATTGTAACAGCTCAATTAGACACGTTCTACCTCATTTCACATTATCACAAATATTAACGCAAAATAAAACACTATTAAAACGCAGAGAGACCAATCAAACAAAACAGAGAAACACAAAGGGCTAGCTTTAGCTAACCAGCAGCACTACAACACAACATAACCAAAATCATAAAGCAAATAATAAACAAACAACCATATCAAAATCCTCAAAATTAAACCTTTAACATGATCATAATAATAAAGAGTCTCATTCCAAAACGAAAATTGTCATCATAAAATTGAAACCAACATAGAAAACTAAATTAACAGAAGAAGAAAAACCCTAAGGGGATGAGAATTAAGCACCGGCTTTCTGGTAAACATAGGTGAGGCCGCACTTGCCGCAGTAGTGGCGGTCGAAGTGGTTGGCCATGAAGGTGCCGGCGCCGCACTCGGCGTTGGGGCACTCCTTGCGGAGCCTCTGGATCTTGCCGCTGTCGTCGATCTTGTAGAACTGGAGGATCGCGAGCTTAACCTTCTTGTGCTTGTGCTTGATCTTCTTGGGCTTGGTGTAGGTCTTCTTCTTCCTCTTCTTGGCGCCGCCGCGGAGGCGGAGCACCAGGTGGAGGGTGGACTCCTTCTGGATGTTGTAGTCGGCGAGGGTGCGGCCGTCCTCGAGCTGTTTCCCGGCGAAGATGAGGCGCTGCTGGTCCGGTGGGATGCCTTCCTTGTCCTGGATCTTCGTCTTCACATTGTCGATGGTGTCGGAGGATTCTACCTCGAGGGTGATGGTTTTCCCCGTTAGGGTTTTCACGAAGATCTGCATCTTTGCGGGTTTGGGTTGGGGAGATTGAGCGAGGGTGGGAATGGAAGGCTTATATAGAAAGAGAGGGGGATTAGGGTTAGGGTGTGTAGATGGGCTGGGCCTGCCCATTGAGATTAAGGCCATAATTTTTGTTGGGTGAGGTCAAGGAGGCTTTCCAGACCCAAAAAAAACAAAGAACCATGGAGCTCATGACAAAATGGGCCAATAAAACTCTTTCTTACCGCCCTAACCCAAAATAGAAAATGCTTTATTTTTTTTTTCAAGAATTTAATTGTGTTTCTGACAACAAAAAAAGAAGAAGAAGAAGATTTCTTTTTTTTTGGGTAAGGAATTTTCTAAATTGTATTGTAATAGTAATATTAGACTTTTATGAAGTGATTTGATTATTATATATTATTATATTATAATGTGAAAATATTATGCAAGTAAGAAAAAAAATATACTTATATTATGCAAGTAATTTAATTAGTATATGTATTATGAAAATTACACTCATATCAACACATTTTAATTGTTATGCAAATAAGGAAAAAAATTTAACCGTTTAGTAATAAAACTTAAGCAATTATGATATGGATTTGATTTAAGCAAAAAAAAAAATTATACAAATATTTAATCATATATAATTACATCAATAAAAATGTTTCATTTTACTGTCTACTGTGTTGAAAATTTTACTCATGGAAGCACATGATTGTGACAATAGATCAAAATTAATTATATGACTAGAAAACTATTCTGCCTTAAAAAAAGAGAAAAAGGAAGAAAAAAAAAAAGGAGAGTTTTGATAATCGAAAAATATCATAATCGTGTTGGTTGTTTGTTTGTAACTGAAAAACCAGACACACTATGCAGGTAGTCTTGGCATCTATCTATCTATGCATCAGTTCCATTTGTGGTTTCAGCCATTCCTTAACCAGTCCATAATCCATTGTTAGCAAAGCAAAGCAAACACAAGATCCATTCCAAGTTGGCAACATCGATGCGATGGTAATAGTAGCATTATCGGCATCACCATCTCCACTCCCGGGGAGAAACCTCTTCTCCTCCCTCCCCTCCACACCACCACCGCCCCACGACCCCTCCATCTCCGCCGCCACACCTCAACCACCCATCCCCATCCCCAAATACCCCCCTCCCCGCAAATCCCAACAAAACCCCGCCCTCAAGCTCCACAACCGCTCCAACTACTACAAGCCCATCCCCCCCGCCCACCCCGACGGCGGTCCCATCGCCGCCTCCTCCGACGGCGACCGCTCCGTCGTCATCGGGGATTCCGGCGTGTCGTACCTGCTCCCCGGCGCCCCTTTCGAGTTCCAGTACAGCTACTCGGAGACCCCAAAAGTGAAACCCGTCGCCATCAGGGAGCCCGCCTTCCTGCCGTTCGCCCCTCCCGCCATGCCCAGGCCATGGACGGGGAAGGCCCCCCTCAAGAGCAAGAAGAAGAAGGACAACAAGATCAAGTTGCTCGAGTCCTTAAACCCAGCTCTTCCTCCTCCGCCTACCGGGGTGAAGCAGGTGGAGATGGCAAGACCACTGAAGCTTGGCAGGTACACCATGGATCCCGGGAAGACGAGGGAGGAGATACTAGGGGAGCCGCTCAAGAAGTGGGAGATAAGGAACCTTGTTAAGCCTATGATCTCCGATAATCGCCAGGTTAATCTTGGTGAGTAATTCTTGATTCCTGCTAAATGCAGTAGAATAATGAAAGATGATAGATAGATAGCTGGATAGATGGATGGATAGAAAGTTTGCCAGAGCAAAGTGGTATAATGCCCTTGAGCTTGAAGGATAGCTAAGATGTTGAACCGCAAATGAAATCGAATATTATCACTTTTTTCTTGCTCTGGGAGCTTATGAGAATTTCTCAAAAGTCGAAAGGCAATTGTTGGATAAGTTGCAGTAGTGGAGACAACTTATCTATTGAACAGTTATGATCACTCTTGCAAAAATTTTGGCTATCTTCTTATCATTACTATTTATAATGTTGTCATTGTTGGTTTGAATTGTCGATTTCTTATGTTGATTCTCTGAGTGCGTTGTTGCTGTCGTTTATGATGACGTGTGATTTTGATTATTAGTTAAGTGTGTTACTTGAACTTCAACTGTTGGCCTGTATGGCTTTTTGGCAACAATGGGTTGAATGTTGTGAGTTCAGGTAAAGGACTGTGTTGATGATGTTTAATTTTTTATGGTTTAGGAAGGGATGGATTAACGCATAACATGTTGGAGTTGATACATTCGCATTGGAAGCGTAGCCCTGTTTGTAAAATTCGTTGTAAAGGTGTTCCCACTGTGGATATGGATAATGTTTGTCATCATATTGAGGTATCCATTCCCATTTCTATGAAATTGAGGCCCCTGTACTTTGCAGTTCATGAGTGTAGATCTCTTACCTTGAAATATGTTACTGATCAATCAACTGGTGTAGCCTTTCTTCTCTTTTCACACCATTATTTTTTGTTGTACATTAAAATAGTAAGACTATAGCAATATCCAATTGAAGCATTTTGACATCCTTTGTTTAGTTGAGGCATTGCGCTTCTATGTACATCCTTTAAGGTAAGTCCTCATTGTATGGTCAGATTGAGATATAGATCTTTTTATGCTTTCACTTTTCTTATTACCTCTTCTTCCCTCCAATCATAGTACAATATGTTGACAAAGGAAACAGATTAAATATGAGGCGTGGATGAAATTTAACATCAGTCAAAATTTTTCCCACTAGATGGGGTGGGGTTCATGGGCAAATGATGTCAGTGTCCTAGCAAAAACTATGCATGTAAGTTGATCATTGCGCAGAATTATTTCTTTGCTTTGAAGTCAAATCTTCATATGCTATGACAGGATAAAACAGGGGGAAAAATAATTCTTCGCGTTGGCGGTGTTGTTTATCTTTTCTGTGGAAGAAATTACAACTACAGTGCTCGACCACAGTATCCAGTGATGCTCTGGAAGCCTGCTGCACCTGTTTACCCAAAACTTATACAAGATGCTCCAGGAGGATTAACAAAAGCTGAAGCTGATGGATTACGAATGAAAGGGAAGGGCCTTTTGCCAATATGTAAATTAGGTAACCATCTTGGACTATCAGATCTGTTTTACTAATTCACAAAAGCTCATGTTGCATGAAGAAATTTGGCGATCAATCTTCTCTCTTGTCTTTATTTTGGCTTGCCTATAGCAACTGAAGTCGTAGAAGGTGAGTCAAGAGTCTGCCTAAAATCAGATTCTTTAGGTTTAACAGTTTATGAAAGTGGCTGAATTGCATTTTGGTGCCATTAATATCAGTGTGAGTTCTGAAAGTCTACAAGATGTTGTTTGGAATTTATCTTATTAAGTCCCATGTCCAACTAAAAGATTTAAGCATATGATATGCTTTTGACTTATGATGGGCTTGTCAAGAAGGAATATCTTTAGGTCAATAGAGTAAGATAATGAAATTGAACTTGCAATAAAAGGAGCTGAAATGTACAGTACTCTTTATTGATATGGACATTCATCCTGCAAACTACTCTTTTTGGCTTGGAGTTTCTATTGATATTGAACTCTTCTTTTGGGATAACTGCATATGTTCATTTAAGACACTGAGACTGAGTTATGGCTTTTTTTCCAAATTTCAACTTTTAATTTGCTTCTTTCTTGTTGCAGCCAAAAATGGAGTCTACATCTCACTTGTAAAGGATGTCAGAGATGCTTTTGAAGGAAGTCCTTTGGTGAAGATTGACTGCAAGGGACTGGATCCTAGTGACTACAAGAAATTAGGTGCCAAGCTTAAGGTATCAGATAGGAACTGGTATATTTATGTTCCTGAATATGAGAAAACTTAGCTGCAAGCCCTTGTTACAGTTGAACCTTCTAGCACACACATGGTTCAAAAGTGTATCAGTATCTAGATAAGAAGCTTCCTTTTTTTTCCCCATAGGTGATGGTGCATAAGTATTTTTTTGTGGGACTGGGACAGGTTTATGCTTGACACAAAATTGTGATATCTGTGCTAGGTAGTAAGTTAATAAGGTCAATTCATAGTGTACTAGAAAGCTACATCATGCTCAAAGGAAATGATAACAAAATATAAAAGCTTTGGAAATGAAAATTAGATTTGATCTGAAGTGTTTGTTCCTAACGTAAACCTTCTTCTCTTATTCTATTAAGGAGACACAGTTTGGCTTGTGATGGAATTCACTTATGTTTGGTGGAAGCAGTTGGCAAGCTGTCTTTCTCTTTGTATTTATATATCAGGTTCTTTTATCCCCTAAGTAAATAATATAATTAGATTAACCCTAATGTCTGAATGATGAAATTCAAAATTTACCTACAACAATGAATGCAATTCTTTGTGAAGGCTTCACTTGTTGATGCATAAGTGCTTGTTAGGAAGGAAAGCAAGAATTGGGTTCTAAGGAATCCAAAACTGGAGAGATAATACAGCAGAAGTGATAAATAACTATAACATTTTCTAACTGCTAAAAGTGACCATCAGGTCTGTCCTAGAAATTTGAAGGTACACTTATCGTTATCTAGGGAATGATTATTTCATCATAGAATTTTTTGCTTTGCACTACCAAAATAGTTCATCATCTATATATACATGTCAAAGGACAATGCTTTTGTTGCCAGAATTCCTTATGTCTCAGCTCTGGAGAAGGGGACTTGTTACAATATATTACTGCAATGTAATATGCTTTCAACTTTGAAATTGAAATGCCTCTGACGGGTCTTTGTTTCATAGAACATAGTAATAATGTGCTCTATGCAGTGTAAATGAGTACGCATCATTTATATGTCCTTTTAAGTATTGCCATCTGTCAGTTGGGAGTATTGTGATGCATGTATGTTGATCTTGTCTTGGCAGGATTTGGTTCCTTGTGTGCTGTTGTCTTTTGATGATGAACAGATATTGATGTGGCGGGGCAATGACTGGAAACCAAGATACCCAAAACCTCCTCCACTTTTTAGTGCTGCGGAAGCCGGCATTACAGGGAATTTGGAAAATAAAGGTACGTCTTAAACCATTTTGTATTTGCACGTCCTGTCCCAACTCCCAATTGAATTCTTGTACAGTATATGTACGTACATACATACATTGTGTGTACATGTGTGTGTATTTTGAGATATTCTTAATGAAGAGTAAGGAAGAGATGAGGAGGAGTTCCTCCTATTTACTTTTTTATAATATGCATGTATTTTAAACCATATTAGATTCCAATTTTTTATTATATTCCCTCTTGTGGCATAGATAATTATGTATGATGTTCTGCTTATTTTGTCCACTTGTTGAATATTGCCTGACCATATGGTAATTTTCATCATTGGTTGATACTTAATATCATTGGCTATGCTACGTCAACATGATGTTTTATCAATATTAATCAGGTGAGACCGATGATAATCAATCCAACATGGTGAAAACAAGCCCAAAAATGTTGTCTCTGTGGACGCGTGCAGTCGAGTCAAGCAAAGCTTTGTTGCTGGATGAGTATAATCTTGGTCCTGATGCCCTCTTGGAGAAGGTAGAGGAATTTGAAGGTATTTCACAGGCCACGGAGCACTCCTATCCAGCATTCATTTCATCAAATCAAGATGATCCTAAAGGTTCAGTTACAAGCTTTGAAGATGGCACAGGAGACAACTATTCCAGTGATGATGGCTTACCTACTGAAGATGAAGATGATGATGATTTTGATGATTATGATTATTACCATAATGATGAGTATCATGACGATGACTCGTATGTTGTGGACTCATCTGCTGAACCCGGATCATTACCTATTGATTCGATTGCCAACAAGCTGAAACCAAAACTAGAATAGTACAATCATTTTTTTATATATATTGCTATGACAACTTGAAGAGCTTGCGTATTGAGCAAAAATAGCAGGCATGAAATTTAAAGTTATAAATAATGAGATAAACATAAGAGTTTGATTTTTATGTAGTGACAGTGTAAAATTGTTTTGCACTATTAATTAATAGAAATTCAAAAAAGTGTCAAATCATGTTAGATAACTATTCATTATAATAATTACTAATCATGGTTTGACATTTTCTTCAAATTTTTTTAGTTGGCATTATAAAATTGTCCTACATTGTTTGATATATGGAAATTAAACTCCAAACATAATTAGCTGTAAATAGCCGATTGATCGTTTTCTTTGATACATTTTTACGGTTTATGAATTGGGTAATTCTGTTTTTATGAGCCAACAACAGCATCATAGGACTCGTGTGTGTCCTCATTATAGGATAGATCGGCTTAATTTATTCAGATTGAAAAAGAAAAACTCATGCCAAAATAGGAAAACTTCAACTCAACTCCACATTCATAAATTTATCAAAACAAACGTCGCATTAACAAAAGGCAAGAATTTGACACGTGACACTGACATTGACGCAATGGCTAAAAGACGCAAACTTGAAACTGACGTAAGTTTAAGAACTTTGGGGGGAAAAAAGTAGGAAATAGAAAATAATATGGTGGTTGTTAACTTGTTATAGATAGATGATAGGTGAAACGCGTTTCGTTTCTCTCTTGTGTAGTTGCAATGACATGGTGATGAATGATGATGGTTCTTCTCTTGTTCTGTGATCCCAGTAATGTGATTAGGATCAGGCACCAAACCAAAAAGACATGTGCCCTTTTTTCTATTTGCATTGGAAATTCCTTGTGTTGTGGGTTACAGGGACTTACGTTGTTCACACAATCTGATTCCTCCCTCTCTCTCTCTCTCTCATGCCCTGAAAACCAATTAAAGGAAAAAGCAAAGCATCTTCTTCTGCCTTGTGAATTTCACTTGTCAACAGTGAGTGCCACCCCTTTCTCTCTCTCCATTAGGAATCAATCATATTTTTTTCTTTTTTGTCATTTTTGGTTTTTCTTCATTTGGATGAAGTGTTCATCTTTATGTAACTTTTGGGTGAAACACCTCTCAAGTAAGGAATCCAGGTTTTTTTGCCTTCATAAATGGATAAGCAAGCTTGTTATGTTATGTACCTGAGTTCTTATTTTCAGCTTCTTTTATCCTTCACTTGAGTTTTAATATTATTATTAAGGAGGATGATCACTTCAAAAGACTGCTTCAGCTTTGAATGTTTTTACTGGTTTTTTGTGATTTAGCTGATTTGTATTTGAAACAAAATGCATTTCTTTTTTTAGCATCTGCTAGTTGTGACTCCTTTCCTTCACACAATCATGGCCTATTTTTAGTTTGAATTTTCTCGATGCGTAAATTTGGCTGCTGATGGAATTCAATTCATACCGTGCTTGATACAAGTAGGATTTTGGTGGTCTTTGTGATGTCCCTTTAAAATTCTTTTCAAGTTTTCATTTTATATCTTGATGTGATTGTTGGAAGTGTGAATTGAGAATTTGAGATGCCCTTGAATAATTATCATCAAAAAGGGTAGCCTCTTGCATGAAGCTTCCTCCACCATTGTATATAGAGCCTTGAGAAATACATCAGGAACATATACTTAGTGGAGCTAGTATACCTAACTCATGAGTTTCTTCTCAGGATCCTCAGCCCATACATGGCAACCCACCACGACTTCAGATACTACTGCTACAAGTTATTGGTTGAATTGGAGGTTCTTCCTCTGTGCACTATGGATTATGACGTCCATGGCTCTAGCATTCTTCTTAATAAGGAAGAATGAAGGGTTCAAAAATTCAGAACCTGAGAGCACAGAAGATCAAAGAGAACCACCTGGATTGGTTTATGAAGATGAAGCATGGAATACATGTCTTATAGGGATTGATCCTTCCTGGCTGCTTGTTTATAGAATCTTTTCTTTTGTTGTGCTTTTGGCTTTGATCATTGCCAATGTGGCTCAAGATGGAGGGGGCATATTTTACTTCTACACTCAGTAAGCTACATCAAGCATATATATCTGTATAATCTAATCTTGCATGCATACACATTCTTTCTTTGGATAACAACAGCTGCCCAAGACTCCTACACTATTGTGCAATACCTTTATTTTTTTTCTCCTTTCATAATTAGAAAATGTTCTGCCTTTCTTTATGTTAAATTTTCACTTGTTTCATTGTCAATTTATTAAGCGAGATGTTTTGTTAAGTAGTTATTTATTTATATAACCTTTAGGACTCATATGTCAACAATGGAGAGAGTTTGTCAAAAGTGGAAGTGCTTATTGATATCTTGCATTTATTGTAGTATTCATTAGTCATGGGACCAAAAATGGATAGGAGGACGGAAAAGGGTCACATTATTGATTGATACAATAAAATGCTACTTTTATAAACAGCTCTTGTTTAGTATTCTGATTTAATAACTGTGTTCTTTTCTTTGTGCTGATCAGATTGACCTTTACTTTGGTCGTCATTTACTTTGGGGTAACAATTCACGTCTCTAACTCTTGCTATATTGTAATAAAAATTCTGGCATGAAATTGTCTCCACCAAGTGACTTGAGTTCTCAATTTCACTTTCAGCTTGCATCATCTTTCTCATTCTATGGATGTTTTTATAAACACAATGGAGACACAGTAGATCATGCTTCTTTAGATGCAGAACAAGGCATTTACATGGCTTCCTCTCTTGATGGAACTTTAGCTGTGCCTAACCTGCCCAAGAGTCCAGATGGCCATCAGGAACCTCATGCTCGCGAAATTGCTGGTGTATGGGGTTACATTTTTCATATAATTTATCAGGTAATTCTTTTTTTAATAATTTTTTTGCACAGAATTTTTTCCTGTTTGATATTATTATATAAACTAATATGGCATCCAGGTTCTCTTCTATGTCTGACAAAGACTACAAATTTTGTGCATAAATTTTGTTTAGTCAGGAGTCAGGACATGTGATGTAATGTAACAGATTTTGTAATCATAATATTGGTTTTGTAATCATAATATTGGTTTTGTAAACGAAATTGGATGTGGTTGAACAGGGCTGTCCTGAAGCTGGAAAAAATATAGTTGAAATGGAAAGTGCTTTAGGCAATTCATGGCTGGCAAATGGTTTGCTTGATCAAGCTTAACCATTTGATATGGAAGGCTGTCATTGTTCATGCTATTTAAAATTTTGTAGTCTTGGTTTCCAAATAACAAATCTTGTTTGGCTTGTCCATGATGCCACATAGATTTTGTGAGCATTTATTAATGTATCATAGCAATGGCATACATTTCGATCATAGTCAATGTGATGAAACCATCTTTCCCAAAAGCTTAAGCCTAAGGACAGAGGCACATGAATGATTTTATATCTAATAATCGGGATACTGATTTGATATAATTGTTTTATAGACATTTTAGGTAGTGAAAATTGTACTGTCTTCACCTCAGAATAGTTAAGAAAGTTTACTGCTATTTTAACCTATGAGCCATCGGCTGTAAGGCAAATTCTTTGAGTTTAAAGCAATTCTGCAGTATGCTTCATTTGAGCAGTAATTAGTTAGGCTGGCCTTTACCAAGAAAGCTAATGAGTCTTTACCTTCTTGTTTGAAAAAAATGCAATACACATGGGGTTTCATTGTGTGATCAACTAATTTTAGTCAGTCTCATCAAGTATTTTTCATTAAACTAAGGCAATCTATTGATTTCCTCTTTCTTTCTTTCATTTCCTTTTGAATATATAGACTTGTGCAGGTGCTGTGGTTCTCACTGACTCTGTATTCTGGTTCATCATTTATCCATTTCTGACAGCCAAAGACTACAGTCTGGACTTTGTAAGTACGACCAGCATATGTGATTAATAGGCGCCTGTTGTTTGAAATACCTCAATGTGTGATCAAGTAAATATAAATAAATTTTAACTCGTAATTAAGCTGCTTTTCTTTCATCTCATCATCTAAAAATATTTGCACTTTTCAATCTGCAGTTGATTTTTTGTATGCACTCCATTAACGCTGTTTTCCTGCTCGGTGAAACATCACTGAATTGCATGGTGAGTTTAGATTTTACTTACATATGTTTATTTTTCTTACTAATCATCCAAGTTCTTTTTTTTTTTTCTTTTTTGGCTTTTTTGGACTTGTATCATGTTCAAAACTTAGAAGTCACAGCTCACAACTACTTATTCTGAACATATGCAGAGATTTCCAATGTTTCGATTTGCATATTTTGTCTTGTGGACATCCATATTTGTGATTGTTCAGTGGATCATCCATGCTTGTGTTTCAGTTTGGTAAAACATTCTGTCCATTGTTTTGATTTTGTACACTTGACATGACTTTGGCTTCCTTTGTAATTGGTAACGTTTTGTTACAGGTGGCCTTATCCTTTCCTTGACTTGTCATCCCCATATGCACCCTTATGGTATGTTCTCACATTATTATGAAATTTTAGTGCAAGTCTTCAATTGTGACAGATTTTAAACAAACTAGAAAAACAAGAAGAGTAATGTTAAATATCCATAAAAAATATTGACACGGTCTTTCATAGATTTCTTATTAATTTAAAGATTTAAAATTATATCACATTATTCTGATAACAAAGTTCTGACAGAGCTTTTGATCATTAATATTTAGTATTTTCTAAGTAAAATTCAACTGAATAGTGAATGTGGCAATTAGTTATGAAATTAATTCTAGTAAATTATGCCTGCTGGTTCAAATGATGATACATGTATATACATTTCTTGCCATGTTGGACTTTCAGGTACCTACTTGTGGCTCTGATGCATATTCCATGCTACGGCATCTTTGCTCTAATAGTGAGGTTGAAGCACTTTTGGTTATCAAGATCGTTTCCTGGGTCCAACCGCTTTGTACCGTGATAGCATATTCCACAGTTAATGTTAATCATTGGATCAGGACTACCTTTGTCCTAGCAAATGTATGTTTAAAGATTAGATTTGGATAATATACCAGCTGTTATACCGAAAAAGAGAGTTAGGAATGCAGATTGAAGTTTACATATTCGAGAAGTTGCTAGGTGTGTTATTTTCCAGCTCCTAGTTAAAAGTAACGATAGTAGTATAATCTATTGGAAGAACATGACTAGCTCGGAACGTTGAGTTACCGAGTTAGTATGTTGAGCTTGTGTTTGGATTAGAATTTACGAAGTGACTTTGAATTAACTTAATTTCGGCTAAAAGTTAACTTATTATAACATAATATGATAGAGATGTGAGAAGCTAGCATTGGTTAAGGATGCCTAAAATAGTTAATTTTACAGTTTTTTAGTAAGTCTCGTGTTTTGAAAACACACAACTTATACTTCCCAATGTGAAGTTTTTTCTTTCTAACTCTTTAGCCAGTGTCCTTATTAGTTAGATAGATCCTATTTTAAAAAACTTAAATTTTACGAATTAATAATGGAAAAATATTTTATATAATTGTTTAATCAAATCATTCTATTTATATAATTTTTTAAGTAACAAGCTAATCATATTTGTTTATAAGACAATACAGATATATCATAATAGCCAATATAATCGAACTCAATATGTATTGTATCTATAATTTAATTTATAGATCATTGTATTGGATTATGTGATCATATGGGATTGGTCATAGTCAATGTAAAACAAAACTTATTTTCACATAATACTATAATTTAATTTATAAAAGAATAAGTTAGCATAATATATATGGGCTAATTTTAGTTTTTTTTTTTTCCTCGGGATATCTATTGCCGAATGCAATGAACAATCCATTTGCATGCTACTAAGCCCCATTTAATGGGATAGATACTGGCTACATGTTTTAAAGTTGTTCAATTCTCAAGACGACAATTGAACTCTTGATATTTAATTGAGGAAGAGAAGTTGATCCTTATCCCTCACATTAGTCCCATGATTAAGTTGTTTTCATTTTAAATTGATAAATTAAAAGTAGTTAATTTCTATTTTAATAATAATTATTAGTATAACTATTAAATATAATTGGAAATATGTTAGTGATAATAAACAATTGTTTGACACGGTTTCAAATTAAGAGTATTTTACCAATTTCAAAATGGAAGTCTCAAAAAGAGAAATGATAGTCGGAAGAAAGTGACCACATATATATGTAGCCATCACTCCCCATATATTTTCAAGAGATAAAGTTGATTACATAGGCGACATGATCATCATGTCCAGTCATAACTGGAGGCACGCACGTAGTACAAGAGCAACGAACCGGACAAGAGGCACCCAAGTTGTCCAAGAGCAACTATATTACATCAGAGAAGGACTTATTTACCTTTTTTAACAAGAGGTGCCAAATTAAAGAGGGTGATAATGGACTTAACTTGCCATGTTGGCATTGTAGGCATTGTCCACTACCAAATTGGGTACCCACACAATTGCCTTATTGCCAATGAAGTGGCAAATAGTGGTATCTCCAGGGTTAACTTTGAGTTGCTCATAGAGAAACTCAGCATTCATGGCAGAAGTTTCATGGTGGCAAACGGCTAGTGCCTTAGTTCTGGTCCCATCAGCAGCCACCATTGGAACCATGTAAACTGTGGTTTCATGGATTTGATGGCAGTAAAAGACCACCTTTTGGAAATTCAACCTATGACACATTACTGCCTTGTCTCCAAGTTTATGCACTCCTTCAATGGTGTATTGGTCCTGCTTGTCCACATAGGAACTTGAAAGTGGTTGAATGTTCTTCCCTAGCTTTGAAATGGCAAAACCAACCGTTGTTTCCAAGGATTTTGCACAGTATCTGTGTTCTCCGTGAACGGGCTGCGTCCTTATGCAAATCTCCTCATAAGCATTAAACCCCTTGAATTTTTCTTCGTACTCTTTAATGCTACTGTTACGTCCAGGCCATATACGAGCACCAATAGGTTGAGAGAAGTTATTGTTGAACTGTAAGTTCATCGTTTTTCCTGGATAAAGGTCATGATCGAAGAATATGTCTTCTGGGTTCCGAATGTCATTGCGTTGGCTAGGAAGATAGTCAGTTTGAGCATCTGGGTAATCAAAATATCCAGAAATGTGTTAGTACTGTTGTACTTTCTTATAATTGATAATTTGATATGATATAATTTGAGAATAATTTCTAGCCAGCCATATGTTGTACAAGCGGTCCTGATAAGAACATTGAATATAATACGATATAATATGTGAATACAATAATTTCATAAAAATGTATATATGAATATGACAATATATCAAATAAAATATTATATTTATATCGAATATTTACAATAATCTTATTCAAGATAATAAATAGAGTAATAGATAAAATAAAAACTCTTATTTTTTGGTTCAAAAAACTGGTCAATGGCAATTGAAGTGAAACGTAACAATAGTATGTGATGCATATACGTATACCATACACATACAGTTAGCAAAACTCATATATTTTTGCACCTCTTATTTTTTGGTTCAAAAAACTGGTCAATGGCAAAGGAAGTGAAAGGTAACAATAGTATGTGATGCATATACGTATACCATACACATACAGTTAGCAAAACTCATATATTTTTGCACCATATATATCATAGCTGGGCGCTGAAAATGTGATTAAAATAATCAATAAGAATTAAAAAAGTTGTTAAATCATATTAAGTTAAATATGACAACAACAATATATTTCAACCTTCAGCGCGAGGCTTCAAAAGCTCTTTCAGAGTACTGGGAATTGGAATGTTAGGCCAAATTGCCTGCCAATAATCTTCACTAGTTGTCGACTCACGAGCATGGTTTGCCCCCATAAGTGCAATCTGCACAATAATATATGTTCAAAAAATAAAGATCGCACATATATAAAATTTTGCGTTGATAAAAAGCCAAATTATAAGCATTTCTTTTGTGTGCTGGTTTACTTAATTTACATAAAATCAACAATCGTAATTAAATTAGCTTAAGTGAAAAAAAATATAAAAGGATTATAAACTTTTCTAAATTTTGGTTACCCAAATTTACCTGCTAGAATAATTCAACGAGTACTTTGTCTTTTGGAGTGATAAATGAATTATATTATTTTGCTTCATCTAATTACAATAACTATAATTTTTATAAAAAAATTAATATTGAGAATATTTATATGAACTCTATCACTGTTCAAGCGGGATGCATCCGCTATGAACTTTGTAAGTAGAAAGATTCTAATTATTTCAGGAAGCTAATTAGAAATTTAAGTTTAATTATATTTTTAGTCCTTATAAATACATTTTATTCTGGTTATATGATCTAAAATTTTTTCTTTGATTTTAATTTGATAAATTTTTTCTTTGATTTTAATTTGATCCCTCTCCCCCCTCCCTCCCCTTTCCTTTTTTCTTAGTAAATGTCGTTCTAAAGTTTTATCCCAATAAATATTTTTGAATAATTGTTTAGTCATTATAAATATTATAAATTTGATTTTTATTGTTATAAATATTTTAAGGGTATTGTTTTTCTTTTCATAAATATCACTAATTAACATCCAGTATATGTGAAAGGGTGACCAAAAACACAATGATAGAAAAACAAGTATCAAAATCAAAAGAAAAATTGTAGAGGCTAAAATCAAAACAACCCATATTTATGCGGACTAAAACATATTTAAACCTAATTATTATATGTACATACACTTGGTTCCTCTCTTCTAGTTTGAATCTTTGAGCCTTTCCAAAACCTTTGGAAAAAATGTGCATACAACTTCCAGGCCATAGAGATAATACGTGAAAAGGGCCTAAAATAGAACTGAAAACTTAACTAGTAAAGTAACATGCGCGATGCACAAGAAATATATACATAATTCAAAATAAAAAATATTCCATAGTATCTAAAGAAGAAGAATAAATTGGATAATAGAAATAATAATTAAATAACAATGATTATTAATTATGATATAGTTAAAATAATAATAATGCTCAAAATGATTATATTTAAATAATCATTTGTGAAAATAAGTGTACATTTTCAATCATGCATTTTCTCATCATCAGTTGCAATCATTTAAGATATTATCAAAGTGTGATATGTGACATAGAAAAAATGAAAAAACAAAAATGTGAACTTAAGGTGTCAAAGTTACGTAAATAAATTGATATAATTATTAGTTTATGTAAACATAACTTAAATTTTCTAACGTTATATATATATAACATTAACTGTAATACGTGCACTTGGTGTGACCCTTGCAATATGTATATATTTTGTATCAACCATTTGTTTCTTATAGATAAAATTAAAGTACCCAATAATTACAATAATAAGATGTAGATCTATATGTTAGCCATTTGAATTCAACATTTATAAAATTATTATTTTATGACAATTTTCATTTTTAAGCAAATATAAATATCTTAAATAATCTTTTAAAAAAATAAATTAGGAGATGATTCAAGTGAAACGAGTGTAACTTTGTGAGAATGAGGAGAGCAAATATGAGTAGTATAACTATATATAGATGATTAAGATTGAAAATTAATTAATAATAATTAATGTTCACATAATTATTTAAAAAAATTATAATATTTTATATTTTAATCATAATCATTCATGCAAGATTCAATGATTAAAATTTGCTCCCTCAACTCTTACAATAAGTCATCTTTCTTACTTGGATTGCACCCTCTTAATTATATAATCATATGTAAAAATAAAATAAAATAAATGAAGAAGTTTAATTGGGTATCATTGGTGCTGAAATTTCATAATTGAATAGCATGGATGGCAAAAAATTTTGAGGAAAATCAAAAGTACCATATATATATATTGATCATTGGAACATTTTCATCGTCATCGAAGTAGCTAGCGAGTGAAAAGCACGCAAAATATGAGACATGAACAACTGCCATGTATGGTGTCAATTTAGATGTCTTGTATGTTGATCACCTCAATTTTGCAGTGACAAGTTAGTAGAATTGGTATACGGATAGTATAAAATTAAAAATATTTTATTTGAATAATTTTTTAAATAGTGAGTATAAAAGTTAACTATTATGACTTATATCCTAATACATAAATAGATAGTTATGAGTAAAAAAATCTTTACATTGTTAGCACATGACCAAATTTTTTATATACATAAGATAATAATTGTCATTTTTCTTATGATTAATATTTATTTGTACTTTTAAAAATATATTATCCATCAAAATAAAGTGACATGATAAAATTTCAAATCATTTTTAAATTGTATAGATTTTAATATACTTGATTCACGGGTAAGAACTTCAAATTATACGATTGAATTGATGAAATTTTATATCCATTAAAAGTTATTGAAAGGTATAAGTATACCAAGACCTACACCCGGTACAAACAGGACCCCACACACACACACACTTTATATTTATAACTAATATGCAGCAATGTTGTAAATCCATTTTAATTTACACTACCAACTAATAATTAAAACTTAACATATCACTATAATTTTAATAACTACTGCACCACTTTCTCCTAATTTTTCTTACCAATTAACTCACATGACAAGTTTTAATTGGTTGACAATATAAAATGAGTTTACACCCACTACAAGGAAAATGAGCATTTTCAACGGCTCTCAATAATTAAAGTATCAATAAAAGTATTGTTGAAAAAAAGTAATTTCGACATAGAATAACCATTGAAAATACTTGTAAGCTTTTATCGACAATTAGTACTTGTTGAAAATACCTACAAGATATATTTTTTACATATACTAATTGTAGATAAAAGTTTATAAGTATTTTCAATGGTCACTTTATGTTGAAATTACTTTTTTTTACAATATTTTTCTTGATATTTTAATTATCAAGAACCATTGAAAATTCTCATTTTTCTTCTAGTGATAAGCAATGTATACAACTAATCTTATATATATATGTTCATTTGGATAATACAATAATGCTATTTGATTATCCCAATAGTCATCCTATTATGTCACATCCAATAATAATAGTATAAGTGCTCTATAAATGTACAAATAATATTATTTTTCATATGATATAATACCTTAGTGGTTATTTGAGGACATGTTTGATTTAAATTAGGGAGGAGTTATGGGTGTTTTCAAGATTTTTTTTTTTAAAAAGTGTTACGTACTATTTATACCTTTTTTTAAAACAATTGAGTAATAAAATCTCAGCCAACAAAGAGAATAGGTGATGAGATAATAGATTAATAGGCCAATTATTATTCTCTCTTAGTTTTGTTGTATTTTCAAAATAAAAATGCATATACAAACGCAAAATTTTTTTTTTTACCAGTAAGATATAAGAATTTCTTAATTATCACCATGGCAAACGTGAGTGCACATGATTATCATACAAATTAGCGATGTCAAAGAGAGTTCTGCAAAGGAAATTAGGAACTAAAGCTCGCTCCAGTAAAGGCAGGTTGGCACTGACAACAACTTAATTAATCCGCTTTAAATACGTGAAATATTTAGTTAACCATAATTAGTAGTAGTGAAAAATAAAACCAAACAACTTTTGTTATGAAAAAACAAAAAGCAAAGCAAACAAATGTTTCGGTTGAAGCAATTTGTTCTCTATGTTGTGTGATGAAGAAACAATCCATGAGCGTGAAGAACTATACCTATGATTCTATTCCGTTTTTGCTAGTGATATGCCGAAGTGCTGAAGAAGATAGGAAGGAAAAAGCTTACACATACACAAAATAGCGCAACAAGAGCGTGTCGCAAATCCAATATGTATATAGCCATAGCCAGAGAGTGGGTGGTTGAAGTCGAAGGTGAGGATTTAAGTTGCAATGATGCCGCTAATTTATAGGGCTTTGGTTAACCGTGTCGGCGCTTGGGAAAAATCTGGAGCTAACCTTGTCCAAGGATCACTAATTTTTAATATCAGTTTTTTTTTTTCCCTCATTGGAAATCGACTTACCTAACCCGACCCCACTAAGATCCTTTGAAAGCGTACGATGTTTGGCATAGATTTTTTCAGTCCCGAGGCTCAAATCGGAGACCTTTGACCGAGGTACCTACTACACGTTTCATATTGTTTTTTTTTTTTTAATATCGGTTTAGTTTTAAATATGTACATAGATTAGAAAAAATGATTGAAAATTTTTAATTATAGAAATCAAGTTATACTTTATAAAATTATCCTTATTATTTAATTAATTTTAACTTACACTTGATTTCATAATGTTGCAGTTTTATAAAATTCGTGCCCACTTTTGAAATTAAGGATTTTTTTTGAGTATTTTTTACATATAATAATTGCTAATAAAAGTTTCTAAGTATTTTTAAAAATTATTTCATGCCAAAATTATTTTTCTTAATTTTTTGACATTTTAAGTGTCAAGAACAGCTAAAAATATCTATTTTTCTTGTAGTATAATTCTTGTAGTGTGTGTGTATATATATATATCAACCAATATAATATATTTATATTCAAAATATATAATTTAATCTTTTGAAATTTTATTTAATATAATTTACCTAATTTAAATATCCAATAAAAACAAGACATTTTTTTTCTTTTTATCTATATACTATACCTATGAAGAATAGACACTAACACGAACATGGAACACAACACGGAAAAATACCATACTTGAAAAATTACAGGACACGGACACGAGATATATATAATTTTTTAATTTTTTATGTGATTGTTTTATCTTTTTGTGATCAACTGAATAATTTTTAAAATAAAATGACCCAACAATATAAGTTCAACCAAACAATTAGGATTAATTTTAAATTCATGTTAAATTAAAACAATATCTAACAATATTCAATACATTTTTTAACTAAAAAAATATTTTTTAATTAGATATATACTAATATATATCTTTTTGGATATCGAATATCGGTATGTGTCCGTGCTTCACAGCGGTATACAAATTAAAAGTCCCGATTCGCGCTGCAGCTATTACTGCTTATTTGCCACATGCCCATCCCACCAGTTTTCGCGTGAAAACAAAGAGAGAAAAAGCCCAGTGCCTTGCGTATCAACTTGTCCTTGATTCCAGCCTCGTTGAATTGGGGTAGTGATCTACTATACTCTACTCATAGCTAGGTGCACCTCCAATACTTTTTGGAATAAACTATTAAAGAAAAAATAATTCAGGGACGGGAACTATATTTTGTGTATAGTACACCAAATAAAGTATAATGTACCACATACTATATATTTCATCACATTTAAAAAGTATAATTAAAATTATTTATTATATTTTAATATATTTAGTTACATTTTATAAATACATTTTATAAATGTGTCTAAATATTTAAGATGTGATACACCACATTTCATTTAGATTACCATTTCCTTCACCTGTTACCAAATAGTTTTAGAATGGAACAAAATCAATTCGACAGCGGTACAGGTTCACAGTCACTCCGCACTTGGCATTTCTCTCTCTCTCTGTCTCTGTCTCTTGCTCTTTATAACTGGCTCCACCGCACCACAAACACAAAAAAAAAAAAAAAAAAACTATGTCGCAATACAATATACCTCTCTATTTTTAACTTTTAGTTAAAATTGCGAATGGGGATGATTTTTTTTTCTTTCGGTGTGGTGTTTATTGAGGATTGATTAGGATTGTAGAGATCAGCATTGTGGAGGTGATTAGGTCGCAAGGTGATATGGAAGACTGCCGGCTTGAGCTGTAAATGGCCTATGAAGTTGATAGTACGTGCTAAAAGATGGCTTAAAAATTAGGAGCAGTAACTATATTTACCAAATAAATCATGAAATATTAAGGACTTAATTTGAATATATTAACACCGATATCCATTTATGTTGTATTTCTCTATCAGAAAAATATGGTAGAGTTTCATAGCATTACATGAAAGATATGAAAATGATAGATTTTAATTGAATAACTATATGTAAAATTTTATAATATCAAGTGCATAAAAATTAAATTCAAATACTAATATGTGAATGGAATAGATTTAAAAAATCTTTGCCTTATTGTGTATTAGTGGGGTTTTTTCCTTACATAATAGGAACTATTATCTCCTTAACAGTCTCAATAATTATTTATATATTTCAAACAATTATGCCTTCTGGAAAATTGATTAACTGAGAAGTGAAAATTTGTTATTTTTTAATTATAATTATTTTTAGAAAAACTATCAAATATAAATTACTGTAATTTAAAATAAATTTAAACTAATTTAATTGTGATAAAATTAATTTTACTTGAAATTAATTCTATAAACACAAAACCAAACTCACATTAAATATCTTAAGGAAAAGTTTGTTGTACGAACAATAGGAGTGTTCCCACATAAGGTACCTACTAAACCTTTCATGATGGTTTTTTTCAATATCGGTTTAGTTTTAAATATGTACATAGTTTAGAAAAAATGATTGACAAATTTCAATTATAGAAATTAAGTTATACTTTATAAAATTATCCTTATTGTTTAATTAATTTTTACTTATACTTGATTTCATAATGTTGCGGTTATATAAAATGTGTGCCCACTTTTGAAATTAAGGATTCTTTTGAGTATTTTTAACATATAATAATTGATGATAAAAATTTATAAATATTTTTAATGATTAGTTTATGTTAAAATTACTTTTTTTAATAATAATTTTAACTTATTGACATTTTAAATGTCAAGAACAATTGAAAATGCTAATTTTTCTAGTAGTGTAATCATGTGCATGTCACATATTATATTCAAGGTTCTAAAAATTAGACGAGTCATCAAACATGATAACATACTGATACAAAGATTTCAAAAATTCAATTAGGGGTTTAATCAGAATATAATTTGTCAGAAGATCAACTAATGTAATACATATATATTTATATTCAAAATATAGAATTTAATCTTTTGAAATTTTATTTAATATCATTAACATAATTTACCTAATTCAAATATCAAACAAATTAAAAGTCCCAATTCCCACCATTTTTTCTTAGGTAAATTACACTCACTTTCCTAAAGTTTGTGAAATGTAATTCACACCTCTTTTAGTTATCCAGCTTACACTTTCACCCTCTTTGCTTATCAAATTTTAAATATTTATGTTACAGTCACACTCCTTATTCACAAACCACCGTTAATAAACTTAACATAATGACATTTTTGTTATATAAACTATTTTTAATTAATAAAATTATAAAAACTCCTTTACCCACTTTAAGTTTAAGAGTAATTTTATAATTTAATTAATTAGGAATAATTAATATCATTAAAACTATTATTTTGTTAATTAAGCTTATTAACAGTGTTATGTGAATGAAGAGTGTGACCATAACATAAATACTTAAAATTTGACAAGCAGAGAGGGTGTAAGTGTAAGCTAGATAATTAGAGAGATTGTGAGTTGTATTTTCACAATCCTCAAGAGAGATAAATATAATTTACCCCTTTTCTTTCAAAATATCAATTTGTAATTAATATTTCAAAAGCTTTCAAAAGACGAACAATCAGGCGGTGAAGCAAAGCAAAATGAAACTATCAAGATTCAAAATAGAAATACAAAGAGGAGAGCCTCTGGTTGTTTTATACTAGATTGCAGTTAAGGAGAGAAAAGAAGACTGCAACATAGTTGCTCATGGTGTTTTCTCAGTTTACCGCTACACCGCACCCTCGCTTGGCCACCACTGCCTCTCCCACGCTTGCCCACAAGCGCTGCAACGCGCCTGCTTCTCACAGCTGTAGGTGGAGTTGTCCTCCTCTTAATGGCTACTCTTTGTTACTGTTGTAGATAGAGAACCGTCACTCATTTGTGACTGCTGGGCATCTATCCATATCCATACACAATACAATTAGGGAGTTTCCAAGGAAACTATAGCATTACTGTTCAACCACAAGCATGGTGAGCTTTCTAGGTTTTCATTGTTAAAAGTTCAAAACATTTGAAAATGTCATTGACTTTTCTAGCGGAGACTTTTATAAATTCCAAATAACATAGAATAGGTGTGTTGTATGTCACTATCAACCTTCCTTGAAGAATTAATTTGTGGAAGATTCTAGAAGATTTGGAAAAACTGTAGAAAAAATGTAGAATATTGTGGAACAATGTAGAGTGCTCTAGAATATTTTAGAAGCTTGTAGAATCATGTGAAACCATGTAGAATTATCTAGAAGTATGAAGAGACATGTAGAAGTATCTAAGTGTCACAACTCGATCTGAGCACGTGACCGGCACGTGAGAAATTCCTATCCCACATAAGCCTCATGACATGGATTCCTATAAATGCACAGTATATTCCAAAATAATTTAATCATAAAATCTCTTCCATATACGGATTCCTTGCCTTTAAAACATACAGCTAGTATTTTCCAAACTGGAATATTGTATTCTTTACTCTGGAATCTATTTTCATAATATCAACAAGTATCATAAAAGCCTGTAATATACATTATCTCTATGGTAAAATCTTACAATACAATCCAGCAAAACATTATACATGTAAACT
Organism: Dalbergia cultrata; assembly: GCA_031216105.1. Classification (NCBI taxonomy): domain Eukaryota; kingdom Viridiplantae; phylum Streptophyta; class Magnoliopsida; order Fabales; family Fabaceae; genus Dalbergia; species Dalbergia cultrata. Next base: position 52,492,662 of record CM062348.1, on the reverse strand, counting down.
ACAACATGCTCTAGGTCTGGGATCATGCCTGCAACTACAATGGAGCACACTAAACCCATGAACATCATGCTCACCTCTGGAATTGATAGATGGGAGGTACCTTCAGCAACTATGGTGTCTATAAAAATAGGAGAAGAATAGAGGGGTGAGTTTTGTAATCAAAACTCAGTGAGTGAATCCCCACCTGTAATCCTCCTTCATAGGACATCAAGAAGGAACGATGCATGAAATCATAATAATAATATTAACATTTAAATGCCTTACATAATCAGATAAACATAAGGATATATGTGTGTGTGTGTGTGTGTGTGTGTGGGTACTAGTCATCATCTTTCTAATTCCAATCAAAACATTTTCCTTTATTCACTATTGTATCTAAAACTATATTGACCTGTCATGTAGTAACTACCGACAAAACAATAATCTCTATTTCTATTCTGTTTCGTGAGTGCTAAGTTTCTCGTGCATTACGTCCCTTGTGGACTAAGTTTAATGGTTTCTCTTGAGTTGTGTCTCCCATGGACTAAGTTTAATGGTTTCTCGTGATTTGTGTCCCCCGTGGACTGAATTTATTAGTTTCTCTGAATGAATTGCCCCTCGTGGACCTTTCATAGTTTCTCTGAATACTTTGCAAAGTCTCTAAACCTTCTAAGAGCATTGAATCTCTCTAACTCTGATAGGGTGACCTTAGCATAGCTGTGGTAATGAAATCTTGTCCAAGCTGTCATTAGCAATGGACAGTGTGGTTTCATTTAATTGTCTAAAACATAATCCAACCATCAAGCTTCTCTTAACTATAAAACTCAATGTCATATTTTCAAATAACAAAGTTTGCAATCACAATTTCATTCTCTTTTCTAAATTGCATTTTCAAGTATATAACTATCTCATATATATAAACTATATCTAGAATTCAATTTAACATTCATAAAAGCTTTCTATAATCACAATTAACCTCAAATACACTTGAAATCAACTCAACAAATATGGTCCCATGAGTTTTCTCAAAAATAGGTTTCATGCTCTACGATAAGCTGTTCAAGACATATAAATCAACAGTAACTTCAATCCTCTTTGCAGAAAGCTCTAAAATCAAATAATACATGATATCTTTATGAAAATAACTCTAATACAGAATATAGAGATAACAAGTGAAAACCCACTCACCTTTAGGGGTGAACAGTGAAAGAATAGTACCAACAGCACACTAGGAAGTAGAATTGATAACAGTATCTGATACAGAAGTCATAGAATTCTAAATCAACCTCTAAAACCTCTAAATATCCAAGAATCTATCTCTAACATACTAAAAGATTTCTCTCCTTTGAGAAGCATGGAGAATCACCCCAATAACAAGGAAGAACTAGAGAAAAGAGAGAAAAATCAAGAGAATAACAAACCTTACAACCTTAGGAATAAAATATTGGAGTTAGATTTGAGAGAAATGGAAGAAAATAGGATTGGGAGGGTGAAGAGAGGTTAGGGGATGAGGTTTCTGGCGTTTTGGGGTGGAGGGGTTGAGTTTTGACAATTGTAAAGGTTCTGGACCCCGAACAAGGGATTTTATGTGCTTTGTTGAGCGTTGCAACGCTACCCTAACTCATCTTACTGTTCACTTAACCGTTGCAACACTCACCAGAAGGGTTCATAATTTCATAAAATTTATTAAAAATCACACTTTGACTTTTTTTTATTTTTTCATTTTCACAACATTTTGTAATCCTATTATTTAAATTTGGGGTATTACATACTCCCTCCTTAAAAAGATTTGGTCCCCAAATCTAAACTGTTGTAATTGGATGTGTAAGGAGCTAGAATACTTCATGGATCTCATGGTACTCTAGTTGTGTTAATTGTTACTATGGGAAACATGTCCGAAAAATCACGTATTACTAGAACTAACTCTAAACTTAGATTTGCTCTATCAAATTCAAAGCCTTAAAATAGTAACTATCATGGTACCTGATAAACTATATTGGGTGCTACCGCCTCCCGACGTGTCATAGTAAAAGGTGGGACTGTCCCTTACTGCTCTGGCCTCTGCCATTTTGACCTTTGCCTGCTGAGGTTGAAAAACTCTCTCGGTTACCTGATTGGTATAATGGTACTAATTGAAAAAATTTGCTGATTCTTGGCTGGAAACTTCTCTTAGCAAAGGACAATCTCTCTTGAAATGGCCTTGCTAGCCACAAGAATAGCATGTTGTTGATCCTTGCATGCACTGACCTAGGTGTCTTTTTCCACACCTAAAGCAGTTTGGATAGGGGTGTTCTGAACTCTGAATTGAGGCTTGGCTAGAATATTGAGCACTTCCTCTACTCTGACTTTGAGAAACTACAGGTTGTACTAAAGTAGGATCTGAAAAGGTAATTCTACTTGATTGGACCTGTTGTCGGCTTTGCTAAGTAAGCTCTCTACTAATACTAGCTCCTCCCAAAAACATATTATAAGTCCTAACTTTCTTACTGGACTTCGAAGTGGCTCCTCTTTCTACTAAACTTGCTTCTAATCCGATGGTCGTATCAACCATCCAGACATAATCCATAGTAGCAACGTATGTTTGGAGGCTAAGGAACATATCCTTAGGCAGTCCTTGAACGAACCGCCTAACTTTCTCTTTCTCTGATGGCAGCATGCCTGTAGCTGCCTGTGCTAAGTATGTGAATTTCTCATCATATTCAACTACAGTCATCCCAGGGGTCATACGAAGTCTCAAAAACTCCTTTACCAACTGAGCTCGCCGGCTTTCTAGCAAAAATCTACGTAGAAAAGCCACTCTAAACTCTTCCTAGGTAGGGGGCCCTGAATCACTATACCCATGTAAGAACTCATTGTACCAAATCCCTGCTTGGCCTCCCAATTGGAAGCCAGTTAACTCTGCTGCTCTCTTAGAGGAACAATGGATCACTCTAGTAATCCTTTCTATCTCTCGAAGGGATGCTTGAGGATCCTCCGTAGTCAGACACCCCTGGAAAGTGGGCAAATCCATTCTACGAAAATGGCTGAATCATCAGGATCTCTAACTGGAGGTTGAACTGGGGGTGGCTATGATCTAGCCTCTGTCTGGTTGGCTATCACATCAGAAAGTATGGCCAGAGCTTGTTCCAAAGCTTTAAGGTGGCCACTGGAATTGGAAGAACTGCTTCTACGACGGCGGCATGAAACAAAATAACGAAAGGGAGGCATACTAAATCCAACTGAAAGACATGAGCATATAAAGTAAGAAGTATTGGTCATAAGATAAGCATGACTTTATCTCTGGACCTAGACACAACTGACCATCCTAAAGGCCTCAAGTAATGCTTCGTTAATGTAAATAGGCGCGCTTCTATTTACATAAACGATATATCACCTATGGACACTTGCTCCAATGATATGCAGGAAAACCTAATGCTCTTATACCACTCTGTCACAACCCGATCTGAGCATGTGACCGGCACGCGAGAAATTCCCATCCCATGTAAGTCTCGTGACCTGGATTCCTATAAATGCACAATATATTCCAAAATAATTTAATCATAAAATCTCTTCCATATACGAATTCCTTGCCTTTAAAATATACAGCTAGTATTTTCCAAACTAGAATCTCGTACTCTCTACTCTGGAATCTATTTTCATAATATCAACAAGTATCATAAAAGCCTATAATATACATAATCTCTATGGTAAAATCTTATAATACAGTCCAACAAAATATTATATATGCAAACTACAACATGCTCTAAGTCCAGGATCCTGCCTGCATCTACACTGGAGTACACTAAACCCATGAACACCATGCTCACCTCTGGAATCGATAGCTGAGAGGTACCTTTAGCAACTACGGTGTCTGTAAAAATAGGAGAAGAATAGAAGGGTGAGTTTTGTAACCAAAACTCAGTGATTGAATTCCCATTTGTAATCTCCCTTTCATGGGACCTCAAGAAGGAACAATGCATGAAATCATAATAACAATATTAATATTTAAATGCCTTACATAATCAAATAAACATAAGGATATATATATATATATATATATCTGTGTGTGTGTGTGTGTACTAATCATCCTTTTTCTAATTCCAATCAAAACATTTTCCTTTATTCACTATTGTATCTAAAACTATATTGACCTGTCATGTAGTAACTACCGACAAAACAATAATCTCTATTTCCATTATGTTTCGTGAGTGCTCAGTTTCTCGTGCATTACGTCCCTCGTGGACTAAGTTTAATGGTTTCTCTTGAGTTGTGTCTTTCGTGGACTATGTTTAATGGCTTCTCATGATTTGTGTCCCTCATGAACTGAATTTATTGGTTTCTCTGAATGAATTGCCGCTCGTGGGCCTTTCGTAGTTTCTCTGAATACTTTGCAAAGTCTCTAAACCTTCTAAGAGTCTTGAATCTCTCTAACTCTGATAGGTTGACTTTAGCATAGCTGTGGTAATGAAATCCTGTCCAAGCTGTCATTAGCAATGGACATTGTGGTTTCAATCCACGAGATATGTAGCCGCCAACTATCCTGAGTCATATAAGGATTCGTGCTCTAGAATGTTTAGGTTCAAACCGTGTCTTGCAGGGTAGGACAGACTCTGAGCACCTCTGCAGATATTGTTCTCTATGGGCCTCATGCCCTTAAGGTTTTGCTTTTCCCCTGGACCAACTTTGATGGGGGAAATGCATCTTTTCCATTTTATGAGCCGTGAATTTATCTGACTCTAACAGTCTAACCTTAGCATAATTGTTGTTTTGGAATCATGTCCAAAGGATCACCTTTTGTAGACATTTGTAATTCCCACAGCTCACAGAATATGTATCCGTCAACTGTTCTGAATCTCATGAAGATTCAAACTCTAAAATCCATTTCTAAAACATAATCCAACCATCAAGCTTCTCTTAACTATAAAACTCAATGTCATATTTTCAAATAAGAAAGTTTGCAATCACAATTTCATTCTCTTCTCTAAATTGCATTTTCAAGTATATAACTATCTCATATATATAAACTATATCTAGAATTCAATTTAACATTCATAAAAGCTTTCTATAATCACAATTAACCTCAAATACACTTGAAATCAACTCAACAAATATGGTCCCATGAGTTTTCTCAAAAACAGGTTTCATGCTCTACGATAAGCTGTTCAAGACATATAAATCAACAGTAACTTCAATCCTCTTTGCAGAAATCTCTAAAATCAAATAATACATGATATCTTTATAAAAATAACTCTAATGCAGAACATAGAGATAACAAGTGTGAACCCACTCACTTGGATCGGTGAACAGTGAAGAAATAGTACCAACAGCATACTAGAAAGCAGAACTGACAACAATATCTGATACAGAAGTCATAGAATTCTAAATCAACCTCTAAAACCTCTAAATATCCAAGAATCCATCTCTAACATACTAGAAAATTTCTCTCCTTTGAGAAGGATGGAGAATCACCCCAATGACAAGGAAGAACTAGAGAAAAGAAAGAGAAATCAAGAGAATAACATACCTTAAAACCTTAGGAATAAAAGATTGGAGTTAGATTTGAGAGAAATGGAAGAAAATAGGATTGGGAGGGTGATGAGAGGTTAGGGGACAAGGTTTTTGACGTTTTGGGGTGGAGGGAGAGTTTTGGAAATTGTGAAGGTTTTGGACCCTGAATATGGGATTTTATGCGTTCTATTGAGCGCTGCAGCGTTACCCTAAACTGCCATCGTTTCATTTATTGGCCATAGTAGCTTCTAGCTGCAAAGACTCATCAAAAGGGTTTAAAATTTCATAAAATTTATTAAAAATCACACTATGACTTATTTTTTATTTTTTTTCACGACATTTTGTAATCCTATTAGTTAAAATTGGGGTATTACACTAAGCATGTAGGGACATATAAGAGATATCTAGAATGTCCTTAGTAGATATGTATAGATGGTTTTAGATGTGTAATCTAGACCGTTCATTAGAATTAATCTCCACCGTCTATTGAGGAGGTGAAAGGTTATATATATGGGTGGTCATTCTTAGCCAAACCATCCAAGTCATTTGTAAGTTTTCCATTGTGTAGTACAAAGTATTCTTTCCGCCAAAGTTCTCTTGTTTTCTTGTGCTCTTAGCTTCCATTGCTAATCATTTTCGAGTGAGACTGACTTGGTACTTGGCTCAAGAGGTTGGGTAAGTCCAAGTGCCGGCATAGTTGCGTTGAAGTGTGTCCAAGGCTGTGACATATATTTACATGTTCACTATATCTATTGGTGACAAGTAAATACATCTTTTATTCAAGATTATTCAATCTATAAATTTTGAGTATATTAATATAACATTAGTTTTAATTTATAATAATACTATTTGATCACTAAATGAAAAATAATATTAGTTTTTTTCATAATTTAAATAATGATAATGTTGAACGCTCATATATACATTATATATATTAATATATAAATTCTGTAGCCATACTTTATTATTTTTAATTTTTGTGTGTGTGACGTTCTTTTATATTTAAATAGTTTATTTTTATATAATTGTATATGAAAATTGTTTAAGGTCTATTATGAGTGACAAAACTTCTGAATAGTAAAGAAAAAAATTAAAATTTACATTGCTTTAAAATATATTATTTAAAAATTTAAAGATATCTGATAGTTAGTTTAATGTAAAATCACAGGTAGTGTAATATTATTTCAACATTGTTGGAATTCAACTTCTTTATGGAAGGAACAATCATGAGCCTAAGGTAGTGTTATTCTGATAGATATCTTAATTGTTTGTGTTGCATAATAGTGCTGTCATTTTGTAAAAGATGAAAAATTTAGTTTATCAAGTCTCTAATTTCATATGATAGTGAAATATAATTTTGTTTTTCTATTTTGCCCCAATTTTTCTAAGGAAGACAAAAATATCATAAGTATTTACATGTTCATTTACGTAAAATTTGAGAGCGATTGATGTCATGCATATGTTATTTAAGTGTAAAATTATGATTATTTAAACTTATATATTGCTATTAGTTATATGTATTGACCTTTTTGGTATTTAGTAAAATTCATCTCGATTCCTTCTATTTGTTGGGGGTGATATTAACATCTCCTAAATACACTATTTATTGTGCAATAAAAGGGCGGACAGCGTGATGAATTTACAATTTATAGGAGATCGGTATAATAATTTCACATTTTCATAAACTTCTTCAATAAATTTTACAAATAAAATTGCTATATAAACAAGTGAAATTAATAAAATTTAAAAATGATGATGTAATTTATCCTAAAAAAAGAATAATGTTATGTATACAACTTTTATTTATAACAATATTATATCATAAATATAGATACATAAGAAGACAAAATAATAAAGTGAACTCAATAAAATTAAAATATTAAAATAATGAAGAAAAAATAATGATGATGTAAGAAGACAAAATAATGAAGTGGACTCACTTGCTAGTTTGATATGAGAGGAGAAGATAGCTTTATCTCTTAAAAAAGATCATAACCAATGAGATGTATGCCTTACCGATATCATCATTATGCTCTTTCTCATTCTAATTTTTTAACATAGGATGTGTGTGCTTTTCATTTTTCTATCTTTTATCATGTTAAGCTGGCCTTTGTAAGAGAAATATATGAAATAAAAATATTTGTATTTAATATTTACAACACATAAATTAAACTAATATATTAAATAAATTTTTAAAAGATGAAAATATATAAATAATTTTTATATATTTTTTTATATTTCAATTATATTTCGGTTAAACTTCGATCGAATTGATTGAACTTTTGAACTAATAACTCATATGATTCGATGACTAGTCCAGTTTTCAGAACCTTGATATTTGCCAAATAAATCATGAAATATTAAGGACTTAATTTGAATATATTAATAAAAAAATAAAGTTTTACTCCGATATCCATTTATTTATCAAAGATATGAAAATGACATATTTTAATTTGATAAATGCATAAAAAAAATTTACAATATCAAGTGTATAAAAAATTAAAGTCAAATACTAATGTATGAATAAAATGGATTTAAAAAAATATTTGACTTATTGTGTATTAGTGGTTTTTTTACTTACATAATAGGACATGTTATCTCCTTAACAGTCTCAATAATTATTTATATATATTTCAAACAATTGTGCCTTCTGGAAAATTGATTAATTGGGAAGTAAAAATTGTTATTTTTTTATTAAAATTATTTTTAAAGAAACTATCAAATATAATCACTCTAATTTAAAATAAATTCAAACTAATTTAATTCTGGCAAAATTAATTTTATTTAAAATTAATTCTATAAATACCAAACCAAACTCACATTAAATATCTTAGGAAAAAATTGGTGTAGGAACAGTAGTAGCGTTTCCACGTGACGCACGTATGCAAAAGAGGTGAAACTCTATTTTCTTGTTTACTTTTTCTTCAAAAAATATGTTTTAGTGTATAAAAAGGTGATTGTCGAATAAATTAACAGCACATGTTATTTTGAAAAATGTGAGTTACTTTCTTTTAATTAATTTTTAAATTAGTGTAAAATAAAATTTAATAAAATAATTTTTATTTTATGTGGAATCAACTTAATAAAGTAATTTCTGTCTTAATGTGGAATCAGACTTAATTTAATAATGAAAATAAAATATATATTTATTAATATTTTAAAAAAATTTCAATAGGTCATTAGGGACAGAGATAAATAATCGAAGTGAGAATATGAAAATGAAAGAAACTTGAGGAAAATTATTTTTTATATGGATAATAAGGGAATTGTAACCATTGTTCATTGATATAAAGGTTTGGTACAAATATTAGGAACATGTGGGCGTGATTTATGGGTTATAACATACATTGAGAAGTAGCTTCACGCGGAAGTGTGAGCTGAATAATCTCGTGTTCCACGAGATTTCAGAAACAGAGGAGAAGCAGACAACGCGGGACAGCTGGAGCGGTGGAAAAGCAAGGGACGGCGAGACAGGTGGCGCGTGGAGAGGCACCGGGTTGTCGCGTCGGTCAGGACCAGGCGAATCACGGTCCCGGCGCGATTTCAGATTTTCTTCACGCTACAGTCCACAAGTTGAATATTTGAAAAATATTATTGATTTAAAATTATAAATTATATGATATCATATAACTTAAATTCTATTTTTTATTAGATATAGGGCATATTTCTTTTAAATGAATTCATATATTATTTAATAACAAATAATATATTAACATAACACCTCATTTTAAATGAGTAAAAGTAATACTATTGATTTGAAAACGAAAGAAACTTAACGTAGAAAAGCAGCCACACAATTTGGTACAAATTTTCTTCACGCTACAGTCCACAAATTAACATGATTATTACAGCCAGCCACCAAGAGAAGACCACCTCTAATTCATGCGATTGTCATTATCTGGGAGTCACTGATCATTTGTCGTTATATTAAAAACTTGTATATAAAAACCTTGATCAAATGATAAGTTGTATATTATTTTAATAATTTTTGTATTTTGTAAAGATTTTTAGTAATATTTATATTAATTGTAATATTTGAGTTGATTTAATTGTATAGATAAAAAAAATTAATTACTTTCTTCCGCAATGCGTTTATATACTCGTTTGAAATAAAAGAATAGGAATAGTAAAACAAACCACCTCAGCCCACAAATCTTGTAAGTTGTAACTATTAAACATGAAATTATTAATGTATCATAATCTAACATAAGTTTTGAGAATAAATAGTTTCATGATATAGTATTAGAACTTTTATGATAAATGATTTAGAGTTCAATCTTTATTGCCCCACTTCTATATAAAATAGTGAAAATATGTATTGTTCATACTTTAAACTCAAAAAAAATATTCATGTGAAGGGCATATTAAATATAAAACTATTAGTACGATGAAAGTAACATCAATACTTTTCTGAATTGACTGAAAAGAATTTTAAATTTTTTCAGTATTTCACCACAAGAAAAAAAACAACTCTGCAATATTTCCTTTCACAGTTCAAGTTACAATATTATATTAGAGAACGCTCCATGATAACAATGCAAGACTCGTTCACTTTGGCATTTAAAGTCGCTTCTACTCACCAGGAAACGAATCCTAACGCTTTATTTACAAAAACTTTGAATTAGGATTAGTAAGAATAAAAATTAAAATTAATTTAAAAGTAATTAAGTCTAGTATGGGTATGGCCAACTCGATGCACCTTGTGTTAGCCCATGGGTTGTATTTCTATTATGCTCGTATGCTTAATTATTGGAATTGGGCCCGCTCGTAATGAGATAGATAAGTTACCTTGGTGAAGTTAATTTGTTTTGAAAATAATAGTTAGGGTGCGACTATTGGCTTATTTTCCAAAATCTAATTAAAATCTTGAGAGATTTTGAAAAGAAAAAAATATTTTCATATAATTCTGTCAAATTCAAACTTATTAATATAGAAGTGAATTCTTGTAGAAGTATTTTTTAAAGGAAAAATTGTTTCAAATTTATAATGTCTGTCTAAGCATTGAGTTTATTTTAGTATGATCTCATTTGGTTATTTCAAGAAACTGGGATCAGAAGACCAAATAGGGATTAGCACAATGGAAGTGCATGGGTTTAAAATTGCGGACGATTTACAACAAGGTGGAGCTTCCTTTTTATAGATAAAGGAAGGCTACTGCTTGACACTTCTGTTGCTACTATCTTACATGACATAAGCTTAAGTCATAAAATTCCAACTCGATAAATCTGTAACAACTTAGACGTATGCAGCATAGAGTTATAACTCACAATGACTAAAATGCTACATGGCTATTTTTTTTATGACAAAATACTAGCTATATAATAGCAACTTTCAACCCATTCTAGCTAAGACATTAGTAGCAACATATAAAACAATAATAGTAACTAGACACCTAAGCTACTTTCTGACAAGTATCTTTACTTGTTACGTGCAATAATAGCAACCGCTATCTAGGACCTTAGTACACTATTAACTGCATCCATAAAAGACAATAATAATTACAATAACGTTTTTGACGTAACAAACCATTTCAACAGACTTATAGCAACACATTTCTTAAAGAAATGACTTGGCACTTATATTTCACTTATTGTTACGGCAACGTGTAACATCTTAGTCTCTTTTAAAAATTATTTAATGACTTGGTAACAGATTCATGACTTGGTAACAGGATCATGCACTAGTCTTCTTCCTTTTTCCGTTTCTTTTCATGAAGCCTTGTCTCTATGTCTATCAACATATGGTCCATATCTGTCTTAAGTCTTTTTTGTCTTGATCTTGAAAATCTTGCATTATAATGCTTGCATAATTGCTACAACTGCCACTTGGTTGGGTTATCAGAGTATTGTCTATCGCTAGACTTGTTCCAATATAAGTGTAATTATAATACATTTCTAAATTCGAAAAGTAGATAATATCCAAAGACTTGAGCTTGGTACAGGTGGATTGGACAGCTGGCATTGTAACATCAAGACCATTTATTTTATGGATATGGATCACCAATTCTTCTTTGTAAAGAAACCTTTCATTTTGCATGAAGGTTTGAAGACTTCGAAATGTTCCAAAATGTCTTGCTTGATTTTGAGTTCAGAATATTTTTGTTACTGGATGTTGAAAATATGGTCTATGGACAATATAGACTGATAAAATTCTTTTTTTATTCTTCTTCCTGCATTCTCCAAGCATTCCAATTATTCAACTAATTACTGAGTTTTGTTGTCCACTAGCTAATGGAAGCAAACCATTTGTAAAGTTATATATAACGAAGAGTTTTGTTTCTCGAGGTTTTAAAGAACTTATATAATCTTTCAGTGGAAAAAATGATAGGATATGAATAAAGCATTGAGATATACCATAAATACCACATATCAGATTCAAGAAATGATTTTAACATAAAAATTCCAAAAACATTTAAATAAGGTGCAATATGATTAAACCACGATCGTTTAGGGGTAATTTGGTTTTGTTGGAGAGAAATGGCTAGGTAATGGAACAAGTGTGAGGTGGCAAATTCTTTTATGTAATTTGGAGTGAAAGTACGTCGGGTAGGATTTCAGGAGGGTAATCGGGTTGTTGGAATGGTGGATGAACTGGGTTGTTTTGTGTTCATGAAAATTAACGGATGGGAATGGGTGGGGGTGAAGATGGTAACGGGTTTGGACTAGTTTGGTCTGGATAAATAATAAGGGATGAGATTTTGGTTTGTTTTAATATGTTTAACAAAAAAACTCATATTTAGAAAACCATTCTTTCAACCTAAGAATTTGTAGATTTGGAGGAATTTTGTTTATGAACTCAAGGATTTTTGGAAAGGAGGAGTTATCAAGTTGAACCTCAAAATGATAGCCTCTAAGATGAAAATCAAATTTCTAGATCCCATACTTAACTGTCAAGGTTTCCTTGTATGTGATGTGGTAATGGAGTTCTGCTAGTTTGAACTGTCCACTGGCATGGCCACAGTAAAATTTTTGTACTGCAATTTCTTCAATTAGGATTGTTCACCAGTATTCATCACTAGCATCTGTCTGCAATATTCTTTTTCCTTCTTCAGGAATTTTGAGAGATGGTGGATTTTAAGCAGTTTTTTCAGAAACTTTAGAGCTTCAGTTTGTTCTATCCCCATAGAGGGGGATTCTTTTTCAAAAGGTTGGAAAGTTTGGTAGTGTATTTTGAGATGTGAGGAATAAACTCTTTGATGTATTTTAGAATTCCTAGGAATTGTTGGACTTGTTTTGTGGTCAATTTTTCATCGGGAAATTTTGGGAGTTCTTTAGCAATATGTGGTTGGGGCACATATTTTCTTTCTGAAAAATGCATTCCTAGAAAGTCAACTTCTTTAGTACCAATCTGAGACTTTTTAACAGATAACATTACATCATACTGACCACAAATCTGATAAAATTTTTCAAAAAGCTTCCTGTAACTTGCTTTATCTAGAGAGAATAAAAGAATATCATCAATGTAGATAAGAGCGCTATTCAGGAGGGGTTCAAAGATTCTGATCATAGCCTTTTGGAAGAGAGAAAGTGCAACTTTGAGCCTAAAAGGTAGGACAACACTGAAAATGCGCATTAGGAATACAAAAAGCTGTTTTGGGTGGTCTTCTGGTTTAGCCCAAGTTGCCAAAAACCAGACTTGGAGTCAAATTTTGAGAAGAGGAATGCATTTTTGGATAACAACAGCTGCTCAAGACTCCTACACTAATGTGCAATACTTTTTTTTTTTCCCTTTCACAATTAGAAAATGTTCTGCCTTTCTTTATGTTAAATTTTCACTTGTTTTATTGTCAATTTATTAAGCGAGATGTTTTGTTAAGTAGTTATTTTTCTATATAACCTTTAGGACTCATATGTCAACAATGGAGAGAGTTTGTCAAAAGTGGAAGTGCTTATTGATATCTTGCATTTATTGTAGTATTCATTAGTCATGGGACCAAAAATGAATAGGAGGACGGAAAAGGGTCACATTATTGATTGATACAATAAAACGCTACTTTTATAAACAGCTCTTTTGTTTAGTATTCTGATTTAATAACTGCGTTCTTTTCTTTGTGCTGAACAGATTGACCTTTACTTTGGTCATCATTTACTTTGGTCATCATTTACTTTGGGGTAACAATTCACATCTCTAACTCTTGCTATATTGTAATAAAAATTCTGGCATGTAATTGTCTCCACCAAGTGACTTGAGTTCTCAATTTCACTTTCAGCTTGCATCATCTTTCTCCTTCTATGGATGTTTTTATAAACACAACGGAGACACAGTAGATCATGCTTCTTTAGACGAAGAACAAGGCATTTACATGGCTTCCTCTCTTGATGGAGCTTTAGCTGTGCCTAACCTGCCCAAGAGTCCAGATGGCCATCGGGAACCTCATGCTCGCGAAATTGCTGGTGTATGGGGTTACATTTTTCATATAATTTATCAGGTAATTCTTTTTTAATAATTTTTTTGCACGGAATTTTTTCCTGTTTGATATTATTATATAAACTAATATGGCGTCCAGGTTCTCTTCTATGTTTGAGAAAGACTACAAATTTTGTGCATAAATTTTGTTTAGTCAGGAGTCAAGACATGTGATGTAATGTAACAGATTTTGTAATCATAATATTGGTTTTGTAAACGAAATTGGATGTGATTGAACAGGGCTGTCTTGAAGCTGGAAAAAATATAGTTGAAATGGAAAGTGCTTTAGGCAATTCATGGTTGGCAAATGGTTTGCTTGATCAAGCTTGATCATTTGATATGGAAGGCTGCCATTGTTCATGCTATTTGAAATTTTATAGTCTTGGTTTCCAAATAACATCTCTTGTTTGGCTTGTCCATGATGCCACATAGATTTTGTGAGCATTTATTAATGTATCATAGCAATAGCATACATTTTGGTCATAGTCTGTGTAATGAAACCATCTTTTCCAAAAACTTAAGTTTAAGGGTAGAGGCACATGAATAATTTTATATCTAATAATCGGGATACTGATTTGATATACTTCTTTTATAGACATTTTAGGTAGTGAAATTGTACTGTCTTCACCTCAGAATAGTTGAGAAAGTTTACTGCTATTTTAACCTATGAGCCATCGGCTGTAAGGCAAATTCTTTTAGTTTAAAGCATTTCTGCAGTATGCTTCATTTGAGCAGTAATTAGTTAGGCTGGCCTTTACCAAGAAAGCTAACGAGTCTTTACCTTTCTTGTTTGAAAAAAATGCAATACACATGGGGTTTCATTGTGTGATTAACTAATTTAATCAGTCTCATCAAGTATTTTTCATTAAACTAAGGCAATCTATTGATTTCCTCTTTCTTTCTTTCATTTCCTTTTGAATATATAGACTTGTGCAGGTGCTGTGTGGTTCTCACTGACTCTCTATTCTGGTTCATCATTTATCCATTTCTGACAGCCAAAGACTACAGTCTGGACTTTGTAAGTACGACCAGCATATGTGATTAATAGGCGCCTGTTGTTTGAAATACCTCAATGTGTGATCAAGTAAATATAAATAAATTTTAACTCGTAATTAAGCTGCTTTTCTTTCATCTCATCATCTAAAAATATTTGCACTTTTCAATCCGCAGTTGATTTTTTGTATGCACTCCATTAACGCTGTTTTCCTGCTGGGTGAAACATCACTGAATTGCATGGTGAGTTTAGATTTTACTGACATATGTTTATTTTTCTTACTAATCATCCAAGTTCTTTTTTTTTTTTTTTTTCCCATTTTTGGACTTGTATCATGTTCAAAACTTAGAAGTCACAACTCACACCTACTTATTCTGAACACATGCAGAGATTTCCAATGTTTCGATTTGCATATTTTGTCTTGTGGACATCCATATTTGTGATTGTTCAGTGGATCATCCATGCTTGTGTTTCAGTTTGGTAAAACATTCTGTCCATTGTTTTGATTTTGTACACTTGACATGATTTTGGCTTCCTTTGTAATTGATAACGTTTTGTTGCAGGTGGCCTTATCCTTTCCTTGACTTGTCATCCCCATATGCACCCTTATGGTATGTTCTCACAATATTATGAAATTTTAGTCCAAGTCTTCAATTGTGACAGATTTCAAACAAACTAGAAAAACAAGAAGAGTAATGTTAAATATCCATAAAAAATATTGACACGGTCTTTCATAGATATCTTATTAATTTAAAGATTTAAAATTATATCACATTATTCCGACAACAAAGTTCTGACAGAGCTTTTGATCATTAATATTTAGTATTTTCTAAGTAAAATTCAACTGAATAGTGAATGTGGCAATTAGTTATGAAATTAATTCTAGTAAATTATGCCTGCTGGTTCAAATGATGATACATGTATATACATTTCTTGCCATGTTGGACTTTCAGGTACCTACTTGTGGCTCTGATGCATATTCCATGCTACGGCATCTTTGCTCTAATAGTGAGGTTGAAGCACTTTTGGTTATCAAGATCGTTTCCTGGGTCCAACCGCTTTGTACCGTGATAGCATATTCCACAATTAATGTTAATCATTGGATCAGGACTACCTTTGTCCTAGCAAATATAAGTTTAAAGATTAGATTTGGATAATATACCAGCTGTTATACCAAAAAAAAAAAGAGTTAGGAATGCAGATTGAAGTTTACATATTCGAGAAGTTGCTAGGTGTGTTATTTTCCAGCTCCTAGTTAAAAGTAACGATAGTAGTATAATCTATTGGAAGAACATGACTAGCTCGGAACGTTGAGTTACCGAGTTAGTATGTTGAGCTTGTGTTTGGATTAGAATTTACGAAGTGACTTTGAATTAACTTAATTTCGGCTAAAAGCTAACTTATTATAACATAATATGATAGAGATGTGAGAAGCTAGCATTGGTTAAGGATACCTAAAATAGTTAATTTTAAAGTTTTTTTAATAAGTCTCGTGTTTTGAAAACAAACAACTTATACTTCCCAATGTGAAGTTTTTTCTTTCTAACTCTTTAGCCAGTGTCCTTATTAGTTAGATAGATCCTATTTTAAAAAACTTAAATTTTACGTATTAATAATGGAAAAATATTTTATATAATTGTTTAATTAAATCATTCTATTTATATAATTTTTCAAGTAACAATTTAATCATATTTAATTTGTTTATAAGACAATACAAATATATCAAAATAGCCAATATAATCGAACTCAATATGTATTGTATCTATAATTTAATTTATAGATTCGATTATGTAATTGTATTGGATTATGTGATCATATGGGATTGGTCATAGTCAATGTAAAACAAAACTTATTTTCACATAATACTATAATTTAATTTATAAAAGAATAAGTTAGCATAATATATATATATGGGCTAATTTTAGTTTTTTTTTTTCTCGAGGTATCTATTGTCGAATACAATGACCAATCCATTTGCGTGCTAATAAGCCCCATTTAATGAGGTAGATATTGGCTACATGTTTTAAGTTCAATTCTCAAGATGACAATTAAACCCTTGATATTTAATTGAGGAAGAAGATGATCCTTACCCCTCACATTAGTCCCATAATTAAGTTGTTTTCATTTTAAATTGATAAATTAAAAGTAGTTAATTTCTATTTTAATAATAATTATTAGTATAACTATTAAATATAATTGGAAATATGTTGGTGATAATAAACAATTGTTAGACACGGTTTCAAAATTAAGAGTATTTTAAGAATTTCAAAATGAAAGTCTCAAAAAGAGAAATAGACGGAAGAAAGTGACCATATATATATATATATATATATATATATATAGTCATCACTCCCCATATATTTTCAAGAGATAAAGTTGAATACATAGGCGACATGATCATCATGTCCAGGTCCAGTCATAACTGGAGGCATGCACGCACGTAGTACAAGAGCAACAAACTAGACAACAGGCACCCAAATTGTCCAAGAGCAACTACAATACATCAGAGAAGGACTTATTTACCTTTTTTAACAAGAGGTGCCAAATTAAAAAGGGTGATAATGGACTTAACTTGCCATGTTGGCATTGTAGGCATTGTCCACTGCCAAATTGGGTACCCACATAATTGCCTTATTGCCAAGGAAGTGGCAAATAGTGGTATCTCCAGGGCTAACTTTGAGTTGCTTATAGAGTAACTCAGGATTCATGGCAGAAGTTTCATGGTGGCAAACGGCTAGTGCCTTAGTTCTGGTCCCATCAGCAGCCACCATTGGGACCATGTAAGCAGTGGTTTCGTGGATTTTATGGCAGTAAAAGACCACCTTTTGGAAATTCAACCTATGACACATTACTGCCTTGTCTCCAAGATTATGCACTCCTTCTATGGTGTATTGGTCCTGCTTGTCCACATAGGAACCTGAAAGTGGTTGAATGTTCTTCCCTAGCTTTGAAATGGCAAAACCAACCATTGTTTCCAAGGATTTTGCACAGTACTTGTGTTCTCCGTGAACGGGCTGCGTCCTTATGCAAATCTCCTCATAAGCATTAAACCCCTTGAATTTTTCTTCGTACTCTTTAATGCTACTGTTACGTGCATGCCATAGGCCAACAATACCAATAGGTTGAGAGTAGGTATTGTTGAACTGTAAGTTCATTGTTTTTCCTGGATAAAGGTCATGATCGAAGAATATGCCTTCTGGGTTCCGAATGTCATCGTTTTTCATAGGAAGATAGTCAGTTTGAGCATCTGATGGGTCATCAAAATATCCAGTAATGTGTTAGTACTGTTGCACTTTCTTATAATTGATAATTTGATATGATATAATTTGAGAATAATTTCTAGCCAGCCATATGTTGTATACAAGCGGTCCTGATAAGAATATTGAATATAATACGATATAATATGTGAATACAATAATTTCATAAAAATGTATATGAATATGACAATATATCAAATAAAATATTATATTTATATCGAATATTTACAATAATCTTATTCAAGATAATAAATAGAGTAACAGATAAAATAAAAACTCTTATTTTTCAGTTCAGAAAACTGATCAATGGCAAAAGAAGTGAAAGGTAACAGTGGTATGTGATGCATATACGTATACCATGCACATACTGAGCAAAACTCATATATTTGTATATCATATTATAGCTGGGAGCTGAAAATGTAATTAAAATAATCAATAAAAAATCAAAAAGTTGTTAAATCATATTAAGTTAAATATGACAACAATAATATATTTCAACCTTCAGCGCGAGGCTGCAGAAGCTCTTTCAGAGAACTGGGAATCGGACTGTTAGGCCAAATTGCCTGCCAATAATCCTCACTAGTTATCGACTCACGCGCATGGCTTGCTCCCATAAGTGCAATCTGCACAACAATATGTGTTCAAAAAATAAAGAACACACGTATATAAAATTTTGCGTTGATAAAAAGCCAAATTATAAGCATTTCTTTTGTATGCTGGTTTACTTAATTTACATAAAATCAACAATCGTAATTAAATTATCTTAAGTGAAAAAATATATATAAAAGGATTATAAACTTTTCTAAAGTTTGGTTACCCAAATTTACCTGCTAAAATAATTCTACGAGTACTTTGTCTTTTGGAGTGATAAATAATTTATATTATTTTATTTCATCTAATTACAATCACTATAATTTTTATAAAAAATTAATATTGAGAATATTTATATGAATTCTATCACTGTTCAAGTGGGAAACATCTGTTATGAACTTTGTAAGTAGAAAGATTCTAATTATTTCAGGAACCTAATTTGAAATTTAGGTTTAATTATATTTAGTCCTTATAAATACATTTTATTTTGGTTATATGATCTAAAATTTTTCTTTGATTTTAGTTTGATCCCTTCCCCCCGCGTCCCCCTTTTCTTTATTTTTAGTACCTGTCGTTCTAAAGTTTTGCCCCAATAAATTTTTTTGAATATAATTGTTTAGTAATTATAAACATTAAAAATTTGATTTAATATTTTAAGAGTTTTGCTTTGCTTTTCATAAATATCACTAATTAACATCCAGTGTATGTGAAGGGTGACCAAAAACACAATGATAGAAAAACAAGTATCAAAATCAAAACAATAATCCATATTTATGTGGACTAAAACATATTTAAACCTAATTATTATATGTATATACATTTGGTTGCTCTCTTCTCGCTAGTGTGAATCTTTGAGCCTTTCAAAACCTTTGAAAAAAAAATGTGCGCTTCAGGCCATAGAGATAATACGTGAGGAGGGTCTAAAATAGAACTGAAAACTTAACTAGTAAAGTAACATGCGCGATGCACAAGAAATATACACATAATTTAAAATAAAAAATAAATTTTCCATAGTATCTAAAGAAGAAGAATAAATTGGATAATAGAAATAATGATTAGATAACAATGGTTATTAGTTATGATATAATTACAAAAATAATAATACTCAAAATGATTAAAATTATTATATATAAATAATCGTCTGTGAGAATAAGTAACATTTTCTCATCAACAGTTGCAATCATTAAACATATTATCAAAGCGTGATATGTGACATGGAAAAAATGAAAAAAAAAATGTGAACTTAAGTTGTCAAAGTTACGTAAATAAATTGATATAATTATTATTTTATGTAAACATAACTTAAATTTTCAAAAGTTTATAATATATATATATATATATATAGATAGGTTGTATCACATGAGAATGGTAATTTATTATAAGAATAAAATGAGTAAATATAAACCGTATAATTATACATAAATGGTTACGATTGAAAGTCAATTAATAATAATTAATGTTCACATACTCATTTAAAAAAGTTACATGATTTTATATTTTAACCTCAACTATTCATGTAAAATTCAACAGTTAAAATCCACTCTCTCAATCTCACAATAAACCACTCCTCTCATATATATATATATTGAATGGTGAAAGTATATTAAAATTTACAATCGGTGTAAACGGATCTTCACTCTTATTTAATATAGTTTGAGTTATTAATATGATTATGTTCATGGCATTAAATACATGATATTTTCATTAACCAAAAACTAAATAATATTTTTATTCAGTTAAACATACCAGATCTAATATACATAATTTTAATATATTGATATAAAATTAGAGTGTTATAAGCTTGAAAAAGTTTATTAATAATAATTTCAATTATCCGTATATTGTTATAAAAATGTAAGATTAACTATATATATATATATATAGTAGTTTAAATTTAATATCAAATGATAAAATTATAGAATATGGGTAAATCAATACTCAAATAATAGTCATGTTTAGCATCACTTAGGCAATGTATATATTTTATATCGCTCATATGAGGCATTGATATTTGTAATTAAGAAACCTTTTTATGGCTAAAATATCTCATCCCGAACATCTTAGAACCATTAAATAAATGATATTTATATTAATAGAAAAGTAGATTAAAGCTTAAAAATATTTTGTATCAAAATAAACTAAAATTATCTAGCTAGTCTCATAGAGATGGTTATGAGATATATCTATAATTTAAGTATTGTAAAAATAACAATGATTTTAATTGTTTACATTTTCTGATCCAAGATAAAAAAAAAATTGTTGTAATATTAAACATATATAAATATAATTTAATAATTTATTTTAATATTTATAATAAAGGTAAAAAATTAACTGTAATAGTTGCACTTGGTGTCACCCTTGCAATATGTATATATTTTATATCAACCATTTGTTTCTGATAGCTTAAATTAAAGTACCCAATAATTACAATAATAAGATGTTGATATATTAGTTATCACCCATTTGAATTCAACATTTATAAAATTATTGTTTTATGACAATTTTCATTTTTTATGCAAATAAAAACTTCTTAAATAATTTTTAAAAAAAATTTAATTATCAGAACGACTCAAATGAAAAGAGTGGTAACTTACTGTGAAAATTAAGGGAGCAAATATAGACCGTATAACTATACATGGATAATTGAGATTAAAAATTAATTAAAAATAATTAATACTCATATGATTACTTAAAAATCACAAAAGTTTATATTTTACTCTTGATAATTCATATAAAATCCAATGATTAAATTAAAATTTGCTTCCCTAACTCTCACAATAAGCCACCTTTCTCCCTTGGATTACCCCCTCTGATTAATTATATAAGTTATATATAGAAAATGAAATAAAATAAATGAAAAAGTTTGATTGGGTATCATTGGTGTGCTGAAATTTCATAATTGAATATCCTGGATGGCAAAATTTTTTGAGGACAATCAAAAGTAGCATGTATATGATCATTGGAACATTTTCACCATCAACGAAGTATCTAGTGAGTGAAAAGCACCCAAAATATGAGACTTGAACAACTGCAAAAGGGTGAAGATCTCTTGGGGTGGCCTATGTATAGTGTCAATTTAGATGTGTTGTATGTTGATCACCTCAATTTTGGAGTGACAAGCCAATAGATTTGTCATCTCGTGTTAGACTGCATGTATGATACACGCCGTATCATCGGTGCATACAATCTAGGTCATAGTGTGTGTGTCTATATATATATATATATATATATATATATATATATATACACACAGAGTGTAAAATTATTTTACATTACCATCCAATCAAAATATTTTATGTGGATAATTTTTTAAATAAAAAATGTAAAAGTCAACTATCATAACTCATATGATAATACATGATTAAGTAACTATATAAATTTTTTTACACTATTAGTATATAGCAATTTTATATATATATATATATATATATATATATATAAAACTCCAATTTATCTTTATATGTGCACGCGTGCATACACACACAAAGATAAATCAGATAACAATTGCAATTTTTTTTTATAATTGATATTTACTTGCATTTCAAAAACATATTATCCATTAAAATAAATTAAAGTGACATGATGAAATTTCAAATTACTTTCAAATTGTATGAATTTCAATATATTTAACTTATTATGTAAGAACTTCGAATTATATTCTACGGTTGGATTGATGAAATTTTATATCCATTAACAGTTATTGAAGAGCGTAAGTGTATCAAGACTTACACCTAATGTAAACAAATTTCCACACATATTTATATTGTTCATTTGAATATCCCAACACTTATCCTATCACATCACATCCAATAATAATAGAATTGGTGTACCATGGATATACAAATAATATTTTTTTTCATATGATATAGTACCTTTGTGGTTATTTAAGGACATGTTTGATTTAAATTAGGGAGGAGTTATGGGTGTTTTCAAGATTAAAAAAAAGGTATTACGTACTATTTATTCCTTTTTAAAAAAAAATAATTGAGTAGTAAAATCACAGCCAACAAGAGAATAGGTGAGATAATAGATTAATGGGCCCATTATTATTCTCTCTTAGTTTTATTGTATTTTCAAAATAAAAATTGATATACAAACGCAAATTTTTTTTCTTACCAGTGAGATATAAGAATTTCTTAATTATCACCATGGCATGTGTGATTATTTTTTATAATTATAGAGTGGTCCATGTAACTAATAGAACTCTAATAAAAGAGATTAAGATGATGATCATTAACATCTTAAAAGTAAATACAGTTAGTGGGAGGTTTTAAAATAATTATTTAAAAGTCCCTCCCCCTCTTTCTCTCAAAAAAAAAAAAAAATTGACGGTTACTCCAAATAAAAAGAAAAGGCAGCCAAAGGGAAGGTATTTGTAACATCTTTCACCATCAAGAGAAAATTAAAAGAGAAAGGAAGAGAGAAGAAAAGAAAAAACACTCAAGGGACTTAAGAAGAAGAGATCAATGATTTCAATAATGGATCCAGGTATATTATTGCACTTTATCTTATATTCTATTATGTGATAATTATAAAATCCAAGTTCTTTAAGGACTTTATAATTTTCTGGACTTTATATTAAATAATGAAAATTATGATTAACATCGCAAACCTAAGTCCACATGATTATCCATACAAATTAGCGATTTCAAAGAGAGTTCTGCAGAGGAAATTAGGAACTAAACCTCCTTCCAGTAAAGGCAGGTTGGCACTGAGAACAATTTAATTAATCCGAATGAACTTTAGTCTTTAAATGCGTGAAATATTTAGTTAAGCATAACTAGTAGCAGTGAAGAATTAAACCAAACAAATTTTATTATGAAAAAGACAGAAGCAAACGAATGTTTCGGTTGAAGCAACTTGTTCTCTATGTTGCGATGAATAAGCAATATATGAGCATGAAGAACAATATCTATGATTCTATTCCGTTTTTGCTAGTGATAAGCCAAAGTGCGAAAGTAGATAGGAAGGAAAAAGCTTACACATACACAAAATAGCGCAACAAGAGCGTGTCGCAAATCCATTTTGCATATAGCTATATCCGGAGAGTGGGTAGTTAAAGTAGAAGGTGAGGATTGAAGTTGCAATGACGCCACTAATTTATAGGGCTTTGGTTAACTGTGTCGGGGCTTGGGAAAAATCGGGAGCTAAAAAATGATTGAAAATTTTCAATTATAGAAATTAAGTTATACTTTATAAAATTATCCTTATTGTTTAATTAATTTTTACTTACACTTGATTTTATAATGTTGCGGTTTTATAAAATATGTGCCCACTTTTGAAATTAAGGATTCTTTTGAGTATTTTTTACTTATAATAATTGTCAATAAAAGTTTCTAAGTATTTTCAATGGTTATTTTATATCAAAATTACTTTTCTCGATAATATTTTTTAATTTTAGATGTCAATAACAGCTGAAAATATTCAGTTTTTTGTATTATAATCATGTATGTAACATATTATATTCAAGATTCTTAAAATCAGACCAGTCATCGAACTAGATAAGATAGTGATTTAAATGTTTAATCGAAAATTTAATCAGAATATAACATCTCAGAATATTATATATATATATATATATATATATATATATATATATATATCAACTAAAATAATGTATTTATATTCAAAATATATAATTTAATCTTTTGAAATTTTATTTAATATAATTAGTGTAATTTACCTAATTTAAATATCCAACAAAATAAAAACTAGACATTTTTTCCATTTATCTATACACTATACAAATTAAAAATCCCAGCCTCATTGAATTGGTGTAGTGCTCTACTCTACTCATAGCTAGGTGCACTTCCAATAATTTTGGAATAAACTACTAAAGAAAAAATAATTCAGGGAAGGGAACTATGTTTTGTGTATACTACACCAGATAAAGCACAGTACCGTATACTATATATTTAACCATATTTAAAAAATATAATTAAATTCATGTATTATATTTTAATATATTTGGTCACACTTTATAAATGTGACTAAATATTTAAGATGTGATACCCCACACTTCATTTAGATTACCATAGCCTTCACCTGTGACCAAAATAATTTAAAAATGGAACAAAATCGATTCTACAGCAGTACAGGTTCACAGTCACTCCACACTTGGCATTTCTCTCTCTCTCTCTCTCTTGCACTTTATAACTGGCTCCACCGCACAAAAAAAAACTATGTCTCAATACAATATACCTCTCTATTTTTAACTTTGTTTTAGTTAAAATTGCGAATGGGGATGATTTTTTGTTTTTCTTTTGGTGTGGTGTTTATTGAGGATTGATTAGCATTGTGGAGGTGATTGGGTCGCAAGGTGATATGGAAGACCTTGGGGTGCAGTTAGGTGTCCGGGCAATAATGAGGAGGTTGCCGGCTTGAGCTGCATGAAAATGGCCTAAGAAGTTGATAGTGCTAAAAGATGGCTACATTTACCAACTAAATCATGAAATATTAAGGATTTAATTTGAATATTAATTAAAAATTAACAAAGTTATACACCAATATCTATTTATATTGTATTTCTCTATATATAGTAGAGTTTCATACCATTACGTGAAAGATATGAAAATGATAGATTTTAATTGGATAATTGTATGAAAAGTTTTACAATATAAAGTGCATAAAAATTAAACTCAAATGCAAATATATGAACGAAATAGATTTAAAAAATCTTCGACTTATTATGTATTAGTGGGGTTTTTTCCTTACATAATAGGACATATTATCTCCTTAACGGTCTCAATAATTTTTATATATCTCAAATAATTATGCCTTCTGGAAAATTGATTAATTGGGAAGTGAAAAATTGTTATTTTTTTATTATAATAATTTTTAGAGAAACTATCAAATATAAATCACTCTAATTTAAAATAAATTCAAACTAGTTTAATTCTGACAAAATTAATTTTACTTGAAATTAATTCTATAAACACAAAACCAAACTTACATTAAATATCTTAAGGAAAAGGTTGTCGTACCAACAATAGGAGCATTCCCACATAAGGTACCTACTACACCTTTCATGTTGGTTTTTTTCAATAACGGTTTAGTTTTAAATATGTACATAGATTAGAAAAAATTATTGAAAAATTTTAATTATAGAAATTAAGTTATACTTTATAAAATTATCCTTATTGTTTAATTAATTTTTACTTATACTTGATTTCATAATGTTGCGGTTATATAAAATGTGTGCCCACTTTCGAAATTAAGGATTCTTTTGAGTATTTTTGACATATAATAATTGGCGATAAAAGTTTACAAATGTTTACCATAGTTATTTTATGTTAAAATTACTTTTTTATAATACTTTTAATTTATTAAGATTTTAAATATCAAGAACAGTTGAAAATTCGAATTTTTCTTGTAATGTAATCATGTGCAAGTCATATATTATATTCAAGGTTCTAAAAATTAGACAGGTCATCGTACATGATAAGATACTGATTCAGAGATTTCAAAGGTTCAATTGCGGAATTAATCGGAATATAACATGTCAGAAGATATATATATCAACTAATGTAATAAATTTATATTTATATTCAAAATATACAATTTAATCTTTTTAAATTTTATTTCATATCATTAATGTAATTTACTTAATTTAAATATCAAAAAAATTAAAAGTCCTGATTCCCACTATTTTTTCTTTCAAAATATCAACTTGTAACTAATATTTCAAAAGCTTTCAATAGATGAACAGTCACGCGGTGAAGCAAAGCAAAATGAAACTATCAAGATTCAACATAGAAATACAAAGAGGAGGGCCTCTGGTTATTTTATACTAGGTTGCAGCTAAAGAAAGAAAAGGAAATTGCAACATAGTAGCTCATTGTGTCTTCTACGTTTGCCGCTACACTGCACCCTCACTTGGCCACCACCGCCTCTCCCACGCTTGCCTACATGCGCCACCCCGCGCCGGCTTCTCACTGCTATAGGTGAAGATGTCCTCCTCTTAATGGTTGCTCTTTGTTACTGTTGTAGATAGAGAACCGTCACTCATTTGTGATTGCTGTGTCACGGCCTTGGACACACTCAAACGCAACCGTTCCAGCACTTGGACTTATTACTCAACCTCTTGAGCTATGCGCCAAGTCAACCTCACTCAAATGACTAGCAATGGAAGCTAAGAGCACAAGAAAGTAAGAGAACTTTGGTAGAGAGAATGTTTTGCACTACACAGAGGAAAACTTACAAATGACTTGGATGGTTATCCAAGAGTGGCCACCCATATATATAGGCTTCCACCTCCTTAATGGATGGTGGAGATTAATTCTAATGGACGATCTAGATTGCACATCTAGAACCTTCCCATCCTCCACAGATATTTTCATATTTATAGAATCATCTATACATATCTACTAAGGACATTCTGATAACTCCTACATGTCTCTATAAGCTTCTAGATAGTTCTACATATCTCTATATGCTTCTAGATAGTTCTACATGATTCTACATAGTTTTACAAGTTTCTATAATCTTCTAGAGTAATCTACATCCTTTCACAATATTCTATATTTTTCTACGATCTTCTTTTAGAATCTTTCGTAAATTAACCCTTCAAGAAAGGTTGTTCATGACAGCTAGGCATCTATCCATATCCATACATAATACAATTAGGGAGTTTCCAAGGAAATTGTAGCATTACTGTTCAACTACGTACATGGTGAGCTTTCCGGGTTTTCATCAATAGAAGTTCAAAGCATTTGAAAATGTCATTGACCTTTCCGGC
Organism: Dalbergia cultrata; assembly: GCA_031216105.1. Classification (NCBI taxonomy): domain Eukaryota; kingdom Viridiplantae; phylum Streptophyta; class Magnoliopsida; order Fabales; family Fabaceae; genus Dalbergia; species Dalbergia cultrata. The sequence continues at coordinate 52,465,211 of CM062348.1, read as the reverse complement.
TAGGACTTTTATAAGATCCAAATAACATAGAATAGGTGTGCTATATCTACGTGTTCACAATATCTAGGTGCCTACTCCCTTACAGTTAATGGTCAATATCATTAGCTGTAGTTGAATTTAACCACATATTAAAACTGTGATTAAATTAATCAAACATGTGGCTAAATAACCAGCCACACTCTATCATCTTCTAGTCTCCCTCCTCCTTTCCCCACCTCTGCCACCACTCCCCCATCACAAAAGAAGAGAAGAAGAAGAAGAGACACTTTGAAGACCTAACAAGAAACCATCCTTCGTTTGAATTTGAAATCAATACAATAAAACCATCCTCCATCACTGAGCGAAAACCACATATGAAACTACAAAAAGAGTAGAAAACAGAAACTATCCTCAAGTAAAGAAGAATCAACCAAAGCAAAATATCAACAAAAAAAAATCTCATTGGTTTCCTGTTTCCTTCCGCCACGCAGAAACCGCACTTCCTTTCCCATCGCGTCAGCCTCCAGATCTGAAGCTCCACCGCGGCCTCTTCTTCTCGCACCACCATCCCACACACCACCACCGCGAGCTTCGCACCCTGCTCCTCGATCTCCTTCCACCTTTGCACCGCAAGCTATCGAACCCGATCGCCGCCCCTACCTTCGTCAACGCTGCCCTTGCCTTCATCAACGCCGCATGCTTGCCACGGCGGATCTGGCCATCGCGATGTTGGCCGACTCTCTCTTCCCCTACACCGTGCCGCTCCCTTTCTCTTCCTTCTTCACTTCGTGCTTCCTTCCTCTGCTCAACTTTGCTGCCGCTTACCCCCATCCTTTGCCCCTTTTCCAATATTAACATTCAGTTTGAAGGGACGATTACACTGGTTGTCAGTTATGTGAACTTCATCCAAGTGAACTAACATTTGAAGAGTGAGCAAGTCTTTGGGAGCTTGTGCTCATTTCTGTGGGATAAAGGACTACTATAAAAACTGTGTTTTATCAAAATCAGATAATGCTCCACAGAATAAAACTGAGTATTCAAGAGATATGAACAACACTCGAGATATTCCTACTGATAAAAGAGCTCCTGTCTCCTCTGATGGTCATGTCTGGCAAGCAGTTGAAATGCCACATTCTTGCTACAATTTTGCTATGTCGAATGAGTACATTGTCAATGGGTTATCGCTGGTAAATCCACAATTTAATGAAGAGCAACAAACCCGACTAATTAGTCTTGAATCTAATTTGCATCAAGAAGACACCAGCAAAGAGTTGCTACACAAGCAATTAGATGATGCTCCTTTCAGTTCTTACCAAAGCACGGACCAAATTCACTTGCCAAGAACAAAGGTATAGCCATATTTTTGAGGATATTAATATAACATTAGTTTTAATTCATATTAATACTATTTGATCAGTAAATGAAAAATAATATTAGTTTTTTCCATAATGATAATGTTGAACGTTCATATATATATATATATATAGATTCTGTAGCCATACTTTATTATTATTATTTTTTATCGCTCAAGGGTATCCCCCGGCCGGCAGTCGAAGACTAATCCCTCCGAGGCTTGGAGATTACCGAAATGAGTTTTGCCTCTCCCAACAAAATCCTTTTCTATACACACGGTAAAAATCAAATCTCTGACATATGCTTAAAGGACCCAACCACCTTACCAACTGTGTCAAGCTTTGTTGGTAGCCATACTTTATTATTATTAATTTTTGTGTGTGTACGATGTTCTTTTATTTTTAAATAGTTTATTTTTATATAATTGTATATGAAAATTGTTTAAGGTCTATTATGAGTGATAATTCTTTTGAATAGTAAAGAAAAAAATTAAAATTTACATGGCTTTAAAATATATTATGTAAAATTTTAAAGATTTAAATATTTGTAAGTGTTAAATGAATACTTTTAAATAACTATAGGAACGCAATTAAATAATACATATCAACATCAATTACTTTATAAACCAAAACCAAAATTTAATATATTATTTAAGACTAAAATTATATTCATATTTTTTATTTAATTTTTAGGAATCATATTTTTAAAAATAAATTTTGGAGATGAATGACTAAACTCAATGAGAGAATTATGAACTACCATAGATTTATTACTCCTGAGAGAGTCTAGTTTAATTTGCCACTTCATATATTTACATAAAAGCACAATATGAGTATTTTAACTGCATTAGTATTTTAGCTTTATTTAATGTAATATCACAGTCAGTTTAATATTATTTCAATATTGTTGGAATTCAACTTCTTTATGGAAGGAAAAATCATGAGCCTAAGGTAGTGTTATCTGATAGATACCTTAGTTGTTTGTGTTGGATAATGGTGCTGTCATTTTGTAAAAGATGAAAAATTTAGTTTATCAAGTCTCTAATATCGTATGATAGTGAAATATAATTTTTTATTTTTTGCTATTTTGCCCCAGTTTTTCTAAGGAAGATAAAATTATCATAAGTATTTACATGTTCATTTATGTAATATTTGAGAGGGATTGATGTGATGTATATGTTATTTAAATGTAAAATTACAATTATTTAATTTTATATATTGCTATTACCTATATATATAAGATATGTTATTTGTACTCATTGTCTATGGGATATTGTACCGACACATACTCTATTTATCATTAGATGAGGTGTGGATCCCATTCAACTATGATCCACACCTCATTCAATGGAGGATGAAATATGAGTCAAGTGTCACATCTGATAGACAAATAACATTTTTCTATATGTATTGGCCTTTAAGAGGTTTAGTGAAATTCACCTCGATTTCCTTTTATTTGGTAGGGTTGACATTAACACCCTCTGAATGTATTGTTTATTGTGCAATAAAGAGGTGGACAACGTGATGAATTTACAAATTTATAGAAGATCGATATAATAATTTTACAAATTCAGAAACTTCTTTAATTAATTTTACAAATAAAATGGCTGTACAAACAAGCAAAATTCATAAAATTTAAAAACGAAACAGCGTAATTTATCCTAAAAAATGAGTAATGTTAGGTATACAACTTTTATTTATAACAATATTATATCATAAATATAGATGCGTAAAAAGACAAAATAAGTAAGTGTACTCAATAAAATTAAAATATTAAAATAATAAAGAAATGTAAGTTTGATATTTTTATACATTATTTTTTTTCCTAATTAAACTTATATGTGTCCGTGCATTTGATATGAGAGGAGAAGATAGCTTTATCTCTTAACAAAGGTCATAACCAATGAAATACATGCCCTCTAGATATCACGGTCCCACTTGCTAGTTTGATATGAGAGGAGAAGATAGCTTTATCTCTTAACAAAGGTCATAACCAATGAAATACATGCCCTCTAGATATCACGGTCCCACCTTTATAGTTTTTTCTCGTTTAATTTTTTTTATCATAGGATGTGTGTGTTTTTCATGTTTCTATCTTTTACTGTGTTATATTGGTCTTTGTAAGAGAAATATATGGAATAAAAATATTTGTACTTGATATTTACAATACATAAATTAAACTAATATATTAAGTAAAATTTTAAAAGATTAAAATATATAAACAATTATTATATATTATATATATTTTATTATATTCTGATTATATTTCGGTTGAATCCTGATCAAACCGATTGACCCTTTGAACCTTGAACCAATAACTTATCTAATTCGATGACTGGTCTGGTTTTCAGAACCTTGATATTTACCAAATAAATCATGAAATATTAAGGAATTAATTTGAATATATTAATAAAAAGAAAACAAAGTTACTTAATTTGAATATATTAATAAAAAGAAAACAAAGTTATACACCAATATCCATTTATGTTGTGTTTCTCTATCAATGAATATAGTAGAGTTTCATAGCATTACATGAAAGATATGAAAATGATAGATTTTAATTGGATTATTGTATGAAAAGTTTTACAATATCAAGTGCATAAAAATTGAAGTCAAATACTAGTATATGAATGAAATGGATTTAAAAAAAATCTTCCGCTTGTTATGTATTAGTGGTTTTTTTCCTTAAATAATAGGACATATTATCTTTTTAAGAGTCTCAATAATTATTTATACATATTTCAAACAATTGTGCCTTCTGAAAAATTGATTAATTGGGAAGTAAAAATTGTTATTTTTTTATTATAATTATCTTTAAAGAAACTATCAAACATAAATTACCCTAATTTAAAATAAATCCAAACTAACTTAATTCTAGCAAAATTAAATTTACTTGAAATTAGTTCTATAAATACGAAACCAAACTCACATTAAATATCGTAAGGAAAAGATCGGTGTACGAACAGTAGTAGCGTGTCCACGTGAGCCACGTATGCAAATGAGGTAAAACTCTTATTTTCTTGTTCACTCTCTCTTTTAAAATATGTTTTATTGTATTAAAAGGTGATTGTTGAATAAATTAATAGAACATGATATTTAAAAAAAGGTGAGTTATTTTTTTAAAACAAATTTTTATTTTAGTGTAAAATCAAATTTAATAAAATAAATTTTATTTTATGTAGAATTAAACTAAATAAAATATTTTTTATTTGTGTAATGTTGAACTCAATAAAATAATTGCTGTCGAGTCAGACTTAATTAACCAATTGAAATAAAATATAAATTTATTAATTTTTTTTGAAAAATATTTCAATGGGGTCATGAGGGACAAGGTAAATAATCGAAGTGAGAGTTTGAAAATGAAAGAAACTTGAGGAAAATTATTTTTTATATGAATAATGAGGGAATCATAATCATTGCTCATTAATATATAGGTTTGGGATAAATATCATAAATATGCGGACTGTGGGTGTGATTTACTGGTCAAAATATACATTTGAGAAGCTGAAAAATCTCGCGGAAGAAGTAGCCGCGCCAACAGTGGAGAAGCGGACCACGCGGGACCGCTGAATTTCAGAAGCACGCGGACCACCAACAGGCGGACCACGCTGGACCGCTGGACAGCTGGAGCTGTGAAGAAGCAAGCTGAAGAGTCTCGTGCTCCGCGAGATTTTAAAAACTAGAAACTAAAAACTAGAAAACTGAAATCAAACACACCTAAATAATGGATAATGAGCCAATATTAAAAAAATATTATTTATATTTATATTTTTTATGTGACGTAGTTATTGCAAAATTTTTAATTTATTACGGGCAGTCACTCAGCAATATTCATGGCGGAAGTTTCATGGTGGCAAACGGCTAGTGCCTTAGTTCTGGTCCCATCAGCAGCGACCATTGGAACCATGTAAGCTGTGGTTTCATGGATTTGATGGCAGTAAATTAAAAGATAACCTTTTGGAAATTCAACCTATGACACATATTACTGCCTTCTCTCCGAGATTATGCTCTTCTTCTATGGTGTATTATTGGTTCTGCTTGACCACAAAAGAACCTGAAGGTGCTTGAATGTTCTTCCCTAACTTTGAAATGGCGAAACCAATCATTTGCATCACAGGATTTTGCACAGTACTTGTGTTCTCCATTAATAGGCGGGTTCCTTACCTTATACAAAGCTCCTCATAATAAGCAAACCCCTTTAATTTTTCATCGTTGTCTTTAATGTCACCTCTCATCCACAGGGCAATACCAATAGGTTGAGAAAATGTTTCAGTGTCTTTAGTGTCACCTTTCGGTCACAGGAGAATACCAATAGGATGAGAACGTAACTTTCGAATTGCAAGTTCATTTTTTTTCCTGGGTAAAGGTCATCGAAGAATAAGGCTTCTGGGTTCAGTATGTCATTGGCAGGAAGATAGTCAGTTTGTGCATCTGGATAATCAAAATAGAAATGTATTAATTAGTATGGTTGTAACTTGCTTATCATTTATAATTTGATATGATATAATTTGAGAATCATTTCTTGGCAGTGAACAAGTGTTGATTAAGAGTATTGAATGTGACGAGATTTACAGTAAGTGAACAATAATTTTATAAAAAAATATATGACTATGAAAACATATCTATAACAATAGATAAAGAGAATTAAAAAAAAAAAAACTACTTTTTTGTGCACAACTTTGATTCCTAAATTGCAATAGCCACACGTCAATAGAGGAGTGACACTTGCATGTTATATTATTAACTTACTTGCCACTAGAGATATGCCACATGTGTTATGCACATCGAAATACAAATATAGATTTATAATTCTATTTAATTATGTTAATAACAAAAATAAATTAAAAATGCAACATGACGGGCTTGACAGTATCCGACAAGCCAATAGTATTAAATAAAAACATAATATTTATATTGAATATTTATAATAATCTTATTCAAGTTAATAAATAGAATAATAGATAAAATAATCAATGACAATTCAAAAAGTTGTGAAATCATGCATGTTAAATTATGACAAGTAATATATTTGAACCTTCACCACCAAACTTCAAAACCTCCTTCAGAGTACTTGACCAAACTTCTTGCCGACAATCTTCACTGGTGGATATCGATTCACGGGCATAGCTTGCTCCCATAAGAGCAAGCTGCAAAACGATATATTCAGAAAATAAAGATCACATTTATAAAATTTTGCTTTGATCGAAAGCCAAATTATGAGAAATATTTATTTTGTTAACTGGTTTACTTAATTTATATAAATTAACTCTCTTAAATGACTTTAAGTGAAAAAAATAAAAGAATTATAATCAAACCTTTCTAAAATTTAGTTACCCAGTAATGCAGCAAGTTCTTTGCATTTTGGACTGATAAATGAATTATACTACATTATTTCATCTAATTATAATCGCCATAATTTTATTAAAAACTAATATGGACAATATTTATCTGAATTTTATCAATGTTTAGGTGGAAAACATGTGTTATGAACTGTGTAAGTAGAAAGATTCTAATTATTTCAGGTAGTTAATCTAAAATTTAGGCTTAAATATGCTTTTACTCTCTTTAAATTAAATTGATTTTGATTCGATACCCGTAAAATGTTTGCTTTGGTTTTTATCCCTTTTCTTTTCTTTTCTTTGTTTATAGTACCTGTCATTTTAAATATTTTCCCCAATAAATATTTTTAAATATTTATTTAGTCATTATAAGTATTGACAATTTTACTTTTATCCTTATAAATATTTTAAAAATATTTTCTTTAGCTTTAAAAATATCACTAATTAATGATATCTAGTTTACGCAAAAGGTACCTGTTATAAAATGGTGCAACAAAGGAGCAGAATCAGAATATATGGAAGCGTAAATCAAAAGATGACACAGAAGGATTAACGTGATTCGGAAAATTCCCTATATCCACGGGCAAAGGCGACAGCCAAATATTTCACTATGGAAATATGATGGAGAATACAAAAGTGTTTATGCACAGACTAAGTCCCCAAATACACCCTAAAATACCTTATAATATTTTTCTCAATAGTGTATACGCTCAACACACAAAAGAGAAGTAACAAAAGTCCTAGAACAAACTTCTCTAACACCAAATGAGCTAATGGACTTGAATGTTTTGAAGTTCCAATGCATGCTCTATTTATAGAGCTCTTCGTGCATAACACACAAAAGACATTTAATGGTTATCAAATTGATCTTGATCACTTCCAACTAAGCACCATCAATGATCTAGTTGTCATGATCGTTTTAGTGGATTCCTTGATCATCATGAATGGTTGAGAAGTCTTCAAGTTGTATTTGTCTTCTATCAACTTGCATGAAGTGTTCAATTTGAATTTTGCTTCTTGCATTACAACTTGCAATGAAAAGTTCAAGTTGAACTTTACTTCTTGTAATTTTATTTCAAATTGGATTCCACTTCTAATGATTTGAAAATTCAAACCATATCTTGACAGTACCAAATACATAATGATATAAAAAAAAAAAAGATGAATCAAAACGAAACAAAAATTTATAGAGATTAAAATCAAAACAACCTAGTATATGAGAACTAAACACATATTTAAACCTAAAATTTATTATATGTAAATACATTTGGTTCCTCTCTTCTTGTTTGACTCTTTGACCCATTTCATAACTTGTGTTAAAAAAATGTACATAAACTCCAGCCTTCAGGCCATAGAGACAAAACGTGAAAAGGGCCTAGAATAGAACCGAAAATTAAATGTGAGTGCTCATGATTATCGATACAAATTAGGGACTTCAAAGATAGTTCTGCAGAGGAAATTAGGAACTAGTAGCTCCTTGCAGTAAAGACAGGTTTGCGTTAAGAAAAACTTGATTAGACCGAAACTTTATAATCATTAAATACGTGAAATATTGCCTAGTAGTGAAACCCAAACAAATGTTTCGGTTGAAACAATTTGTTCTATATGTTGTAATGAGAAAGTGAAATATATTTCTTCCCGACCAAAATGAGGCAAATATATGAGCGCGAAAAACTACATCAATTGATTCTGTTTTTGCTAGTTATAAGCCAAAGCGAAAAAACTAAGGATATGTCTGTGAGTTGGGATTTTGGAGGGAAGGGGAGAGGAATAAGAGGTTTGTAGTGTAAAGTTATACTATAAATCCTTCTTTCCTATCCTCTCCTCTCTAAAATCCCAACTCACAAACATATCTCTAAGAAAAAGAAAGCTTATATGTACACAAAATAATGCAGAAAGATTATGTCTCACAAACATATCTCTAAGAAAAAGAAAGCTTATATGTACACAAAATAGTGCAGCAAGATCATGCGGCAAATCCATTTTGTATATAGCTATAGCTCGAGAGTGGGTGCTTGAAGCAGAGGGTGAGAATAAAGGTTGCAATGAGGTCACTAATTTATAGGGCTTTGGTCAACTGTGTTGGCTCTTGCCAAAGATCGGGAGCTAGCATTTTCCAAGGATTACTACCTTCTCGATTTGATTTTAATTTTTTTTATTAATATTCGTTTAGTTTTAAATGTTTTATGTATATTAGAAAAATGATTGTATACCAAACAAAGAAAAAATGATTGAAAATTTCAATTATAGAAATTCAGTTGTATGGTATAATTAAAATTATCCTTAGTATTTAATTAATTTTTACCTGGACTTGCTTTGGGAATATTGTGATTTTTTCTAGAGCCGTTAAACTGATCTTTATATTGTCTAAAAACTGATTTAATTTGTTTAATGGGTTGCAGCCCATACGAGCTGGAAGATAATTTAAGTATGGAGTTTAATTATCACATAATTTATTTTGGTTTTGATGTTATTAATTGTTGTGTTTAATCAATGCAAATGGCTTGCATGCCTTTTTGTCTTTGAATAATTATTCAATTTTAGGTATTTAATACAATTGAGAAAATGATTAAAAAAATATTAATATTAAAATTAACTAAGAATAATTTATTAAATTATCTTTATTTCTTTTCAATATTTCAACTTTTCTTCTTCATCTATGTTTGGATTAATAGAGTTTGATAAAATAGAGTAAAGTGGACTAGTTTAAAGTAGCTTTATTGTTTAGGTATGTTTAAATGGAGTAGAGTGGAATGGAGATGGATTCCACCTAACCTCACTATCTACTTCTATTTCTCCTCCCCCAAATTGGATGGAATGAGTTATTTTTTTTTATTAATAAAATCACTATTTACCTCTATTACTAATATTATATCCATTCTAACTTAAGGGTATTGTAGGAATAAAAAGTTTAATTATAATTTTAAATCCATTTCATTGATATATTCAAACAATGGAACTAAGTAATTATTTAGTTTTACTTCACTCTCTTCCACTCTATTCTATTCTAATCAATCGCATTCCACCATGCTCCATCAATCAAAACATACCCTAAGTACAACTTAAAGTTTTTAAATGAGTAATTATATTTTGACAAAGAAAATTTTTGAAATAGAATTTTTTTTTTGTACTTTTAAGATTATATTAATTGGAATGAGAATTTAACTTAGCACCTTATGCATATTACTTAAAATTACATTAATCTCAATGAACAATTGCATGGAGTTTTCCTCCCATATCTATAGTAGTTTGATCTTGGACAATAAGCATATGTTTCTTCGTGACTGGAGCTGCACTCTTTGCCATGTGTTGCGTGAGGGTAACCGAGCTACTAACTTTTTTGCTAAGCTAAGTGCCTCCTCGGATGTTTATGATATGATTTGGCACAAATCGCTGCCAAGCATGCATCTTATATATTCTCCCTACAGATTCTGTTGGAACTCTCCTCCTAAGATAAGTTTTGATCTATGATTATCTCTCTTGTCTTCTTTGCCTATGGATAAAAAAATAACCTCTCACAACTAATCGAATTCTAGAGACTTATATTGTCATGACCCAACCTGGGCACGTGACCGGCACGTGAGGAATCTCATCCCCACGTAAGCCTCATGACCTGTATATTACTCTATGTATGCATTTTTAAGACAAGAAAATCCATTTAAAACAAAATCTCGCTTCTACATACCAGTCACCTGTTTCTGAAATCAGGATATTAATAACTAAAATCTCATCATTAATATCAAAAGTCTGAAATCATGGCAGAATCCATACACAAAATACAAATATACATATCAATTACTTTTGTCCAGTTTGTCCAAAAACAACCAGTTTCATTAAATACAGACCATAGTATAATCAAATATGCAAAATGCAAAATGAGCGCTATATGAATCAGGAGTCCTACCTGCAATAATACTGGAGCACTCTACAGAATAAAAAATGCTCCACTCAAGTGAAGCTCACCAGCTAATCCTCTATTGCTGCTGGGAAGTAGGAGGCTGGGAAGAATTCGCAGCAACTGCTATATCTGTAAATAGGAGGAAAGAAGAGGGGTGAGTTTTTATACAAAACTCAGTGAGTGAATCCCCACCTGCAACCCCCTTCATAGGACATTAGTAAAACCATGCAGTATACGTATGAAAATAATTTATAACATAGAGCTCTAAAACATTTCATATAACTATATACAAATAATCAATTAGTCATTGGCCTTTAAAATCATCAATAGTATCTAATTAGAGAAACAGAAATCTCTACTTTATGGTTCTTCAAGAACCAAAATACTCTGCTCTATGATCCATCAGGGATCTAATGTGGACACCAATATAGGTTCCATTCTCTGCTCTATGAGATTGTCCTTTATGATAACTTGATACCAAGGTTAACGATCATTCAGCCATTAACTCGTTGTCTATTTCTCTAGAGTTACTGTTTAGTATCAATAGAAAATCAAGTCCTCTCCCTCTATGTTCCACGAGGGCTTCTACCCTAGGGTTCCAAGTTTTCTCATGTAACAGTATCCAGCATACCAAGAATTATCAAATCAACATAATAACTTCAAAATGTTCAAGAGTCATAATCAAATATTCACATTTCAGTAACAATAGTCCCATGGTTTTCATAAGAATCTATAGTTCATGAGATTTGAAAGTCATATTCTTATAAGCTTGAATAATCAACAAAAACCTCTAATCTCTTTGTAGAACCTTCTAAAACCATCATATAAAGCATATTTTTATGCAAATAAGTCTAATGCAGAACATTGAAGCCACAGATGAAAACCCACTCATCTGGAGTGGTAGAATGAACAAGAGAGACACCAACAGGACCCTAAGAGGTAGAAACGGCACCACTATCTGTCAGAAAAGCAATAAAACTCCAAATCAATCTCAGAAGAACCTTATTCGCAGTCCCATCAATATGGAGGAGTACTATGACCATAGAACAAGAGGGAACCCAAGATTAACTCTAAGAACAACAGAAGAATAGATGAGATAGGAAGGAAATCTAGTAAAATCTCTTACCTTTAAGCCTTGGAAGTGAAAGATTGATGAAAATGGGAGAGAGAGATATTGGGGACGAGAGTTTCGCGTTTTCTATGGGGGTGGGGTGTGTTTTGGTTGAGTGAAGCTTCTGGACCCTAAGATGGGTTTCTAAGTTATCTATCGAGCGCTGCAATGCTAACCAAAGAGCTTATCGCGCACCACCTTATTGTTCTGTTGAGTGCTGTAGAGCTCACCAGAGAGCTTAAAAATTCACTTCTTATTGTTTTGTTGACCGCTGCTGCACTAAGCTCACCAGAATGGTTTTTCCGTCTTCAGTATAGTCTCTAACTCTCCAAAATGGTTTCTCACCTCCCAAAACTCACTTATTTACATTTCCTTAACTTTTAAACATAAATGTAAATAAGGATTACCCCCCAATTTGGATTTAAATAAAATATCTAAAAAATCAAAATCCCAAGGAATCAAAATCTAAATTTTGGGTTTTAGTTCAAATCCGGAAATTTTTACGATTTTTAAAACTTGGGGGCTAAAAACGAACAATTTAAAATTCCATAAAATTCATTAAAAATCCTCCTTCAACTCATTTTCCTCTTAGGAACCATTACTGGGACTTTTGATCCTAAAATTATGGTTTTATCATATAGGCCTCCAATAGCGTGTAGGGTCTCAGACTTAGAAAAATTCAGGACCTGGTTTTATCTACAGACACGTGTGTTGCTCTACACTTTTCTAGGTAACAGTATATCTAAGGTATTACATATATTAAAGAGAATACTTTATAAAAATAGGAAGTGGTATAGCATTCCAAAGGGCTAAATGCCAAGAGAGTCTATTTTTATAGCACTAAATATCTTTTGTGAAGATTTGGGCTTGGTCCCCGACTTGCACCGAAATATATGTATCTTTAGTGAAAAGACAACTGCGCGAACGGTATGAGGTTTCTCACATGGGGCGGATTTCTTGTTCACTTTCTGCAGAGACAAGATCCAATAAATACTCCCTTCGTTTCTATCGGGCTCAAGTTCATATAAATTTGCGTGCAGCCGATGATGCAAAGGCGTGCACTTCAATGACAACCATTGTATAATTCATTATTCAATCTAAATAATTAGACTCATAATACCATAAATAAAAATAATTAGACTCATTGCACATGAGCGGCTAAATTAGCCTTCAATTTTTCTAAGAGAAAAAATGATTTGGTTGTTAGTATTATATCTTTAAATGCTTAATTTTTTTTCACTGACAAGTTTTGAACTAAAAAGAAATATTATCACCTATTCGTATGTGAATATAGTAATATATATATGGAGAGAGAGCCCATTTATATAGTAATAGTACTATCATTACTCTTTATATAGAAAAAATGTTAATATAGAGTCGATTTTATGGTGATTCGTACACATAGCATAATTTTAACGAATGTTTTTATACTATTTATGTATTTTTAACTCTAAATTATACTTTGAATAGTTGATATGTTACCACGAATATGATTCATCGTAAATTCAAGGCTATACTATCATTACTCATTTATATAAGAGAAAACAAAGTTATTTACATTGATGGAAATTACTCCCTTTGTTATAAATTAAATATCATTTTAAAATTTCAATTTTATTTCAAATAATTGTTACTTCAAAATTTTAACAAAGCACTAATTAATTTATACTAACTTTACCCTATCTGCATGTATATATAAATTATTATTCAGGTTTTAAACTCAAAAAATATGATTTAAATATATATTTTTTATCCCTACAAATAAAAGTGTTTTTTATTTTAATCCTTCTGAAAAATTGTTTTTTGGTCCCTTTTTTCTATTTGGTCTCTGGGCTCTAAATTTAGGTTATTACAAAGTAGTCCAAAATATGCATTAAATCTTTATAAATATTAAAAATTTTACTTTCATTCTTATAAATATCTTAAAACTTTTCCTTTGTTCCTTATAAATATCTCCATTTAATGGTGCAATATGGATTAAAAACAATATTAGAAGAAATGAGGTACTAAACAATATTCTTAATTAATTGATAATTAAGAATAAAATATAATACTGTTAATTTTGATTTTATTTTTACAAGTAAATCCTACTAATACAAATACTATTGTTATTGTTCATTAAGGAATGTTAATACTAAAATTAAATTTTATTCTTACTTATATAAAATTCAATTGTTTTACTATCGTATGCCTAAAGTTTATGACTCTTTATATTTCTATTTATATTATTTTTAGGATTTACTTTAGGTTAATGATAACTGTAATCTTGATTTATATGTTCATTCATAGGGGGTGCCAAATAGACAGGCCGCCCATTTAAGCCCGACCCATTTTGGCTATGAAATAAATTGGCCTATGCAACTAGGCCGGCCCAACCTTTTTTTAACAATTTGGGTCTACTTTACTTATTTCTTATGTATCTACAAACAACCTAATAAAATAAACCAAAGGAGCTTTCTAATTTTCTAATTAGACAAAGCATTCAATTTAGACAATTATATTATAATGCCATAGATATTGTATTCTTTCCATATGTACAAATCTAAAGAAATTTCACAATCTAAATCCATATGAACAAAAAATTAATTTAAATAATCAAGTTCATACCATAACAAATTTCATAATTTAAATGTAAATCCAAGTTAAAAATATAAAGTTGAAATCCAAATACAAAATTTTGGGTTGGTTTGTGTCTTTGTAAATTTGGACCTCAAAATAAGCTAGTAGTTATGACTTTACAACTTGACTAAATTGGAAGCTGTAAAAAAAAAAAGGGTAAAAAGCCACCTATTTACCCGTGCGGACTAGCTCATTTAACTCATGAGTTAAGTAAACAGGCAGTAAGCAAATTTTTGTTAAATAAATCAAAACTTTTAGGCCCAACCCACCTAATTTTTTTGCTAATTGATATTAAATTTTTTGCTACTAAACTTATTTTATTTTCATACTAAATGAAATAAAGTATGAGTTATTTAAAAAAATAAATAATAATAATAATAAGAGGGTTTCTCCATTATCCCTATAAAATTCAATGATATCAATACCTTTTAATTATTTATGACTAAAAATGAGTCATATGTCTTACTAATCCAAAATTTTTTAAATCTATCAAATCACAACTGTTGATCATATATACCCCATAGATACCAAAACAAGATAGTAATAATAATAATAACATCAAATAAATAAATTAAAGAATCAAATATAGCTCCTCCCTTTCAAAAAAGGAATTTTCAGTTTTCATTTTTTTGTTCTCAATTGATTTCCTATTTTCAAAATATTGTGAAGAAAACAATAAAAATTACGAATGAAAATTAAAAATAATTTTTAAAACCTTGAAGATCATGTCCAAAGTGATTCAAACGGAAAAATGTCAAAGGGAATAAAGGAAAAGAGCAGCCAAAAGAATCAGAAAGAAAAGGAGGGGACGACAAGGGAGGGGACGGAGCATCAAGTATGAAAAGCTTGAGAAGAAATTAAGTAAATTAAAGTAACTATGCAAACAGTTGAATCAATACAGTATCTGTAACCTCATCGATCCCAACATAGTGAATCCTTACTTCTCCATCCGTCCACAATATCCATCTATGGCTTTACATATTCTCTGATAAATTGTTCCAACTGAGATATCTCCCCAGTTAAACCAGAAGCATCTGCAGTTGTAACCTTGTTATCGCATTGGGTGAAAGAAAATGGTTCCCCGGGTACCCCAAGGGTGAACTCATTTGCGATGTCAGCAGATGATATTGCACTTCTCGATGCCCGTAATTTGTCACTATAAAAAAATAATAAGAGTCAAGAACAATGTTAACTGATGAAAAGAATAAGGCTCTCATAGTTTGAATAATATACACATTTTTCATGCATGGTTATCAAACTCGTGAGTTAATAAACTATAATATTATAATAATAGATGACAAAATTAAAATAAATAAAAATCCAATTGCAACATCATAATGAAATAAATACAAGTTAAAAAATATAAAATACAAATTAAAATATTAAAAAAATAACAGATCAAGACTTTAATGGTGTAAACAATTAAAATAACTTAAACAGATCATAACTCCAATTTTGAAATATTTAATTATGAGTGGTTATTGTGAAATTCCATGTTTTGTTATTTGAAAGGCCAAATCTAAGTAAAAGTGTAAACTTGAGAGTTTACCCGAGTTGATAGAAGTTTACCTGATTTCACTTGAGTTTACTCAGGTATGAGTTTTTAAGCAAGTTAACTCGATTTGGGAACCTAAACTTGTAAGAGTTTAAGAGTTGAGAGTTTGATAACTATGTTTTTAAGATAATAACAAAACAGTGAGTTGATTCAAAGTGTAAAGACAAATAATTACGAGTTAGAAGCTACAAGGGCTATGGTTAACAATAGAAACTAGAAAGTACTTCGTGAATGTTATCTAGACAACCAAGCAACAAAAATAGTATGGACATAATCACACGAGTGTGCACATCAACAACCAAGCCCTATCCAACAAGGTAATGTTGCTAAGATGAATATCTGTTAGAACTGGAGCAGAAAAGACATATTATTCAATGGAGTTTTTAATCAATATGATCCAAGAACCTTAAACTCTACAAAGATAAGAGATAATTCGAGAATTCCCTCAACTCTCTGTTGACTCAATTACAACTTACAAGACTGCCTTTTCCCTCTCTCATGCTCCTGTTTGCAAGCAACAAGTAACTAAGTGTGTCCTAGCACATACTCCCCCCACCCAAAATAAAATAAATAAATAAACACTAGAAGATCCACATTGTCCTCCTCAAGGTGGATGTACAATAACATTACTAGACATACACAAATAACTCCCACCAGATCCCATAGATTGAAGTATAAAGAAAACCTTACTTGGGAATTAGCTATTTAAGTTGCCGGACCACTTATTTTTAGTACCATTTGGTTCTAGGCCCAGCTTCTATGAAAATCTTCTCTTTTTTTTTCATGTATTGCCGAGTTTTGGATGTATAAACTGTTCCTACATCTTTTAGTAAAATGCCATCTTTGCTTCTGCAAAATTGGCTTGGTCCATTTTCTCTTGAAGAAAATTTCCTACTAAGTCTTCCCAGTCCCTCTATTTATGTGGTTAGAGATTGAGCTCCCTTTGGTAGTGACTTTCTTCACCATCGTGATGCTTCTGACGGAAGGCTAGGTAGGGCTTTTCTTCTCTGCCTGGGTCTCTGCCAATGACATACCACTAGTGGCAGCTGGCCAGTCTTGTCCTCTGCCATCACTACTCATCCCTTTCACTGTGCTTTGAATGCTAGGTGAAACAGCTTCCACCATCACGACCAGCATTGCCACTGGTAGCCCATCACTAGTCATCCTCCCTTGCGCTTCACTCTCCCCTTTCAGAGGAAAAATTCTTCACTCCACCAGCCCCTACGCCTTGCTGGCCGAACCCGAACCTGTGGTGGTGGTAGGTAGGTCAGAACCTATGTCTTCCTCCTTCTGCAATTCATCTTCATTCCTCAACTTTTCAGCCCCTTCATCTTGCCAGTCACTGCTATAGCCATAGCCACTTCTCCCCTATTTCGACTCAATCTCCTCCAGACGGACCTTGCTCCTTCTTCACGGATTGGTTCTTCTCATTTCCCATGTTGGGCTCAGCCTCCTTCAACTCCTCTTTAGCCCCTCTTCAATCATCCTCTCCTCACTCCCTTCCATCTTCCTTGGCCCATTTCTTGATCTTGAGGCGCACACATCAACAACATTGTTCTTGGCCCTTGTTCTCCTCTCTGAGGGAACTCTTTGGCACACCAAGTATTTCTGAATTCTGACTTCTTAAGCTCTTCTTCCGCCAATATTTCTTCCTCATAACATAACCCAGCCTCTAGTTGGAAATGTTTGTACCTAGCCTTTTCCCCTCAACTCTCCCAAAACTCTCTCTACTAATTAAAGGGTAAAATGAATTTTACCATCCTGAACTTTAAGTTATGTGCACTTTAGACCCCAACTTTTCAAAACGTGCATTGCAACACTTTGAACTTTTCAAATAGTGCAAAACAACCCCTCAGCATAATTTTGGCAAATGCTAAAAGTATAATTTGTGTGCATTTAATCCCCTGATATTTCTAATTTGTGCAACTCAACACGTTTGTGAATTCTCATGCACACTTAACCCCCAAATTTTATTATTGTATGCAACTCGACACACTGCCATGACAAAGTTTTACACTATTTGGAAAATTCAGGGTGTGGCGAAGCATGTTTTGAAAAGTCAAGGTCTAAACTATACATGATCTAAAGTTTGAAAGGTAAAATGCATTTAACCCCTAATTAAATTACAAGACTACATATTCCCCTTCACATATTGTTATTTATATCCAACTAGTAACTAACAAACAAAGTGTCCTATCAATATCAAATAGCAACATAAGGTTATCCGAAAACAAAGTTTCAAAAATCCATTTAAAATAAGGTTTTTCTTGATGGTTTTTCCCCTTAAAGTTTTAACTTGTATTCCTCTGCCCTTTCTAATTTTAATACAAGGCCTTTGTTGGATATCTCACATAACAAAAGCACCCAACTGAAGTTTCTGTCATCTATCATCTTCTCTTCACTACATACTATTCCAACTTTCTCCTCAATACACATTTGATCCAATCTAACCTCTTTCAATATATCTCTCATCCACCATAACATTCTCATATCTACATAAATGTTTTTTGCACTGTTTATGGCACTTTAGTGCCCAACACTCACTACATAGAACAATTTTATCCTTATATTCAGTAAAAAAAAATTTGGGTGAACATAGGGTATCCACCACCAAAAATAGTAACTAATCCTTTCGAGATGTAGAGATAATGGACGTGGGTTTTGCCTCTAGCCACGAGACCATCTCTAGACACACTATAATCACAAATTAAGCTATTACACACACACTGAAAAAAGAAAACACATAATCAATCAACTAAAGGGAAACTTTATTCCTAAGGCTCCCACCATTGTGAGATTTAGGGAGCAGGGATGATCAGATGTCAACAACCTTTACCCCACGAGTGAAGAGGCAATTTATGTGGCCAGGACACATGATCACTAGGTCATAAGGTAACAGCTTGACTATTCAGCTCACACTCACATAATCCACCAACCGCTGACAATAATATGCACTTACAAAGTAATTGGTGAACAACCAAATGAGAGCAGATAAAAGATTGAGTGATCCATACATTTCCTTCTCCATCTGTCTGCGGATAAACTCCTTGGTATGAGCAGTGACTTTGTCTGTTTTGTTGCAGAGAATAAGCAATGGAATCTTCTTCTTCACAACACTTCCCTTTGTCAGAATATCATATAGATACCTGTAAAGAAAAGTGGATCAGCATAAGAATCCTTGTGTGAAATGTGAACTTAGTCTCACAGTTAGAACCACTTCTTCATCAGTATATGGGAAATGACAAGTTATTTAATGCTCAATGCCAGTGGCTTACTACTAGCTCAACGCTAGCACCACAGTGGATATTATATAAGCAAAATTTAATTTGACACTTTCGGCAGAAGGAATTACTCTGAAGCAGCACGGCAGTTTGGTAAGAAGTCCAAAGCATCAACCACAAATACTATGCCAGCTGCTTTAGGCAAGTATTCATCCAGTTTGGATCGAAGACGAGAATGTCCAGGAACGTCAACAATATGAACAGGTTTTATCTTGCGCTTCTGTCAATGTAACATGAGACAAAATTGGTTATAGTTAACACTTAGCATGCATAAGAAAAATAAGATGGAGATAATTTCAACTAATTTGAAATCCCATCCTAGATTTGTTCTATGAAGAAGAGCTATGTCTTTTTTCCTAGAGAATGAGAAGTGCAGTTTATTACATATGCAAAACATGTTTAAATCTGTTTTTTCATCCATATGTATTAAAGTGCAAGAACCCGTGGTGTTACCTCTGTTGTTTCAGAATGAAGAACAAAGGTTCCCTCGTTAGGTTCCATCGATGTAACAGTCCCCTGATGGATAGATCCATCCCTAACCTGATAGAGGCACAAGAAACGTATCAATAACATTATATTAGCACGGGAAACTCAAGTCCTTTCACTGTATAGCATAATTAAATTGCATTTATACAGGAGACTCGAGAGGCGTGAACAGAAAAAGTAGCCAAATAACTCTAAGGCTGTGTTTGGTTGGGGGTGAAAATGGGGCAATCTATTTCATAGATGAGCTCATCATGTAAAATTACACAAGGAACTTATCAATGAAATTTTTTTTTTCAATTTCATTGTTATCCCTCAACCAAACATGTCCTAAGACTTGGAAGGAGAAGTCGACTGGAGTGAATACAGTAAAACCATAGAAAACACATTACATCCAACCATTTAAATGGCACCTGCTAAAGTAACAACATCCCTAAGGGTGCGATTGGTTTCAGCAACAGTTTTCAATTTCCATTTTCAATTTTCCTGTTTTCAAAATTTTGTGAAGAAAATACTGAAAACAAAAAGTGAAAACTAAAAACTGGATTTTGTAGTTCTCGCTCTCTTCATTATTTCCTTCACAAAATTTAAAAATCAGAAAATAGAAAATGAAAACTGAAAACTATTTTTTAAAACCAAATACACCGTACCCTAAGTGATTCACTATATAACCAAGACTATAGCAATATTTGGTCATAACTCATAACTAATGACAATTTAATTTGAAAAAAAAACTGGATTACGCAAATTTAGAATTATTATTAATAATCAAGCAAAGCATAATGTCAATAAGGAACACACAAAACAAATTGCATTAACTAATGAATCCACCACCAACTAAAAGCGAGTTAAGCCATTATAACATAAACGAACGAGCACTGAGGGTTACCTGATAGAAGAGAACAGTTTTGCCAGCGCCACTAAGGCCAGTCAATACAATGGTGTTGGACTTAGCGCGCTTCAACAACCGCACTGAAAAAAAAAAAAAAAAAAAAGAATTCCATCAACAAAACCAATCACACACAAAAAGGAATAAAAAAGCAATTATAAAAAATAATCAGGAGAGTATGGTGAGTGCTGACATGATAGGAGCAGCATGGTGGTGAAAACGAGGACGGCGGCGGCAGCGTAGAGCTGAATTGGGGGAACCTGATGGAGTTGTTCCACGGCTAGACGCCACCAGTGAAGGATTTGTTCTTTCCACTGCTCCAATTCTTCCATTTCCTGAGAGAGTGAGGACGGACAAGGATGAGAGAGAGAGGGAAGAGAATATGGGAAAGGTTACCGAGTGGTGGAGGATGGCGGTTCCGGAGGCAGGGCGCAGCGGAACGAAGGGTTTTGGTTTCGTTCCGATGGATCTACACTACAGATC
Source organism: Dalbergia cultrata (assembly GCA_031216105.1). NCBI lineage: Eukaryota > Viridiplantae > Streptophyta > Magnoliopsida > Fabales > Fabaceae > Dalbergia > Dalbergia cultrata. Next base: position 52,444,222 of record CM062348.1, on the reverse strand, counting down.
TTGTGTGCCTGTAGCCTGTACACTGGACACTTTCACTTGTTGCTTCTCAAATTACATGTCAATACGACAAAACGCCATCAGGGGGTACCGTTTTGTGTTTTCTTTCCCAAATTCATAACTTTTGCTTTTTCTGATTTTTTTAAAAAAAATTATTGAAAAATTTGGAAAGAAAAATGATGTTGACCAAAAGTCTAATTTCCATCCACTGACAATAAAAAAAAAAAAAAGTATTCTTTCATCTAATAAAATTATCTTATTTAAATGACTTTTTAAGTAATAAGTATGAAATTTAACTATTTTTATTGATTTAACAATATACGATTTGATAATAGTATAAAAAAATTTTATATAATGCATAGAAATTAAATTCTTTGACTAGTTGTAGATAACTTCTTTAATTTATTTTTAAAATGATTTTAAATTTTATTTTTCAAAATTAGTCAAATTATTGTTAAGACATGATTTTGTCTATGTCAAGAAAAGTAAATTTTAAAAATTTTGAGTAGGTCTCATACATTAAAAACTTAAAAGCTCATATTTCCAATGCAGAACTTTTTTGTTTATTCTTTAACCAGTTATGGGGCGTTTGTTTTGAGGTATATTTAATTATTCCTGAGAATAAGTAGTTAGAAATGATGCGTTCCTACATTTGTTACAAGTTTTATAAAAATATTTTTCGGGAATGAACTATTCCTGTGTTTGGTTAACATAAATATTCATGGGGATATTGTATATTTTTCCCAAAATATCCCTATAAATTTATACTAAAAATTCATTTTTTAATCACTTTAAACTCATAATTAAGTCTAATTCCCAAAATACCCCTATCAATTTAAACTAAATAATTAATTTTTAATCACATTAAATTTATAATTAAGTATAATTTCCAAAATACCCCCATCAATTAAAATTAAATAATTAATATTCAATCACATTAAACTCAATAAGTCTATAAATATGATATGTAACACAAACCAATTGATGCAAATGTCACAACATAAGGTCAAACTTGACAATAATCCATAAATAAGATACATCAAATCTAAGTACCAATTCAACTCCAACATAAGAGCTAACAATTCAGACATATTGCCACTCTAATTTTGACATCATGTGCTAATATATGTAAAAACATCATAACCATTTCCTCGACACCCATATTCCTATTTGGTTCTAACTTCCCGATTCCTCTAAGCATGCCACATAACACATGAAATGCATGTCTATACATTCTTGTATTCTCATTTCATGCTAAGTCACTAACGAAAACAATCCTCTCAACATTTACATCCCTCAATAGTTGTCTACTATGGCTATCACCCAACTTTCTTCTCTTATTTGGCAAGTCGTCTATTAGCAATGCAAGACAAGCCATTGATATAAAAAGTAAAAGCATATTTATCATCTCCAAATACAGGATCAAGAACACAACAACTTGCATCTTCTTTTTACGATCCATGCTATGAAAACAATAACGAAAATCTCACAATCAGGTTTCAGAATCAAATGTATTCAAAATCAAATTTATTTAGCAAACTGTGAGTACTTACTACTATATTAACATGCCATTACTACTATATACCTTTTCAAATATAAAAGAGTGTGGAATCTATAGATGAATAAGTATATATTAAATAAAATTGATGAAACCTATCTTAATTGTGAGTGTGTTTAAATATGATATAACAGACTTGTACCTATACAAAAACCTTTCGAAAGAAACAGGGAAGTTTTTAATCTTTCTAACAACTGCATTCTCCATAGTAAAAAACGGGGAATAACTTGACGAAAGAAAATCAACTACTTGTGCATGTCATGACTTAATTTCAAGTTACACTACTAAGGAATAAAACAAGGGCTATGCATACACGAGAAAAATAAAGGCTATGAACACACGAGAAAAATAAGGGCTAAGCTTAACCATATCTTTTCAATGTGTAACTCAAATGTAATACCTTAGGCTTAAAAAAAAAAAAAAAAAAAAAAAAAATCTCTCTGCTTGAGGTCAGACACAAGAGGCTGCAAAGGCCATCGTAAAAAAGTAAGTCGGGTGGTGAAAGTGAAGTTTATGTTCTCTGAGGCAGTACTCACGCCAAAAAGTAAGTCTATACTATGCTCACGGGTGAGCGCCAAATGTCACCAGAGCATTAAAAACCCCATTCCTGGGGTCCGTAACCTTCACTCACCAAAAACATGCTCTTCCCCCAAAGAACCACTAAAACTTTGCTCTCTTCCCAAAAATTCACTCCTAACTCCATTTCTTCCATTTTCTCTTAAAATCAACTTCAATACTTCACTTCTAAGGCTTCAAGGTATGTTATTCTAGTGATGTCTCTTCTATTCTCTCCATTTCTCTTTGGTTTTGGGGGGGGTTGGCATAAAGTTTTCCTACCTCTCAAGGAGGTAGAATTCTTTCAATGTGTTAAGAGTATATTTGAGTGATATAGAGGTTTTAGCCGCTAATCTAGGGTTCTGTTGTTTTTATTGATAGACACCGTGTCGTTTCTCACCTCTCACAACTGCTTGGTACTATTCTGCGTTTGCCACTCCAGGATGAGTGGGTTCACATCCGTAGCTTCTACTTTAATCATCATATGGATCTTCACCTAAAACCTGAGAGTATATATGATTTTAGAACTTATTTTGTAAACCGCTGAACTTTTCGTGGAGTGTTATGTTGTGAACTATTGGTTTATTAAAGGAAGGTGTTTTGTTGAAAACCATGGGACACCTATTGTTAATGATGAGTTTTCATACGCTTATGTGGCAAAATTAATCATTTAAAGTTTGGTTTTATGATTATATGGTCTTGATATGGTCATGCTTGTATAAAAGAGATTTTGAACCTTAGGATAGAGGACTTTGAAAATGATAGAGGAGAGAATGAGGTTTAGTTGAGCCGACAAAGGATCAGAGAAACAGTCAATTTGTATGTTAACGGCGCTAATCCGCTAACCTTGGTACAAGCAGTCGGCCGAGATCTCAGAGATTTATCATTACACCTGGGACGGCGATACGCCGAGATGTGACCGTAGATATTCAGAGACATATTAGCACACTGGGACGGCGACACGAACGCCCAAAGGTGACCACACAGATACTCAGAGACTTAGTGTCATCTGGGACGGCGATACGTGAACGCCCGTGATATGACCAAACCTTTGTATTCAGAGATCACTGCTCTCTATTAGGCTCTTGTTAGGTCGGATCAGAAGAACTAAGATTGAGGTCTTGATTATAACTATGAACTACTTGATGTTAGTCGTTATTATTATTATTATTATTATTTTGGTGTTGTGTACCTTCTTTGGTGTCCCATGAAGAGGGTTCCAGATGAGGGCTCACTCACTCGAGTTTTGGGATTCAAAACTCACCTGCTTTCCTCTCCATATTTTACAGACAATGTAGTGGCTGAGGGTACTTCTACACCATCCTCTACCCAAAGAAAGATTAGATCACTAAGCCCGTTAGGTGAGGTGTCACGATATTGTGCTCTAGACGTGCTCCAAAGGTGATGCAGGACCCCTAATCGTAGAGCACGCATCACATTGTGCATAGTTTTGTATTTTATATACTTTTTGGGATTGTATAACTATTACTTTTATAACCACCTTGTATGTAAATGTCTGTATGCATATTTAGCGATGTTGCATATTTGCTTTTTAGAATGCGGATGTGAATATGTTTTGGTTTTTCTAAACTTGGTTTTCAATAACAGGTGATTTCATGTAACATTAAGGATTTATTTTATGGATTTTCTTAATTGAAATGCATGAGTAGAGACAGTACAGGTCACCAGGCTTACGTGGGAATGAGATCTCTCACGCGTTTGGCCACGTGCCCAAGGAGGGTCGTGGACAAAGTTGGTATCGAGCCATAGGTTTCCTGCATATCAACCGGAGCAAGTGTCCACAGTAGTGCCTCGCTTATGTCAATAGAAGCGCGCTTATTTGCATTAATCTAAGCATTACTTGCGCTTTTAGATGATCGGCTGAGTCTAGACTTAGAGATAGAGTTTAGGCCTCGTTATATGAATGGTATTCCTTATCTTGTGTGTTCTTCCCCTTTCGCTGGATCCGAAGATGCCTCCTCCGACGTTCCACTTCTCGACGTCGTCGTAGTAGCAGATCTTCTAGTCCTAGTGGCCGCCTTAGAGCTCTGGAGCAGACTCTGGCCACCCTTACTGATGTTCTAGCTGCAGTGAGGCTCGATCACAGCCACCATTCGGCCTCGGTAGAGACCCGTGATGATTCAAATTCCCTAGAGCCGCTTTGAGGATGGATCCACCCACTTTCCAGGGACGCCTCGACCACGAGGATCCTCGTGCATTCCTTAGGAGATAGAGAAGATTATCAAAGTCATTCATTGTTCATCGAGAGAGCAAAGCAGAGTTAGCCGGTGTTTTCGCTTAGCGGCTTAAGGAACATGGTATGACGAAGCCTCGGCGTGGCGACTAAGGTCCGCCCTGGGAGGAATTGTACCGCTTCGCTTCAGAGATTCTTGTCGTGAGAGCCGAAGAGCACGTATGATGGAGGAGTTCTTGAGACTCGTATGACCCCGGTATGACAAAGGGCGGACTATGATGAGAGGTTTACATACTTGGCTAAGGCGTTAGAATGTTGCGAGACTGAGAAAGTTAGGCTGGTTCGCATGAGTGGATCGCCTAAAGACATGTTTTCGGCCTTCACCGCATGTTGGTACCATGGATTATGCCCAGGTAGTGATACCGCTATTGGGTTGGAGGCGAGATTAGCAGAGAGAGAGTTGCGAGTCTAGCAAGAGGGCTAAGACTCGAGTACATTTTCCGGAGGAGTTGGTACTAGTAGGGATCGGGCCATCGAGTCAAGAATGAGCCCAAATTTCCTGTAGGGGTTACCCTTTCGCATCTCTACCGCACGATCCGCAGCCTTCTCAGTCGCGCGAGAAGGTAGTCGATTCGGCGCATCACCCGAGAGTCACTGCTTGTCGACTGTGTAGGCGACACTGGCAAAGGCCCCGATTGGCTTGTATGCTATGGTTGTGGCTGGCCAACAGGTGGTCACAAGAGGGCGAATGCCCACTTTGGTGGGACCTTCCAATGGGTCCGCGAACTCCACCGCTCGTCCATCAACTTTTCAATCGGCAACCCAGCGGTTCAGCCACCTGGTGGGGGTGTCAAAGGGCAGGCCCTAGAGGTAGAGGCTCGGGCATGCAGGTTCAAATTGGCAGAGGTCGAGTAGCGGGACACCGTATGCATTGACCAGACAGGATGCATCGCCTCTAAAGATGTCGTGGTGAGGTATTATCAGTCTTTACTTTGATGCATTTGCTTTGATTGACCTGGATCGCCCTATTCATATGTATCCTTATTCTTTGCCACGATTTGAGAGGCCGCTTAGTTTAGACAGCCCTTCTTAGTAGGGGTTCCAGATGGGAGGACCTCTTTAGTTCGATTAGTGAGGTAGGGAAATCAAGGTTGGTGATGGAAACTTATGCATTTACACCGTTAGATATGGTAGATTTTGATGTTATTCGGTATGGATTGGTTGGCTTCATGTCACGCTACAGTTGATTGCTATACTAAGTCTGTCAAGTTTGGTATTTCTGAAGCTGGATTTCAAGAGTTTAAGGGTGTCACCACTATGTTCGACTAGTCCGATTTCTCATCTATGAGTGCCTTGAAGCTTATGGATAAAGGAGTTTATGGGTTTTTAGCTCAAGACGGGATGTAGAGGGTACCACAACCATAGAATCGGTCCCTGTAGTTTGTGAGTTTCCGATGTGTTTCCAGAGGACTTGCTGTGGTTACCACCAGAGAGGGAAGTAGAGTTTGGAATAGAATGGAGCGGGATGCCAGCCTATTTCGATACCTCATGATCGTATGGCCCCACAGCAGCTACAGGAGTTGAAGAAACAGCAAGAGTTCTTTGGATAAAGGTTTTATTCGACTCAAGTACTTCACCTTGGGGTGCTCACTTATTTGTAAAGAAGAAAGATGGATCTATGAGGATGTATAGATTATCGACAAATTTAATAAGGTGACCATTAAAAATAAATATCCTTTGCTCGTGATAGATGATTTGTTTGATCACCAAGGGGCTCAAATGTTTTTCTAAGGTTGATCTTCATCCGGGTATCATCAGTTGAAAATCAAGGATGAGGATATACCCAAGATAGCCTTTAGGACACGCTATGGACATTATGAATTCCTAGTGATGTCCTTCGGGTTGACTAACCTCCACGCTTTTATGGATCCGATGAACGAGAGTTTTTAGACCTGCTTCTAGATCATTTTGTGATTGTCTTTATTGACTATATTCTAGTATACTCAAGGAGTAGAGAGGAGCATATGCACCACCTTAGGATTGTCTTCACAGGACATTGAGGAACATCGACTATATGCTAAGTTTTCTAAGTGAATCTCCGCTAGAGCAGTATGCTTTCTTGGACATATAGTATCTAAGGATGGTATTAAGGTAGATCCTAAGAAAGTTGAGGCGCCAAATAGCTGGCCAAGGCCCTCGCTACGGCTGTCGTAAGTTTGCGCTTTTTGGGGATGGCCAGGTTATTATAGGCGGTTTGTCAAGGATTTTTCCAAGATTAAAGAGTTGACTAGATTGACCTAGGAAGAATGTTAAGTTTCAGTAGTCAAATGCCTGTGAGGAATGCTTCCAAGGCGAAGACTGCAACTACCGCCCCAAGATCGGGTACTACCTTCAGATATGGATGGTTTTACTGTATACTGTGATGCTTCTAGAGTAGGACTTGGTTGTGTCCTTATGCAACATGGCCGAGTTGTTGCCTATGATTCCAGCAACTCAAGAAGCATGAAATGCAATTATCCTACTCATGATTTAGAAATGGCACACAGAGTTTTTGCCTTGAAAATCTGGAGACATTATCTGTATGGAGCAACTTGTAGAGATTTTACGGATCATAAGAGCTTAAAATACATTTTCCAATGTAAAGATCTAAATCTCGCATAACGCAGATGGATGGAATTGTTAAAAGACTATGATTGTACGATCTCTTATCACCTGTAAGGCTAATGTAGTAGTGATGCTTTGAGTAGGAAGTCAAGAAAGTGCTTGGCTCATATAGCTCCTTTAAGACAACCTTTGATAGAAGATATTTATAAGTTAGAGGCTGAGGGAATCCAGCTTTGGTATAGAGATTCAGGAGCCTTTCTAGCTCATATTAGAGCTCACCAACCCTAGTGGAGCAGACAAGGCAAAGCGAAGAAGGACCCCAAATTGGCTAGGATCATAGAGGATGTACACAAAGAAGGGGGGCCATGAGTTTTCTCGGATAAAGAAGGTGTGTTACGCCTTGGAAATAGGTTGTGTGTGCGAATGTGGATGAGTTGAAGAAGCAAGTAATGGAAGAGTCCCATAGGGCAAAGATATTGTGCACCCTGGTTCAAACTAAATGTATCATGATCTACGTGGGTTGTATTGGTGGGAAGGTATGAAAAGAGATATAGGTGAATTTGTGGCACGGTGTTTAGTATGTCAACAAAGTTAAGGCCGAACACCAAAGGCCAGCAGGATTACTCCAAGCAGATAGAGATTCCGTAATGGAAGTGGGAGAGATAACTATGGATTTTGTAATTGGGTTACCCTTGACTACTAAAGGCTTTGATTCTATCTCGGTAATTGTAGATCTGGATGACCAAGTGGCTCATTTCTTACCAAAGAAAGACCAATTTCACCGGCCCAATATGCTCGCCATATATAAATGAGAGATTGTCGACTTCACGGAGTGCCAAAGATTCATTATATCGGATAGAGGGCTGGCAGTTCACACCGAGATTCGGAGGGCGTCAGAGCTCTAGGAACTCGAGTGGACCTATCTACCCTTCCATCCTCGCAGTGATGGTCGACAGAGAGAACTATTCAAACCTTAGAAGACATGCTCAGAGCCTGTGTGCTAGACTTTGGTGGGAGTTGGTTGACCACTTACCACTCATAGAGTTTGCTTATAATAATAGTTACTGAGCAAGTATTCATATGGCACCCTTTGAAGCTTTGTACTCAGAGACGATGCAAATCTCCCATTGGGTGGTTTGAGCTTGGGAAGCTAAAACCCTAGGCCTGCACTCTAGTTCAAGAGACCCTAGAGAAAGTTAGGTTAATCAAAGAAAGGTTAATAGCACTCAGTCAGACTGTAAAGCTTATGCCGATAATCAAGACGAGTTAGAGTTTAGCTGGGTGATCATGTATTTTACAGTATCTCCTATGAAGGGAGTGGTGAGGTTCGATGGGAAAGCTAAGTCCTCGTTATATCTAGCCATTTGAGATTCTAGAAAGAGTGGAGCAAAGATAGCTTATAGATTAGCATTACCTCCCACCTTGTCAACCATCCATCCTGTTTTCATGTCAAAGATGCTTAGGAAGTATATTTGGACCAATCCCATGTGCTCACCCTCCACAAGCAGTCCAAATTTTTGATGAAAATTTGTCCTTTGAAGAGGAGCCAATTGCAATAGTAGATGACAAATTAAAAAGCTTCGCTCAAAAGAGGTACCTTCGGTAAAAAGTAATTTGGAGAAACCACTCAAAGCAGGGAAGCCACGTGGGAAGCCAAGATGCCATGAGAGTGAAATACCCATATCTCTTCCCTCCTCCAGTATGCCTTTAGATTTGGGGACCAAATCTTTTTAAAAAGGGGAGTATGTAATACCTTAGGCTTAAAAAAAAAAATCTCTTTGAGGTCGGGTAGGCTAAGATAGTAGTCCATCGAAAGTAAGTCGGTGGTGAAGTGAAGTTTATGTTCTCGTGAGCGCTTGGGTAGCCTTGTGCAAATACCAACGGAAAGTAAGTCAGTGCAAATTATGCTCTCTGGTGAGCGCTGCAGCGCTAGTTAGCGCTGCAGCGGTCACCAGAGCATTAAAAACCCCCATTCCGGGGTCCAGAACCTTCACTCACCAAAAACATGCTCTCTCCCCCAAAGAACCACGAAAACTTTGCTCTCTTCCCAAAAATTCACTCCTAACTCCATTTCTTCCATTTTCTCTTAAAATCAACTTCAATACTTCACTTCTAAGGCTTCAAGGTATGTTATTCTAGTGATTTCTCTTCTATTCTCTCCATTTCTCTTTGGTTTTGAGGGGGGTTTGGAATAAAGTTTTCCTACCTCTCAAGGAGGTAGAATTCTTTCAATGTGTTAAGAGTATATTTGAGTGATATAGAGGTTTTAGCCGTTAATCTAGGGTTCATTGCTTTATTGATAGATACCGGTGTCAAGTTCTCACCTCCTCACAACTCTGGGTACTATTCTCAGTTTCACGCCACTCCAGTGAGTGGGTTCACATCTGTAGCTTCTACTTTAATCATCATATGGATCTTCACTAAACCCGAGAGTATATATGATTTTAGAACTTATTTTTGTAAACTCTTTGAACTTTCTGTGGAGTGTTATGTTGTGAACTATTGGTTTATTAAAGGAAGGTGTTTTGTTGAAAACCATGGGACACCTATTGTTAATGATGAGTTTTAATACAGTTATGTGGCAAAATTAATCATTTAAAGCTGGTTTTATGATTATATGGTCTTGATATTGTTTACTGTTGTATAAAAGAGATTTTGAACCTTAGGATAGAGGACTTTGAAAATGATAGAGGAGAGAATGAGGTTTAGTTGAGCTGACAGTGATCAGAGAGAAAGCAGTTGTATCATTAACGTTAATCCTTAACCTTGGTACCAAGTAGCCCGGTCGAGATTCAGATTTATTGTCACACTGGGACTACATGTAACTCCTGTGTGGACTGTAGATATTCAGAGACTTATTGGCACACTGGGGACGACGTCATCGCTCAGCAGACACTGCATACTGTGAGACTTCTAGTGTCATACTGAGGACGGCATACGTAACACCTGGATATGACCAAACCTTTGTATTCGAGAGATCACTTTGTTTCTTATTAGGCTACTGTTAGGTCGGATCAGAAGAACTAAGATTGAGAGTCTTGATTATAACTATGAACTACTTGATGTTGAATGTCTATTATTATTATTATTATTATTTTTGGTGTTGTGTACCTTCTTTGGTGTCCCATGAAGAGGGGTTCCAGATGAGGGCTCACTCACTGAGTTTTGGGATTCAAAACTCACCCCTATGTTTCCTCCATATTTTACAGATACCGTAGCTGCTGAGGGTACTTCCACACCATCCTCTACCCAAAGAAAGATTAGATCTCTTGTTTGAGCTCAAGTAGGTGAGGTGTCTGATATTGTGCTCTAGACGTGCTCCAGTGTGATGCAGCAGACCCTGACCGTAGAGCACGATCACATTGTGCATAGTTTTGTATTTTATATACTTTTTGGGATTGTATAACTATTACTTTTATAACCACCTTGTATGTAAATGTTTGTATGCATATTTAGCGATGTTGCATATTTGCTTTTTAGAAAGGGGATGGGAATATGTTTTGGTTTTTCTAAACTTGGTTTTCAATAACGGATTTCATGTAACATTAAGGATTTATTTTATGGATTTTCTTAATTGAAATGCATGAGTAGAGACAGTACAGGTCACCAGGCTTACGTGGAAATGAGATCTCTCACGTGCCGATCACGTGCCCAAGGAGGGTCGTGACATCAAATGTCCACAGATCTCAAAAAATACTTGCCAATCTAGGGCGTAAACTGGTTGAGCTGTTCAATAGAATTTTCCATAAAAATATTAAACTTGATCTCTAGCCCATAGCTAGGCCCAATTCTTTGGAATTCAGTCAATGTACAATGAATAATTATGGTCCACGGTCATTAAGTAAAGGTCCAAAAAAGGAAGACCAAAATCAGATACTGAATAGTTGCAATCAACCCATAATAGACCCTGCAAGGCTACAACAAAAACCATAGACACAGGTTCACAAGACAAGACTAACAGCTACAAGCCTACACTAACAAGGCCAAAAGCCATGTGAATTTGAGAGTTCCTTATTTGGATAACATGGTTTCCCATGTGAACAAATGGAGAATGAGAAAGAATACTGAAAGAGAAACATGCATAACATGCCATCCGTGCCTTTTGTGTGTATGTTTCTCTTGGTTTTGCAAGTTATACACTTACAGAGAATTTGGTTCAAATCCTTGCCTGAATTGCAGAAGCTTATGTGCCGACATAAATGTTTCTTTAATGTGCTCAAAGAACATGAAATGTCATGAAATGGTACAGCTAGTATGTTACTAACTCTCATGTAATAGTTGTTGGAGCCATTATTAAACCAAGCCAACCATTGGCTTCCAAATTTGTTTGTTTACCCAGTTGCCTTGGGGATAAAATTTTTCACCAAAATTTTATGAATGAAGTCATCATACATGGCGAATGAAATGAAGTTCAAGGAAAAAGAATAATGTTTCTTGCACACCTTCACAGTGCATACACCATACACCATGAAGAAAAAGACAAAAACAGTGTTTTCTCTCTCCTTCACTTTCCTGCTCAGCTTTTAATTTTTTTCCTCATCTGTTTTGGTTTGCAAGTTTTGTATACAATGTTTCCAAGTTTTAAGAACAGGTTTGCATGTTTTTTGCACTATGTTTACAAGTTGTTAAGATGAGTTTACAAATTTTACAGGTGGGTTTACAAGTTTTTTGCACTATGTTTAGTGCAAAAAACTTGTAAATATAGTGCAAAAAACTTGTAAATTTAGTGCACTATGTTTTTGCACTATATTTACAAGTTTTTTGCACTAAACATAGTGCAAAAAACTTGTAAACCCACTTGTAAAATTTGTAAACCCGTCTTAAAAACTTGTAAACATAATGCAAAAAACTTGTAAATCTGTTCTTAAAACTTGGAAACATAGTATAAAAAACTTGCAAACCATTCACAAAAACTTATAAACCAAAATAGATGAGCAAAAAAAGTTAAAAGCTGAGCGGGAAAGTGAAAGAGAGAGAAAATACTATTTTGTCCTTTTTTGGTCTGACACATACGGTGTAAATACGGTGTAAGATGTGAAGGTGTGCAAATAACAGCACTCAAGGAAAAAAGAGTGTAAAACATAACTACGAATAACATACACAATCATTGTGCTGGCAAAAAGGAATTATCAGAAGATAAAAAAGGATAAACAGTCAAAGGCAAAAATTTATAACAAGAAGTTTGTTGCAGCTTTCTAGTTCATAAACATTATAAATTCAGAAGTTTGTCTCTTATATCAAGAAAAAGGTTTAGGCCATTTTCCTTCAAACCAGGTTTTTCAAAGGGTTGTTTGTCACTTGTGTTGCCCGGATACAGATACGGCACCTGTACCCAGTACGGATACAGGTACGGGGTACGACAATTTTGTAAAAAGTGGGGTATGGGTACGCCAATATATAAAATAAAAAAAAATCATAAATTGCATATGATAAAACTAACAATTTCAACATAAAACAACTCTAAATTATTCAACAATCAATATTACATTCCAAAATAAAATACTAAAATAATCAAAATAATGTCAAACATAAGCATATATCAATCATTGAAACATAATTAACAATCAAACTCTAACAGTCTCAATTTCATCATTTCCTTTTTCTCTAAGCAAATGAGACTTCACCTTAGAATAAAATCCCTTGTAAGTCCCCTCACAAAAATTGCAGCGCCAACTAACATTCCCTCCACCAGATTTCTTATCTTGCAACACAGATACATAGACCCAAAGGGGGGCCATTGTTCTCAGATTTTCCAGTAGCATATTTACTAGTCAAAGATGTAGAGGAAGTGACATTATTACCACTTCCAATCCCCCCACTACCACTACCAGACCTAGCTGTTGAACCTTGTGAAAACATTTGATAAGTGATTAAATAATTACACAATTTTAGAAGTTGTTATTGGTTCTAACACACAGCAATGGCAGCGCAGCAACAACACAATAAAAGGGGAAAGGAATAAATGGAAACTCACCGGATCGTCGCCCCCGGAGAGAGAGCTGCTGTGCGTTGTCGCTGATGCTCGCCGCTGTGTGTCGCCTCTGAGCCGCAGGTTGCTCGCACAGCCTTTGAGCCGCGTTCGCTCGCTGCTGCGCGTTGCCTCTAAGCCGTGTTCGCTCGCCGCTGCACGTGGCCTCTAAGCAGCGTTCGCTCCCCACTGCGCGTCGCCTCTGAGCTGCGTTCTATCGCAGCTGTGCGTCGCGTCTAAACCGTCGTTCGGTCGCCGCTGTGCTTGCCTCACCGTCGCTACTGTGCGTCGCTGCCAAAGAAAGACGGAGAGATCGAGACGAAGAGATCGAGATCGAGAGAGAGATCACAGAGATGTGATTGAATCCAGGTAGTGTTGTGTGTTTGGGGTGAAAGAATGAGATGAGGATTGAGAGTCAGATGAAGAAGAAGAAGTGGAGAAGGGAAAAGCTGAGAAAACTTAGGGCCGGCAGCTAATTAGCATAAAGAGAGGGGGTTGGGGTTTCTTTTGCCTAACGTGTTTCAGAGAACAAAACCAAAAAAAATCAAAACGGTGTAGTTTTCATGTACAATGGCGTACCCAATGTCCGGGTACGCGTACCCCATGCGTCCCCGGACATACCCAGACGTACCCAAATTTTTTTTTCAAAAAAAGAGGTGTTGGGTACGTACCCACGCTGGGCACTCAACGCTGCACTGCACAATGCATACCCAAGAGATGTACTTTTCGCTTTTTTATGCACTGTACTTCACAGTTTGTCACCTATATTATCACTTAGCATCATCCAATTTGGCTTAACCAAGACAGAAATATGACCCCTTGAATTTTGGTATATTTGCTAGTTGCTAGCATACCATTGGAGAATATTCACCTACTATGAATATATGGGTTTTTATTGTCATGTCATTAGGCTTATCAAATTTATACTTTTAAATGGTGGTGGGGGACAAAATCAATTACCAGATAGCTAAATAATCATTAAGCTAACTATCAGAACCAGTTTGCAATGATGATATAAACAAACTCAATCCAAAGACTTAGAAGTCCAATATCCAACAGAACCAATATAAAGCATGGCAAGATTTTATGTCACCCTCCGTAAAACTCCCACGCAGATGGTACCAAGTGGCAATGCTACTTGAAATTTTGCTAAGGCAGCATAAAACTAAAATAAACTAAAAGAGACTAACACATAGTTACTGCTAACCTATGATTCCTCTGAAGATCCCAACAAGTTTCCAAACAAAAATTAAAGGAAAAGCATTAATGTAAACTTGGGGGAAAAGGGTGAGTATTTTTAACATCTGAGACAGCAATCAGAAGCTATATATCAGTAGTTTTACCTTCTTCAAATCCTTGATAATGCTCTTGCTCACCAAATCAACCCAACAACGCCTTCAACCCTTCCTCCATAATCCAACCAGCAAAATTGTCAACATCAATCCATAAAATCCTTTAATGAGTGCATGCATGTGAGGGTCCATAATGGCAAGCAAGCAAACACATAACTATGCCTAAAACAAAATGTGCAATAATCAGAAAATAATTTTACTTAAACTCCTTATTTACCCTGCACAAGACCATAGCAAAGGTACCTACATCGTATGATTTGTTCCTATGCACTAAATTCATTAGTGGACTAAAAATAGACCTACAAAACATCAGCTTCAAGTATGTAATCCTATGTTTACATTACATCTCAAAATAAAATATTCATCCTGAATAATGCTCCGTATCGGTTAAGAGAACAGATCATCACCATAATCCAAAATAAAAATCAAACAACCATAAACCTCAAAGCAAAAATCTAAAAAAAAAACACATCTAATCACAGTGACTAACACAATAATCCTTCACAAAACAATGCCCAAAAGAAAACACACACACACAAACAAGCAAAAAAAGAAAAAATCGATGCTCAAAACACAGTTCCTTGGAGACTCTGCTTCTTGTTCTAAAAAAGGAAGCTCCGATGCGAGAATCGCGTCTGCTATGGCATTACAAGATCTGCGTCACTCGTGGTAAGCCACTTAAATGAGAATCCGTCGCCGTGAAGGCTTTCTCAAAGCTTCTGTCATAGTCAAACTTGAGCGCCTCCACAATGGAAAAGGCGCTGAAGCTTAGGCGGCGGATCGGAGTCGAACAAGGTTTTGTTCTTCATAAAATCACGTGAATCGAAAATGGGAAACAGGGATGAATGGAAGAAACCGAAGATGGAGAAAGAGAAAATGCCAAGGAGCGAACCTGGTGCGCGGCGGCCACTACCGGAGCTGTCGCCGGCAGAGATGGTGGAGGTGGCAGCGCTAAGAGGAGCTGGCTTTGCTAGGGGTTGATTTCAAATGGAGTGAGAGATCGAATGAATTGGGGCAGATTGTGGATTGGTTGGGTTTAAGGAAGGGTATTTTTGTTTTTTCAAACTTTTAGACTAATTCCCTTCCAATATTCCCATGGCATATGGTGGGAATAAAAAGTGGATTGTATTCATTCCCGGGAATGAAACATTCCAGGAAATAATTTTTCTGACCGTGAACCAAACACAAAAAAACCTCTATTCCACACCCCAGATTCCTAGGAATGTTGAAACATTCCCTAAACCAAATGCCAACTCTTTTGTAACATTAATCAGTGCCCTTTTAAGAAAAGACAATAAAGTTAATTCTTAAAGTAAAGTCTTAAATTAATCCCTGATAAAAATAAATTAGTATTACGACTATTTACAATTTCAAATATGTGGATATATTAGCCTTTGCTTCCTTACAATTGACAAATTAATTGATAAATTATCACATACATTCCACCATACTCAACTACTTGACCTTCATTCCTAATCCCATCATCTCTCCATCTCAGTCCTCACCACTACCCCCACCTCCCCTATTCCCACTGACTATAATATTTGATTGCTTTTGGGTTTTGTTAATTCAAAACACGTGTTTTTTTTTTAATTTATACATCATTATTGCATACTTATTGCTCAAGATTTTTCATGATTTTTGATGTAAATATGCTTTCTTTATTATTAATAAATTTATTACAATTAAAATTGAAAATTAACCCTATTTTTTATGTAGAAGCAAGAATAAAGAAGATAGTTTACGTGCAAATGAGGTTGGGGAGATTACAATCATGATTATAAATTAATTTAGAGATTGTAAATTACTATAGATTAATATGTCCATATATTATAATTGTGAAAAATTTTGAGATTAATTTATTTTTTTCAGATATTAAATTTTTTACAAGTAACATTGTTAGGGACTAATTTAAAAGGTTTACTCAAATTCTTATTAGCCCATGATTTGATTTAATTTTGAGACTCTCTTTGCCATGGTCTTTTTGTAGAGGTTTGGCCTTAATTGAGAATTAATTCAATACAATTGTCAGCTATTACAACCAATATTAATTCCCCCCATTATCCTGTTTCACTTCATTCTATTTTAATTATTTTTCATCTACAATTTTAAATATATTTAAAAAACCCATCGAAGTTAAATATTTAAAATTTGTTTTTTTGACTGATAAAATATTTTTTTAGCAAAAAGGGGAATTATGATGGTATTTAAAAAAAAAATTTTTTACGGTATTTGATGGTATTAAAATAAGGTTTTTTTATGAAAAATATTAAATATAAAATATCTTATTATTATCCCTCTAATAAGATTTATTTTCCATGTTTTTGTACTTTGCCCCTCCTATTTGGGTTGAGGTTTCCGTATTTATTAAAAAAAAAACAACAGCTCATGAAACTCCAGCAATACTTTGGTTAAAATTAGGACATTCAATTATATGGATAAAACTGGAACATTTTTTCTTTATATAATGAATATTTGATTAAAATGCAAAAATGTTTTTGCTTATTCTTATTACACTTGCATTTGAAATTTATTGTATTTTAACTAATCTAACCCGATTTGAGACACATTCATCCACCACGTGCTCCACAGTTGAGAGGTGAGACAGTACAATGCACACACACACGAAGCCGTTGAAAGTTGAACCTGAAACTACGATAGAAGAAGAAAAAACCAACGTTTTGTGCAATCCAATCCTAACACCATACCCAGTTCGAGGAGAAGTAGGTTAGGTAGGTGCCGCATGCCATGTTCCTCTAATTCCTCCCTTCATTTTCATTATCATTTTCTTCTCCAAATATCCATAAACCAAAATAATCAAAAGTCAATTTTTTTCTTCTTTTTGTTGGGCTATAAATATAGCCACCAATCTCTCTGGTCATTCCTTCACTCCCAGCCTTTGGATCTACCTACCTACCTGCCTAATACCTTTATCTAACTGTAACTACATTCCCGTGCCTCTTCCCCCACATTCTCGGATCTTCACTCTGCCATTTTCCAAGTTCATATTTATGTCTTCGTTTGTTGCACATCACATGTCATAGCGTGCAATCTGCTGAATCTTAAATCTCAGATTTTGATAGGAGTTTTGAGGTCCCTTTAAGCTAATTTGAGTTGGATTTTTTTAATTTTTAATATTTACTTTTTCTACCTGGGGTAGAATGGATTCTGCATGTGAATTTTTATTGAACATTCAGATGGATTTTTTATTTTTTGGGTTTTTCTGCCATTTTGGTGGTTCAATTCGGATATGATTATAATATATATTTTTTTGTTTTTGTTTTGTTTTGGGTTGATGAAGGAATAGATTGCTAAGAAATGGCGCGCAAGAAGATCAGAGAATATGACTCCAAGAGATTGTTGAAGGAGCACTTTAAGAGGCTCTCTGGCAAGGAGTTGCAGATCAAGTCTGCACAAGTAAGTAACTCTTAACATTGGTTTACCACTTTTCCTTTACTTCAATCTTTTAAGCCGTTCTTTCGCTTACACTTACATCAATATGATTTCTTTCATCTATCATGGCTCAGGTAGTACGCTAACTCTGTTTGGTTAACCTTAAGTTGGATTTAGTCTTAAGCTTGTTAGTTTCTGTTGACAATAGGATCCCATTTTAATTTGAAGCCAATAATCACTGAGCACCTTTTAGTTTCGTCTTAGATCAAGGTAAATCTAGTAGACTAGTACATGCTTCAAGGGATTGAAATTCCATCAAGTCCTGCTTGGCCATCAATCATAGCAGGAATCAGATAACAAAATTTAAGCCTTGCATCTGTGTTTGTTTTCCTGGATTTGTTAGCTTATGTATTTTTTGCATTTTGTTCCCTGGTTGAGTTAGTATGAACATTGATCTTCATGTTGTGCAATGTTAATCCAGTCAAGAATATCTAACCTCCATATGAAGAGTATAATGTTCTTTTGAGCTATGTTTCTATGTAATGTATAGCTCTGAAGGTTTTCCATTTTAACAGTAGTCAGAGTGTAGCATGCATATGAAACTTGAATAATGAGTTTGTCTTGTGTTTATGCCTTAGGTTACAGAATCCACTGATTTCAATGCGCTAGTCGAGAAGGAACCCTGGCTTTCATCTTGTAAACTGGTTGTAAAACCTGATATGTTATTTGGAAAGCGAGGCAAAAGCGGTTTAGTTGCCTTAAATTTGGATTTGGCACAAGTTGCTTCTTTTGTGAATGAGCGTCTTGGCAATGAGGTGCTTCTCCCCTCTGTCCCTCCAAAATTTATATATTTTTCTATTTTTTGTTGTCAAATGTTCTTTTTGTTTTCCTTTCTGACCTTGAACTGTTTTATGATATCATCCTCTAATATATAGGTTGAGATGAGTGGATGCAAAGGACCCATAACCACTTTCATTGTTGAACCTTTCGTCCCACATAATGAAGAGTTTTACCTAAACATTGTCTCAGAGAGACTTGGGAACAGTGTAAGCTTTTCAGATTGTGGAGGAATTGAAATTGAAGAGAACTGGGACAAGGTATAAATTGCAGTTGTTCACCTTGCTGATGATTGCTCAACACAAGTTATGCTTATATAGTCTTCCCTTTATGTAAACTGCTTTGTTCATATTTCAGGTTAAGACTGTATTTATTCCAACAGGAGAGTCCCTTACATCAGAAACGATTGCCCCACTTGTTGCAACCCTTCCCTTGGAGGTGAATTCACTTACTTTTAAAAATGAAATAGTCAACTTTATTACTTTTTTTTTTCAGTTTTTCCTTGTATTTCAGCTTATTATGTAAATCAACAAGAACATTTGATTAAATTCCTGGTGCTTTTTAATGCACACACTTGGTTTCGATTATTTATAAGTACTCTGTTCATGCTTATTATGTAATTATGTAAATCAACAAGATCATTTGATTAAATTCCTGGTGCTTTGTTAATGGTGCACACTTGGTTTCAATTATTTATAAGTACTCCGTTCATGCTTACAGATCAAGGGAGAAATTGAGGAATTCCTCAAGGTGATTTTCACTCTATTTCAAGGTATATTATTATTTCAAACCACTAGATAGCCTTGTGCAGACTATTTTATTGAAAAGTACATAAATTTTTTACCATTCTCCATTTTTTCTGTTAGACCTGGATTTCACTTTCTTAGAGATGAATCCTTTCACATTGGTCAACGGAAAGCCATATCCTTTGGATATGAGAGGCGAGCTAGATGACACTGCTGCTTTCAAGAACTTCAAGAAGTGGGTGGTTCCTTCCCTTTAGCAAACATCAACTGTATTTTCAAGGATGAATACTATGTTTTCAAATTCATAATGCCAAACAATATTTTGCATTTTTTTAAAAATGAACATACATGGCCTTGTTTGTTGCAGATGGGGAAACATTGAATTTCCATTGCCATTTGGAAGAGTTATGAATCCCACGGAGGCTTTTGTCCATGAATTAGATGAAAAGGTAGACAACCTGACCTGTATATTCAGTTCAGTTGTAAATTATAATTATCTGCACTTGAATCCTCCCAAAGAAAATCTCATCTTGGGATATCAAATAATGCTGCAGATCTTAATCCTTCTGGTTTCTTCGTAACCAGTCATTAATGTTAACTCCTAGTCTGCATATCTTCAAAATCAGTTAAACTCTTGGACTAATTTCTCGCCATTTATCAGAAGTTCTATTGCTCATGCCTTATGGTACTAAATATTTGTTCTTCTAAAAGCTTGTGGTTTTTATCAACTTATTGAACTCTTGCAGACAAGTGCATCTTTGAAATTCACCGTGTTGAACCCAAATGGCAGAATTTGGACAATGGTAGCTGGGGGAGGTGCTAGTGTCATCTATGCCGATACGGTATGTTCATCTTATTTCAAAAACAAATTGACAGCTTTTATCCAAAAAAGAAAAAAATCAAATTGATGGCTAATTTCATTCCCTTGTAGCTTAAGTGACAAATTCTTATATGCTATAATATTAGAACAGGTAGGAGATCTTGGCTATGCATCCGAGCTTGGAAATTATGCGGAATATAGTGGAGCGCCCAAAGAAGATGAGGTCTTGCAGTATGCCAGAGTTGTAATTGATGTAATCAATTCATATCTCTACCTTATTTTTGGTCTACCTGTCAATTTCAACATCGTTGTTGTAGCTAATCAGCCAGTCCTTGCTTTTAGTGTCTGAAGAAGATAGCCTATGAAATGCATGCTGACTCTTGCACTTAGAGTGAAGTAGTTTTTGTGTATCTCTATGATAATGTTGTCATTTTTTATTTTTATTTTTGAAGTGTGCAACTGCAAATCCAGATGGCCAAAAGAGAGCCCTTTTGATAGGAGGTGGAATAGCTAACTTCACTGATGTTGCCGCGACATTTAGTGGCATAATTCGAGCACTGAAGGAGAAGGTGAGCCTATCATCTTAGAGCTTAGGGGAACTTTACCATGGTGATTTGCTTGTAGTGGAGTTAATTGATTTTTGAACTCTTGCAAACCAGGAGTCAAAGCTAAAAGCAGCAAGGATGCACATTTTTGTGAGAAGAGGAGGTCCCAACTACCAGAAAGGCTTAGTGAAAATGCGATTACTTGGAGAGGAAATTGGCATTCCTATTGAGGTTCACATAATGATGACTTTCTTGATAGCATTAACAAATAACCAATTGATGCTGATAAGAAAAATTGTTTTGAGGAAGCTTCGCTGATCAGTTTTTGGTTTTTTTTTTTTTTGTCTCTACACAGGTTTATGGACCTGAAGCAACAATGACTGGTATATGCAAAGAGGCTATTCAGTGCATCACTACTGCTGCTTAGGTATCCATTTTGAGGTCATTTGCTTCTTTTACACTATCAATTAATAAGTGTGAAGTGGTCATTGATTCTTAGTTTCTTTTCCCATATTTGTAATTCATAGTCTAGCCAGTTAAAGCATAGGTTTAGCCGAATCTTTTCATCCACAAAAAGTGGCCTAGAACATTTTGTATCTGGATGTAGTACAATGTTGGTGGCATTGTCTTGACAGTCGACACAATAAAGACATAGTGTAATTTATTTAGAATTTTACTTAAATGCACCGGGGGTATAAAAAAAAATAAATTATGCTATAATGATTATCATTCATTCATGTATTAACCAGCAAATACAATTGAGTCTCTCCCTAGTACTTAAAAGGTCAAACAAATGAAATAATTTAATTAGATGATAGTGTAACAATGTATCAAAATCAAACTTATTTCTTTAAGGCAACCTTTATTTTTTATTATTTCTCTCAAATTTGCAATGTTAACTTTAAACTTAGTTGTTTATGTGTTTTGAGCTGCTTTCTTCTGCCGTTTTTTTTTTTCCCCTTTTTTGTGCTTATTACTGATTACATTTCACCAAACTTTAATGTCTGAAATTATTTTGGTAGTTTGTTTGTAACCATTTAATTTTAAATATCAAATATTGTTTACAAGGTTAATTAAACGAGACTAGTAAAAAAAAATCGTATGAAGTACTTGATGGTGAATGTTATCAGAAATTTCTTACATGCAAAATGGTTCCAAAGTTTTCCTAATAAAACATTTTTAATAGGTACAAACTAATTGCTATTCTATTATTTGAATAAAAAAAATTGTTGGAAAATGACAAAAAGAATTTATAAAATAATAAAGCATGTTTTTAAGTATCTTTTCTGGCATGCGGGTCGTCGGGCTGCACACCCTCTTATAAAAATAACTTAAGCACGCACACCGATTTAGTAGTGTATTTATGGGTCAAACACATGTAGGTATCTGACACCCACACGACACATATTGGACATGCATCTACACGCATTCAAGTGAAAAAATAATTTTTTGGAGCTCAACACACTATGAACATGGCTAGACATTGCTTTAATTCACCGTGGATATGATTTAGACACCCCATAGGCACACCTGAGTTGATTTCTTTTTTTTTCAAATTTTTAATATCAATATGAGACTAAAACCAATCTTAGCTATTTGATTAGATTGTGTTGTTCGGTCATTTTATTTTGAAAATTCTTTGATTGATGAAAAAAGAATTAATTAGATAAAAAATATACAAATACAATAAAAAAAATTTCAGACAAAAAATATACAACAAAATAAAAAAATTATATATATATATATATATATATACATACATGCTGTGTCCATATCTTGTAAGTTTTTAAATTTGATGTGTCTCTACGTTTATATCATGTTGTGTCCTATCCTATCTCTGTGTGAGTGTCATCTTTTGTGCGTCATAGAAAATAAAAGTTGAGCATTTTTCTTAAACCAAAAACCCAAGAAAGTGGAGCCTTTTTCTGGATCATTGTACAGGCCTTTTTGTGGTAATACATTGTCCATAGACGTAGCGCGTCATTGAATTTTTGGGTCTCACGCGTCATTTATTTGTTTATCTATTTCAATCTATTTTGCATTACCAAACCATGATAATACATTATTGAACGCTTGGGCCATCACCCAAAATTGTGATGAGCTTGACTTCGACTAACTTTTCCTTTCAGAAACCTCTTAGACAGCTTGTTTTGGTCAAAAACTTCTTGGACTGCTATGCCATTTTTAGTGGACTAAGAAGTTGTGCCGAATGTTTTTGTTTTTGTTGGAGCATGTGCTACACTTGTTATGACCCTAAAAATAAAAAAAATAAAAAAAGTTGATATTCATTTTTATCTCTCACTTTTAACTTGTGAATCATTTTAATTCCTGACTTTTAAAATAAATCAAATTAGTTCTCAACATTACAAAATATAAGTCATATTAGTCCCTCAATTCACTCTTAGTTAATATTCTATCAATTAAATAATAATAAGTAATATTAAGTGATATATTGATATAACATATGTCATCTAAAGTAAAATAAAGTTTAGAATAATTCATTTTAGGGTTTAAAATTTTACACAATGGGTGTGATTGGTTGGAGAGTAAAATTTACCCAAATGAAATTCATGTGTAAAATAACACATGCAACTCATCTAGGTAATTTTTATCCTTATTTTTACTCCCCAACCAAACACACCCAATGAGTCATTTAAATATTTATTTTAAGTCATAAAATGACTCATTTTATGCAATTTTAGATACTAAAATAAGTTATTTTAAACTTCATTTTACCTCAAATGACACATGGTATGATAAAATATCACTTAATGTTACACATAATCGTTTAATTGATAAAATTTTAAATAAAAGTGGAATAGGAGACTAATTTGATTTACATTTTATAATGTCGAAGATTAATTTGACTCATTTTAAAAGTTAGGAACTAAAATGACTCATAAGAAAAAAAATTAAAAACTAAAATGAGCATTAATTCAGAAAAAGAAACCATTTTTCTTCGTGTAAGAGTAGAAATACGGATAAAACTTATATGATTGGATTTACATATAATTTTATGTTTAGGGTTCCTTTATAGAAAACCATTTTTCCATATGCTCCAACCAAACACAACCGGAGGTTCTCTATTTTTCTTGGTGGGTCTTGATAGCCTTCTCAATTCTAAGAGTAAAGAGTAAAGAGTAAAGAGTAAAGAGACAAATCTAATCTAATAAATAAAAACAAAAAGCAAAAAATCAAGAAGAAAGAGACAAATCTATTCTAATCAAGAAGGGGAAAAAGTCAAGCACACCGTAGGGGGGCGGGGCGGTGTGGACCTCGTGGCTCGTGATAGCCCCAGGAGCCGTGTTAAACTCTTATACCAGGGTTCACTGTAGCCCCAACACCAAAAATCGGTGTTCTGTAGCACAAGTACGGAACCGAACAAAGTTTTCCCAAGTCGCAAAAGATTCCTTATCCTCACCCATCAGTCACCAAAAGCTGCAAGCCGATGAGGGTTTGTTTAGTTTAACTTTTAGTGCAGTTAGTTCAGGAAGAATTAAGATGAAAAAAAAATTATTTGTGTTTAATTTTAATATTTATAAGTAGGTTCAAGAGAATTATTTTTATTTATAAAAAATAAAATAAAATTACTGTTAGATGTATAATTATAAAAAATTATATAATATAATTTTGTTTATTTATTCCGAGAGTCCTTGTAGGTTTACCCAATTTTTAATTAGGTTTATATAATTTAAATTTTTTTAATTAAATTCCTATAGTACATGAGATTTTTTAATTAAGTCTCTATTATTATAAAAAATGAAATATTTATAGAATATTTCATTTCCATAAAAGGGTGAAGAGGGAGATGAAAATAGAATATCTATAGAATATTTTATTTGTTATAATAACAGGAACTTGGTTGAAAAATCTTTTTTGCAATAGGGACTTAGTTAAAATCTTTTGAATTATAGGCACCTAATTAAAAATTAAGTGTAACTATAGAAACTTGAAAAATAATTAAATCATATAATTTTAAGATAAATTAATATATTTTGAGTTGATATGGAAAAAGAGAGAGTAGATATGTAAAAGAGAATTTCACTATACTAGGATAAGAATGAAAAATATGTTGGATCTCCTTCTATCAAAGTTAATTTTCATCCTCTTTATCTTGATAAAAAGTAGCCAAACACACCTAATTTTTTGCTCGTTCTCATTCTCAGGTGAAAAGAATTACTTTTGGCCAATTGAAGATGCAAACTTGATCGTCTCTCAAACAAACTTTTGCATGCAAGTTGATAACCATGTGTATATATATATATATATGGAATTAAGTTTATTTAAATTGAGAAAGTTTATAAAGTGAAAAAATAAGTGGTTAATCATTCTTAAATTATTTAGTAGGATCTATCCATAATGAAAATTATTGATTTAAGTGTGATTAATCTCTCATTTTCTCTCTTTATAAATTTTTTTTATTTTAGATGAGCCTAATTTATTATCCCGGAAGAAAATGAGTATTAAATAAAGGTTAAAATTAAGAATGACTCCTAATTAAAATATCACTCTATGCCAATGAGGGGGAATTAGCACATGTAGGTAGTACTTAGAACGCATTTGGATTATCTTTTTCCAAACAAAAAAAAAAAAACACTTGTCTTTTGAAAAAGTACTTCTACATTTTTTGAGTGTTTGGATTGAATTTTTTTAAAAAAATTATAACTTAAAAATCAATGTTCCCATTTAAGCTAGTGATATTTAGTTTCTAGACAAAAGTAATTTTTAATAAAATTACATCTCAATATTATTTCTTATTATTATTTATAATTATAAATTTATCTCTTACCATTTCCTCCCACTCTCGCTGTCACTTCCAAAACTCTTAACGCATGTGAGCCTTAAACTCCGAATGTTTGAGACCACACACGTTTCGAAAAAACAAAAAGCATAACATACATGTACGGTGCATTGGTGGAGGGTGTCCCCACACTCTACAGTCTACCCACCATTTTCCATCACCGTGTCTTGGTACGTACTCTGTGTAGGCCCCATATGGCTCCTTTATCCAAAGCTTAAGTGGCTCTGCTTCCTGCTCATTCTCTTGTTGAATTTTTAACCAATTATCAACCACTAATCAGTATTCTCTCATTTCAGTAAGCAACGCCGACGGCTGCTACTCAGTAAGTACTCTCATTACCTATCGCTGCTACGCTTTTCCTTCACCTTGCTTTCCTTAATCCCCATAGCCTCACAAACCACTAGAGAATTAATGATTATATTGATGTTTCTTTAAAAAATAATGATGTTTGATGCTATGATTTCATAATATACTGTCTGGATCCCTTGCCACTAACGCAACCCTACTAGCTAGCGATTGATATGATTATGTTATATTATTATTGTTATTATTATTACCACTACTTTTATTATGGCTTTTATTTTTAGAATATATGACTTCTCAAAAAAATATCTTTTTTTATATTTTATAATGATTCTACTTTTACTTAAAAAAATCTACCCAAATATAATAAAAGATATATAATATAATTTTAATTAAAAAAAATGTTTTTATCAAGATAATGATATCTAAACAAGCACTAATTTCTATTTCTTGGACAAAGATGTTTTTATAACATAAAAATTATGTTTGATAATAAATAAATATCTTTTAATATTATATTTAAATATAAATTAATATTATATCCAAACATAAAATAGTTTTTACTTTTATAAAAGATATTTTTTTAATAGGGGAATCCAAAGAAGCCCAATATCAAACTACTTTCTAAATTTTGACATTGGGCCACGTACATATATCAAGTCACACAACTGTTGTTCAGTTCCACGTTAAATAACTTGAGAAATTTTTAGATACTCTGCTAGTAATATAAGATCTATTTTTTTATGATTTATCTAATAAGTGTCCTAGCCCGTTAATAAGTCAAAGAGGAAAAGATTTATATTGAAAAAAATGAGACTATATGTTTTCAAAACATTTGATTCATAATAAAATTTTCTAACTTAACTTTTTTAGTAACCTAAGGAGTCAAAAAGGGCACTGATTAATGAAACTATTTTTTTTATGATATTTATTAATTGACACATCAGTTATTATGTAGAAAATATTAGAAAATTGAGAGAGAATAATGGTTTATTAAAATTAATATGTCAATTAATAAATAAAATGGAGTAAATTAATATTTTATCTTGTTCTTAGCGCACCTAATTTTTTTTTCAGAATATATTGCCAGTAAGCTGCATAATTTTTCCAATTAAGCTAATTTCGTTGCTATGCTTAAATCCAACCTATTGAACAAAACAAAAAAGAATTTGAGGTAAATATGAAGCACATAGATACAAGTTATATCATAAAATGAAAGAGAATTTAAATCAGTTTTGTCTAAGAACAAGAAACTATGGGAAGCTATAATTAATGCAACTAGAAAAATATCATTCAATTGAGAAGTCTGGTAATTTAAAAACTTCAAGCTTTATCATCTAATCAAATTACGACCTTCTCTTTTGTATTTTCCGATAAAGGACCTCAAGCAATGTTTGCCCACTAAAAGCTTTTATGTTATAAGCCGAAATTAATTGCAGGTCATTACTAATCTATATTTTCCATTTTCCAATGGTATGTCAAACAAATTACTTCATCTATCTTTCAATAATTGTTCAAGTTAAAAAATTTATTTTTAGAAATAATTATCCATTTAAAAATTTAAATAGTATTAATTAATTATGTTCAATAATACTCTTATTGTGATATCCCAAATAAAGAAATTATAATTATTATGAATTATTATTATTATTAATTATTATTATTAAGTGTACTTAGTATTATTATTATTTAACATTATAATTACTAAGTGTAACTAGCATTATAATTATTATTATTAAGTGTACCTAGTATTATTATTATTTAACATTATTATTACTAAGTGTAGCTAGCATTAGCATTATTATTATTAAGTGTACCTAGCATTATTATTATTTAAAATTATAATTACTAAGAGTAGCTAGCATTATAATTATTATTACTAAGTGTAGTTAGCATTATTATTATTTAACATTATAATTACTAAGTGTAGTAAGCATTAATAATATTTATTATTATTATTAAATGTAGACAAATAGCACTAATATTATTCATGATTATTATATTTGTGTATAAATATATGAGTATAGGAGTGTGTATATGTAATAAATGTTTAGTTTCATTTTGCTAAGTTTTGTTTCCACCTCGTCTAAGTCAAACCTCCTCTAAACCAAACCTCTTCTTGGCCGAACTCATCTCTTGTCAAGCTTATGATCTTCATGGCTGAGTTTCAGTGGTTTTCAAATTAATCCTCTCTTGGAATGTTGTGATGCTCCTTTCTTTTAATCTGTGAGATTGGTTATTTGTACCATTCCAATACTTCAGAGTAAAGTTATTAGTAGAAGCACACTCACGACTACCAACGGTGAGTGGGATTAAGCTCATAATCATACTTTTGGTCATTATTAATATTTTTCCATATTATATAAATTATTTATGAAATTTTAGAATGATTTATGTCAAGAGAATATATTGTTATAATTATGTCTGTTTTAGAAATATTATTACTTTTACAGTTATCATGAAAATTAATCATTTTAGCAAAACTCATGGGACCATAATTGATACCTTGCGTGTTATAGAATATCTTTTCCTAGTTTATGAAATTGTGAGACCTTAGTTTAATGTTTACAGTAGAAATATTGATTATCATATTTTCAGACTATGTATTTCCTATGAAGATTTTAGAATATTAGATATGATTTATTGAAAGTATTGAATAAAGTATAATTCATAACAATTGTCAGATACATATTCTATTGATTACTGAAATCACTATGTTTACAAGTTGGTGATCCCTTGGGCATAATTTTAGAATCTCAATTATGCTACAGTCAAATTGTTAGAATTATATGAATTCAGAGCTTTTATATTTATTTGGTTTATGAACAAATTATTTTATATTGATTAGTGAGAAAGCGGATCGTGAGTTAGCAATTTGCGGGATTGATCGTTAACCTTGGTACCAAGTGGTCTGCTAGAGGACTAGCTCACCCACAATAAGGAACCTAGTGAGGTGTCCATTTATGGGACCTAGTTAGGTGCCCATCAGATTAGCCATTGGCTCAGATTTAGCTATTCAGCTCAGATAATTATGTACAGAATAATTCATGTTTCTCTACTAGTTATTGCCATAGATTCAGTTAATTTATATGTAATTATATATGTAATATATTTCACATCAGTTGCATGTATATGTTATGTATTTTGTTATTGTCCTGTTTGGGTTGTGAGTGGAGGCTCGCATTTGAGTTTTGATGAACTCACCTCTCTCTTTTCCTTTCCCTACGATTCTGACTACAGTTTGATTTGTACCACAGGATCCTCGATAGTTGTGCTCTGACTTCCTTGGTGAGCTTCGCTTTGGAGTGGAGCTTATGATCAATTATGTCAGTCTAGTAGTGCTCCAATAAATTGTGTAGGCAGGATCCCCGGACATGCATGATATATTTTCAGAATTTCTGTTAATTGTTTTGTTATGTTTGGTTTTGGCCTATAATATGGATTTTATGCAAATTTATGTTCAGAGTTTATGTTTTGAGAACAATTTCATATTATTGAAGTTTTAGTTGAACTTGAGATATTTTGAATAAATTTGGATTATTTATGCATATTAGTCAGTTATGTTCTGAGAGAACTTAGTAATCACTCAGCGTCTTGAGTCACATTTCCGTAGGTGGGTCGTGACACTTATTGAATATTATTAACTCATTATTAAATGAGAAGAAATAAAGTTGGATTATTAAAAAGAAACAAAGATAATTTAATAAATTTTTGTTAATTTTTAATATTAAATTTTCCCCAATCATTTCCTTAATTCCAATGAATATTTAAAACTAAATAATTATTTAATAATAAAAAAAGTAATATGAATGAGATTAATCCCTCCATTTTTGAATAATTGTCCAATTTTAAATGCATACTAGAATTAAAGAAATGATTGATAAAATATTAAAGTAAGAACAAGTTAAAAATAATTGTTCTTATTTCTTTTTACTAATAATCTAACTTTCTCTCCCTCCTCCAGTGTATCATTCTCTTCTTCTAATAATATTTAATAGAGATACTATTATAAAAAAGTAATTAATACTAATTAAATTTTAAAATGAATAACTATTTTTAGATAAAGAAATTTTTTAAAATAAATAATTATTTAAGAATGAGTGGAGTATTATTTTGGCATCAAAGCTAAGCCTTTGTCTCCACATAATGTTAGATTATTATTATTATTATTATTATTATTATTAGTGGTGGTGGTCGCCTTCGCCGTAGTATGATGGTTTGAGATGAATAATCTCCGTTACAAATAAGAATTAAGAGACTGTTAACTTCCACACTTCTGTAGAGAGATTAGTAATTCATCACAAAAATCTTCCCCTCTGCTTAATCAACTTACAGTCCATTGCGTAACTTCGTAATTTTATGGCATGGGCTTAATCATTATTTTTTATTTGAATTGTTAGCATTTGAAATATATTAAATACTTCACCAACCGTGCTTCTAGATGCCGTATAATCACCGGCTAAAGTCAGTGACTATTATCACATTTTCCAACTTTGTCATTGCTAATGTTATTGCGTTAACTGTAACTTTTTAACGTATGGTCACGTATCACTATCGTTACAAAGACCTTATAAGGACCGTGTTGAATAACGCACCAACTTTAGGGTAGCCATTGTGGCATCTTTTACTTTTCAGTCAATTATTATGACGTTTATTCAATAACTAATAAAATTTTGTATTAATTTATATTAAATATTCTATCTTTTTTGCATAATTGAATTAAAAAATAATTAACTCAATCGATATCTTTTTTTATAAAATGTTGGACTAATTAAATTTTAAGTGAAAAATTGAATAAAATAATTGTGGAGGTTGTTGAGGATAGTTTTATAATAATTAATAAAGTATTAAACAAAACAAAATGATAAAAATTAATTAGAGTTCCCCTTTTTTTCTCGTCCTTTTCTTTTGATGCCTCCCCTGTCTTTTCCCTCATAATTAAGTCTTGAACATTCCTAAATAATAAACAGTACATGGACTTTGCATAACAAATTAAAATGTGATTTGTAATGTGATCATAATCGGCCAAAGCATTTGACGTGATCAGTTCCCTTCCTTTTCAAGTACTGTTATTGATATAATTGAAACGAATACTACTTGGCACATAATTTAATATTTTTCAAGCCTTTATTGTTTTCACTTTTCAAAATGCTTCAAACTTGCACTTATACTCGATTTTTCAGTAGCAAACTGATTTCACGCGCAAACACTTGAACATAACTGATTATATAGCAACTAGAATAACATACAAAATAAATACAAAGTTTTTCTTATAATAAAGAGAGGAGAATGCACGGCAAGGTTTTGAGAGGGGGGGGGGGGGGTCGCTTTAATTTTGCTGCTACAAAGGCTTGAATGAAAGAGTCAAATAATTTTATCTTTCTTTCATAGCTTTTTTTCTTCATCCTCATTTGACAATGCTTATTTTTTATTGGGTTTATTAGGACATTGTTTAAGAAATTTAAAAACAAAACTTTGTATTGAGAAGAAGATAATTCATATTTTGAATGCATAGAGTTCACTAAAAAGGTGGATGCTCCCATACAGTTGCCAATCAATGGTGTAATACCCTAGTTTAAATAAAAAGGTTAGAAAATTTTTTGAATTAGGAAGGATTGCCAATTATCCTTATCTATCATTTTGAGTCCTAAATCTTACTAAGTCTAAACCCTACATGTTTTTTGAGGGATATATAATAGAGATATAATCTTGGGACCAAAAGTCCCGGTAACTATTCCCTAAAGAAAAATAAATTAAAGAGTGATTTTTAATGAATTTTATGAAACCTTTAAACATCCCAATTTTAGCCTATAAGTTTATAAAATCGTAGGAATTTTCAGATTTAAACTAAAACTCAAAATTTGGGTTTTGATTTGTTGAGATTTTAATTTTTCTAATATTTTATTTGAATCCAAATGGGGGGTATTTCCTTATTTACATTTATGTTTTAAAGTTAATAAAGAATAAAATAAATGAGGACATTAACTTAAGAAATAAATGTTTTAAAGTTAATAGAGAATAAAATAAATAAGAACATTAACTTAAGAAATGTAAATAAGTGAGTATTGAGATGTATTGAGATAACCCAATCCAATACATACCAAAACTTGAATCACAGTCCAAAGTTAGGAGAAAAACCATTATGGTGAGTGCCACAACGGTTCTGGAACAGCAAGGCGGTGCCAGTTACCAAAATTATGTGCTCTGGTGAGCACTGCAGTGCTAAATGAGCGTTAAGGTATGTGATTATCTTAGGTTTGCTTTCCTTTCTCCAATTCCTCCTTGTTTTAGAGGAATTTTTAATAATTCCTCAAAGGTTCAAGAAAGGAAGTTCCTTTAGTATAATAAGTGTAGATTTAAGTTGTTTAGAGGTTAATTTAGAATTTTATTGCTTCAATGATAGATATGGGTGCCGTTCCTACTTTCCAAAACTTTGTTGGTGCTATTCCTATGTCTGTTGCCACTCCAGGTGAGTGGGTTCACATCTGTAACTTTTATGTTAATGGTTATATCTATTTTCACCAAAAACATGAGAGCATATATATGATTTTAGAGTCTATTTTGTGAACTATTGAGATTATAGGAAATATTGTGTTATGAACTATTGGTTTAATAAGAAAATGTATTTTCTTAAAAACCATGAGACATTTTCTATTGAGGATGAGTTTTTGTATAGTTGCAGTCCAAATTTAATCATTTAGAGTTACTTTTGTGAACATTTGATTTTGATATTGCATGTTATTATATAAAAAGAGATTTTGAACTCTAGGATAGAAGACTTTGGAAATGATAAAGAAAAGAGTGAAATTTCTAGTTGAACTAGCAGTAACTATAAAGAAACATTCGGTGAGTTAACGACAGTTAATCCATTAACCTTGGTACCAAGTAGCCCAGGGTAAAAAATAATAGAGAATTTATTATCACACTGGGGACGACAATACGTAACGCCCAGATATGACTAGAGATTTATACTAAGAGTTTTGTTATGTCACAAATGTTATGTGTAACCAGAGCAAAGATTACTATTTCTCTATTAGAGTACTATTAGGTCATTTTATAGAAACCAAAGATTTGCTACTTGATTATAATTGTGAAATGATGTGATACTTTATTGTTGTTACTATTACTCTGGTGTTGTGTATCTTCTCTTGGTATCCCATGAAGGGGTTTCCAGGTGAGGACTCACTCACTGAGTTTTAGTTACAAAACTCACCCCTCTGTTTCTTTTCATATTTTATAGATACTATAACTGCTGAGGGTACTTCTACACCATCTTCCTCCCAACAGCGCTAGATTTTAGTTGCTGAACTCATTAGGTGAGGTGTCCGGTATTCCACTCTAGATGTGCTCCAGTGTAATACAGGCAGGATCTCGAATTGTAGGGTACGATTACATTTTGCATAGTCTTGCATATCATGATATTATTTGGACTGTATAATCTATGCTTTCCATGGACTCTTTATATGTAAAGGACTTAATGCATATTTTATGATATTAGCTTTTGAAAGACATTTGGGTTTTATAAATATGATTTCAAGAACAGAGATTTGTTTGTAGAAAAACACCTATTTCATGGATTTTTCATAATTCAAATGTGCATGTAAAGATGATATAAGTCACCAGGGTTACGTGGAAATGACGTTTCTCACGTGCCGATCACGTGCCCAGGTCGGGTCGTGACAAATGTCTTTGCTGCAGTTGGAGGATAGTATGATGACACATGTATTTGTGGGGCCCACACACTCTTCACCTCACTAACTCTCCCCAAAATGCCCCTCACTCCATCATCTCCATTCACACCTTCTCTCTCCCCAAAACACCTCATCGCCAAGACTATTAATTCGCCGTCATCATTGTCGGTGAAGGTGTTCTGTGATTCGAGAGAGACGGAGAGGGTGCCAGCGAAGACCTTGCAGCCATGGTGGGACATAATGGTGGTGAGATTTTGCTGGCTGGGTAGAGGTGTAGCGGCTTTGACTGAGGCGGAAGAGAGTGCCTTGCTGATTTGTATGGTGGGGATGTTATAAGGGATCTCTTGGATGGACTTGACAAACATGGCGGAAAGCGTGCTGTCGTTGTTCTTGACACTGAAGCCAACTTTTTCCACCGCAGAGGTTGGTCATGTTGACGAAGTCAGCAGATCCAGGGGCAGTGCCCGATGGCCTAGAACATGGTGATGGCGAGGGTGATGCCGTTGGTGATTTGGCGAAGCTTCTTGGTGCCGAAGTAGTCAAGGAGGATATGGAGGTAAAGGATGTTCTTGAGCATGTAAATGGATGGGTGCTTCGCGATGAGCTCGTTCATGGCAACGTTGTCGATGGCACAGATGGTTATGGTGATGGGGCTGTTGATCTCTGGGGCAAGGTGCATTGGGGTTAGGTAGTGGTTGAAGGTGGAGAACTCAGGGTGCATAGCTAGAAATACGTGTGATGTTGTGCGGATGGGTGGTTGTGGTGAAGGTGAGTGAGGGACATTTTGGGGTGAGTGAGTAAGGTAAAGAGTGTGTGGGCCCCACAAATACATGTGTCATCATACTATCCTCCAACTACAGCAAAGTCATTGACTGACAACTATATGAGAGCATCAACCCACTAAAAATCATTTTAACTTTCTAATTTGGGTATCGTTAACTATTATATTTAGGGTATTAGCTAGAAAAACTCTTTTTTATATTCATTTTACTTTTATGATGTAGCCAATGGATTAATGACTCATAGGGTTAATGTCATGAAATTTGTTCGAGCTAGAGCTTCATTCTAGCTAATTGATTCTGCCACTGCTTCTCTTTTGAATTCTCGTTGGTCTATGTTTGAGAAAGTTAGCTATAAGATTAAAATGATTTCAATAATTACTTATTTATAGAATTATTTTTTTCCATATAATTAATTATGTGAGAGTTTATTTATTTTTGGATACTTAAATTAAAAAGCGGTTTTAAGATTTGTTTTGTTTGGATTGTATAAAAAAAAATTCTTTTGCATAATAAATTACTAAAAACTGTATGAAATAATTTATTTATATTATATAATATTTAATACTTAGGGTTAATTTTGTGAAAGCATCATGATTCTCAATTAATCTGCTTCTACTTATAATTAAAAGCTTAGAAAGGTTGTTTATGATTATAAACTGTTTTTCAACTTAAAATTACAATTTTTAGATTAAACTTATTTTGATCGACTGTGCTCCAAACGTATCTGCTTTTTCACAAACAACTTTCTTTTGAAGGGAGAAACAAAAAGTTGTTTCGAATGGTTCCCCAACACAGGCTCAGTGTCTACACTCTACACGATGGCTATCAAATTCTCTTGTTAATTTGGTTACAAAACTCACTCCTCTGTTTCTTTTCATATTTTATAGATACTATAACTGCTGAGGGTACTTCTACACCATCTTCCTCCCAACAGCGCTAGATTTTAGTTGCTGAACTCATTAGGTGAGGAGTTCGGTATTCCACTCTAGATGTGCTCCAGTGTAATGCAGGCAGGATCTTGAATTGTAGGGTATGGTTACATTTTGCATAGTCTTGCATATCAGGATATTATTTGGACTGTATAATCTATGCTTTCCATAGACTCTTTATATGTAAAGGACTTAATGCATATTTTATGATATTATGATATTAGCTTTTGAAAGACATTTAGGTTTTATAAATATGATTTCAAGAACAGATGATTTGTTTGTAGAAAACACCTATTTCATGGATTTTTCATAATTCAAATGTGCATGTAAAGATGATATAAGTCACCAGGGTTACGTGGAAATGACGTTTCTCACGTGCCGATCACGTGCCCAGGTCGGGTCGTGACAAATGTCTTTGCTGCAGTTGGAGGATAGTATGATGACACATGTATTTGTGGGGCCCACACACTCTTCACCTCACTAACTCTCCCCAAAATGCCCCTCACTCCATCATCTCCATTCACACCTTCTTTCTCCCCAAAACACCTCATCGCCAAGACTATTAATTCGCCGTCAACATTGTCGGTGAAGGTGTTCTGTGATTCGAGAGAGACGGAGAGGGTGCCAGCGAAGACCTTGCAGCCATGGTGGGACATAATGGTGGTGAGATTTTGCTGGCTGGGTAGAGGTGTAGCGGCTTTGACTGAGGCGGAAGAGAGTGCCTTGCTGATTTGTATGGTGGGGATGTTATAAGGGATCTCTTGGATGGACTTGACAAACATGGCGGAAAGCGTGCTGTCGTTGTTCTTGACACTGAAGCCAACTTTTTCCACCGCAGAGGTTGGTCATGTTGACGAAGTCAGCAGATCCAGGGGCAGTGCCGGTGGCCTAGAACATGGTGACGGCGAGGGCGATGCCGTTGGTGATTTGGCGGAGCTTCTTGGTGCCGAAGTAGTCAAGGAGGATATGGAGGTAAAGGATGTTCTTGAGCATGTAAATGGATGGGTGCTTCGCGATGAGCTCGTTCATGGCAACGTTGTCGATGGCACAGATGGTTATGGTGATGGGGCTGTTGATCTCTGGGGCAAGGTGCATTGGGGTTAGGTAGTGGTTGAAGGTGGAGAACTCAGGGTGCATAGCTAGAAATACGTGTGATGTTGTGCGGATGAGTGGTTGTGGCGAAGGTGAGTGAGGGACATTTTGGGGTGAGTGAGTAAGGTAAAGAGTGTGTGGGCCCCACAAATACATGTGTCATCATACTATCCTCCAACTACAGCAAAGTCATTGACTGACAACTATATGAGAGCATCAACCCACTAAAAATCATTTTAACTTTCTAATTTGGGTATCGTTAACTATTATATTTAGGGTATTAGCTAGAAAAACTCTTTTTTATATTCATTTTACTTTTTGTCATTTCAATGAAAATTGACTTTGAAGTTTGTGAAACGAGAACAACTTTTATCGGCACTTTTATGATGTAGCCAATGGATCAATGACTCATAGGGTTAATGTCATGAAATTTGTTCGAGCTAGAGCTTCATTCTAGCTAATTGATTCTGCCACTGCTTCTCTTTTGAATTCTCGTTGGTCTATGTTTGAGAAAGTTAGCTATAAGATTAAAATGATTTCAATAATTACTTATTTATAGAATTATTTTTTTCCATATAATTAATTATGTGAGAGTTTATTTATTTTTGGATACTTAAATTAAAAAGCGGTTTTAAGATTTGTTTTGTTTGGATTGTATAAAAAAAAATTCTTTTGCATAATAAATTACTAAAAACTGTATGAAATAATTTATTTATATTATATAATATTTAATACTTAGGGTTAATTTTGTGAAAGCATCATGATTCTCAATTAATCTGCTTCTACTTATAATTAAAAGCTTAAAAAGGTTGTTTATGATTATAAACTGTTTTTCAACTTAAAATTACAATTTTTAGATTAAACTTATTTTGATCGACTGTGCTCCAAACGTATCTGCTTTTTCACAAACAACTTTCTTTTGAAGGGAGAAACAAAAAGTTGTTTCGAATGGTTCCCCAACACAGGCTCAGTGTCTACACTCTACACGATGGCTATCAAATTCTCTTGTTCATTTTTGCATATTGAAACAAAAGCCTTCAAAGATCAAGTGCAGATAAACAAGTTTATGCGTGGTTTGTTATATATCATCATTTTCTTCATTATCAATTTAACAACATTTAACCTTTTAGAAATCTCTTTGATGTAAAAAAGAAAATTCAAAATCAAAATTGTAGTCACATAAATCTTTAAGGACTAAAATGCATATTATTTCAATTTTTTGATTGAATTATTTATGAGTACTTCTATAAATCTAGAGACATACATTTGTCCTTGGATTAGAGAA
Source organism: Dalbergia cultrata (assembly GCA_031216105.1). Taxonomy (NCBI): domain Eukaryota; kingdom Viridiplantae; phylum Streptophyta; class Magnoliopsida; order Fabales; family Fabaceae; genus Dalbergia; species Dalbergia cultrata. The sequence goes on along the minus strand of CM062348.1, from coordinate 52,406,770 downwards.
TGAGTATTTTTATCTCAACCAATTGTTTTGTTGAAAAGAAAATTAAATAACTTGAGTTCTTACCCTCCGCCACTAAGCATGTTCCCCAATTCAAGAAATGGCCAAAAGTCACGGCAAAAGTATTGATTATCTGATGGGAACCAGTAACCGACTTTGAAAATTGCACCCAGCGGTGTATAGGTTACAGACTTGGAGTCAACGTCTTCAAAATGGGCTCAACCACCCTCTCTATCTCTTCTTTTGTTTTTTTTTTGGAAAAAACTCACTGAAGCTAGAAAAAGATCAAGGACATAATCAGCTTAGGTATTACCCGGAAATTAAATCGAAAAAAGAGCCATTAAAAATTACTCCCTCTGATTTAATTCATCTGTGAAATTTTTTATTTTTATTTAAAAAATAGCTGTATATTTCTAATCAATATAAAACTAGTTTTTTTTTCTTTCAATGATACTCTCAATCTAGTTAATTATATTAGTGAAAATTGTATAGTAAGAAAGTAGAATACTAATTATGTCAATGGAATAGGATATGGATAATTACGTCTAATTATATAATTTTATATCATGATCAATACAATAACAATTATTATTTTTAATATGCGTGTTTTTTTAAATTTTTTAGAATAAGTTAAATGATACGTGAAGTGACTGCCAAGTTGGCAACTATATGTCACGGCAGCTCTAGTGGCAATCAAAGTGGATGGTGATTTCACCAATTCAAATTATATTAATATATAGTAGAAATATATAGGTATTCTAAGAGAAAGAGAATGTAATTGTTATATTTTATTTAATAAATAATGTATTAGTTTTATAAATTATTGTTGTTTTCTATTTTTTCTACACCTTTACTGTAATAAGTGATTTGTTATTTAAATGAAATAGAATATATATATATATATACATATACATGATGAGTATTTACATGAGTTGTTTTAGTGGAAAATTATGTGGTATAACATAAATTGAAAATCAATTAAGCGAAATACTTTGTTGCACTTCTACATATCAATTAAGTTGGATGCATATTACCGACAAGCATTTGTTAAGCATACTCATACCATAGAAAGAATTGATGATGCTAATATTACCTCAAGTAATCCATATTTAGTTGTGGAGCTGCAAACATTTTATAAAAAGACAATATAAAATATGTGTCTATATATTATATTAAATAAACTATATTCTATGATAAATATAAAGAAAATTGAGGGAGTTGGAGCGGTTATGACCTATAGAGCCTCCGTAACCCCCCCCCTCCCCTCCCCTGCATATTAGGCCTTTTTTCTGTTTTTTTCTTCTCATTTAATAGGTGAGAGAGTAATATTTTAAAATATGCATAAACAATAACTCCTTATAATAATATTTTTTTTATACATATAAATCTCATTATTAAACCTATTATGTCATGATCAAACCATGTTACCAGCACTCTACTGGTGCATAGACGATCGTATTCCACGTATACTAATATACCCTGAAATCTAGGAGATTATCTTTGATGGGTTCAATGTGCCCATGAAATCTAGAAGATTACCTTGATTAATTTGGATGGGTTCAATGTGCCCGTTGCCGGATAAGTCACCAGTTTGGCAAACAAACTTTGTGCAAACAACTATTTTTAGAAATAAAAAATACTCCTATTTATCCATTTTTATATAAAATCAACTTTTAAATAATTATCAATTTTACATTCCAATAAAACAGATTTTTTTCTAATAATATCACTAAGTAATTAATGATTAATAATATAGTATTTCATTTTTAACCATTTGATATAGTCCATCATTAACTACTATTAGAATATATTGGTTCATATATAATTATTTTACATAAAAATACTCTATTACTATATTATTTATCACATTTTTAAATATTCTTATTTGGACAAACTTAATAGTCATTTTACAAAATAAAAATACACGTGGCATTCACGTATTATTAGATAATGTGCAATCTTTCCTTTGTAATAATGTTTTCCTCCCAGTTCCCACGCTATATAAACCCCTCACAAGCTGCACCATTCTTCACTCACTTTAAACCAAATAAGAAAAAGGCGCACTCACAAAAACGGAGACACAGAGCACACAAATCTATCTATTATTCCAATGGCAACTGATCAGAAGAAGTACTTTCAAGAAGGAGAGAAGGAAGAAGAAGCTCCAATTCATGGAGACATCTTAGAAGCCATACTCTCGCACGTGCCACTCATCCAACTCGTGCCTGCCCGTCACGTGTCCAAGGCATGGAAGCGTGCGGTCTCCACCTCCCTCCGCCACGTCAACCCCATCAAGCCCTGGCTCACCGTCCACACCCAGAGCCCACGTGATCCGCACGTTACCACCTCCCACGCCTACGACCCACGCTCTCGGGCGTGGCTACAAATCATCCACGCGCCGCCCTCCAACCTCTCCTCCGCCCTCCGATCCTCCCACTCCTCGCTCCTCTACTCCATCTCCCCGACCAGATTCTCCTTCTCCGTCGACCCTCTCCACCTCACCTGGCACCACGTGCAGCCACCGAGCGTGTGGCGCACTGATCCCGTCGTCGCGCGCCTGGGGAGCAAAATCGTAGTAGCCGGCGGCGCGTGCGAGTTCGAGGACGATCCACTCGCGGTGGAGATGTACGACTTGGAGTCCTGCGCGTGGACGCGGTGCCACCCCATGCCGGCGATCCTTAAGGACTCCACGGCGTCGACGTGGCTCTCCGTCGCTGTTGCCGGAGACGCGATCTTCGTGATGGAGAAAAACTCCGGCGTGACGTACTCCTTCGACTGCGACGCCGGGACGTGGCACGGACCTTACGATCTCCGCCCCGACGACGGCGTCTTCTGCTGCGCGATCGGGGCGCTGCGGAACCGTTTGATCGTGGCGGGAACGATCGGAGAGGCGGATAACGTGAAGGGAATGAAACTTTGGGAGGTGAAAGGGAAATTAGGGTTTGGATCGGAGGGGGAGTATTGGTGTGAGGAATTGGCGGCGATGCCGGATGAGATGGTGGCGAAGCTGAAGGGGGAGGACGGTTGCGGTGCGGTGGCCTCGGTTACGGTCACTACGGCGGGGGATTTTGTGTATATTGGGAACCCGTCGGAGCCGGAGGAGATGGTTGTTTGCGAGGTTGTTGGGAGTGGCTGCAGCGGCGGGTTGTGCGAGTGGTGGAGCTTGAGGAACGCGGTGGCGGACGACGACGGAGCTCGGATGAAGAGAACCGTGTTCTGCGGCGGCGATGTGGGGTTGGAGGATTTGCAGAGGGCGGTTTCTGAGAATTGTAGGTTTGTTGTGAGGGAAACGTGATGAATGGATCATTGAAGCATGAATGAATCAAACTTGAAAGTGAAGTAAGTTCGGTGCGAGGAAAATAGTAAATGCATGTGGATGACCCAAAGAAGAAAAAGGAGGGGGAAGTACTAAATGGGATGAAAATGAGATATATATTATTGTAAAATTGTTGAGATGGAAATTATATATTGAGTTTTATGTGATGTTTTTGTGAACGCGGTTTTGAAAGTTGAATATGAAGGTGAGTGGGAGAAATGTACAGAAAACGATAATGCCATACTTGGAATTGATTGGCTTTGCAGTGTGAAGCAAGTCATGGTTGAACAAAGTGACAGTCAAATATATGTTTCTCTCCTATATATGATTGGATGTAAATATTTATATGCATTTGAAGCAAGTGATTTTTCTTGCTACAAGTGGATTTCAATCACTAGATATGGAAAAGTATAAAAGAGAGAAAATAAATCAAAAAAATGTATGTGGTGTGATTCAGCTGATACGTTGTTTTACTGTCTTCGAGAATGGATGTCATTGTTCATGAAATTGAAACCTTGTTAATGACCAGACCAAGTCCACTCGTGTCTTTCTTTAACCTGGTCGTCATCTCATTATTAGTTTTCTGTTTTCACCAACCTTCATGGCTATTTTGGTAATGTTAATGTTATCATCTCATTATTCATTTAATATGACAGTCACTTATATTGTAATTTGTAAGGGTTTAGGGTCTAGGACATGTTATTGTTTGTTCTCTCATTAAAAATTTCTATACAAAGATTAGTCTAATTAAATTGGACAGCCACTTACCATGGCTCTCTATGTACAGCGGATTAAATAAAATCGGTGGTGGAAGGATGGCATGGAACGCGTGTCAGATGGTTATTTGGGTTATTGTAATAATGGAATTACGTTACAGTCATGCAGTAGCTACTTTTAATTTCAATCAACTAAACCAAAGGGAGTATGTAATTGAAAGTTATGCAACAAATTTTGAGAATGATAGCTTGCCTTTTTATTTAAAGGTGAAAAAAAAAAAACAGGAGAGAGAGAAGTATAGAGAAAGAATACCACGAAGGAACAATCCGGGGCATATAACCCGACATACTCATGTGCCTGGGTACGTGTTCCTCGTGCGAGAGTTTTTCTCCACCTGTGTGATGGTTAAATTAAGGGTTCGAATCGATATGTTGGATGGGATAATATTGGACATGACAATTAACAGTCTATTTTTGGTCGAAATCGGTATCAGTAAATCGGCATGGTATTAATCCCTCATGCTTGATAGGCTCCTCAGAAGGAATGACAGCGTGTGAGATTAATTAACAGTCTATAGTATAAGGTCAAATAATACTCATTAAAATTCTAATACTATGCAATGTTTAACATAATATTATAAATAATTATGATTTTAAATAAATAATTAACAAAAAATTAGAATAATAATTTTATTAATTATTTATTTATAAATTTGAAAATATTATATTCAAATGTTTATTATTTATGGTTATATTTATCAATCTTATTTTTAGATAATGATTTACGTTGAATATAAATTTTTATTTAATTTAATTTTTAATAATTATTATCAACTTATTAAAATAAAAAATTTTAAAAAATATATTTCATACTCTATTTATTTCATATACTGTAGTACTTGAGTTATATTTTCCATGATATATTATATAAAAAATAAAGTAAAATAATCATTTTTATTAGTTATTTAAATTTAATTTTAAAACCAAGTATCATCCTTACTCTTATTTTTGTTGCTTATAATTTAATTATGGTATATTTTATTTTTAAAGTATTTATTTATTATGAAATGTTTTTAAAAACATTTTCAATGAACATTTTATTTCTTATTATATCAATTTAGTCTCTAAATGATACATGAATGTGATGTCACTTTGGTTCTATAAAAATGCATATGTCATCTATTTGATCTCCTTTTCTATAAATTCATGAATTTATTTAATATCACTTGCATATTTCAAAAATTAAATTAAAAGTAATTTCATTTATATTATTTAAAGATAACTTATGTAAAACGTTTTCATGAACTAAACTCATATTGTATATTTTTTTCTGAGAAATTAATATATATTTTATTTTAGAAATTAAAACCTCGACAAGTGTATCTTTTAGGGAGCAAATAGTAAGTTTATTTTAATTTCAAACGTAGAAGAACTTACATATTTCTTCATGGGACCCCACTGCCCGCTCAACTTGAATTGGTTCACCTTTGTTCGAGAGTCTTAATCAAGAGGGGTCCATCTAACCTGTCACATTAAAGAATAAAAAGAGATAGTAAGTGTTTACGGTAAATTTATTCGGTTAAGTTAAAATAATACACTAAGTCAAGAAGTAAAAGTACATTGATTTCAAATATCAGGCAATTGTATCAAGGAGGAAAATTAACTCTTTGATTATGAGTTCTCCAAATACTTTAACTAAATACAAGTTTTGGACTAGGATTGATAATGGAACTGTATTTTATTGATGAATAAAAGAAGTACAACATCAACAACAACAAGAAAGAAACATGGAAACTGAAATTACAAGGTTGATAATCTACTCCAAACTACACCTAGAACAAAAGTTTAAAAGAAAAAGTTGTAAATATTTGTGTATGCTTGACCTTTTATGTCTTCTTCTTCTTTTTCCCCCTTTTTATAATGATTGCTAAAGCTTCCGATCGATTTTCATAACAAAAGCAGTTACCACGGTTTTCTGTAGCTTACTCTGGCTAAAAGAAGTAATAACCGTTCCCTCTCTTAATCTCTCACAGCTATAGTAACGGTTAATGGATTTAAAACTTCTAGAAGCGGTTACCACAGCTCTATGCTAATCCCGTAGTAGCATTAGTTGGCAACCGTTACTGCTCTAAACTCTAATTTACACCCATCGTGGCTTCATTAAAATAACCGCTGTCACATACTTACCATGGCTAACCACCACATTACTAACTAATCATAACCTCTTATCACGACTTACTCATGGAAACCAACCAGTCGAGATGGCCCAAATGAGATAACTGTAACAACTTGTAACCCAAAATAATTTCTCTTCCAGTTCTTCATATCAACTGTAAGCCCAATTTAAACCCAATCCATAAATCTGCTTCCACTTTATTCTGGTGGTAAGAGTAAGTAATGTTACGGATTAGTTAGTGTGGTGCACTATGCCTATGTGTGTATAAATAAATATCATAAGAAGTGGCTGGGAGTGGGAGGGTTTTTCGTTGGGGTAGGTGATCAGAGAATTTGAGATGCATACCCTCGCGGATTCTGACGGTTGTGATGAAAGTAGCCATGGAGAGTGTTATTGGTATAAGTAACACTCTTAAAAGATAACAATTTGAAGATATGATTCAACTTACACGGTTCACAAGCCGGTCGCTTTTGGGTCCATCCAATATCGATCTCACTTTGAGAAAGAAATAGATAGGTTATAAATGAGGAGTGGCTATATGTCTATTGCTACTCTTATTATATTAAATTTTTATTGAATTTCACTAAATTATTCTTTTCCTTTTTTAATTATTTGAATAATTAATATAACTATTTATTAGTCATAAAAATATTTTCAACACTTACTATTGTTAATTTAATTAATTTAAAATATTTAATAGATATCTCATTTTTATATAATCACTATATATTGTAGGTATTTAAACTTTATATATTTAGTATAACCACATGTTTATTGAATTATTTTGTTCAATTTTTTTTTAAAATGATAGATATCTAAACAATATAGTACTGACTATTTTTAAAAAATAACAAGTACAAATTAATAATAAAAAAGATAAATTACTAAATCATAATATGCAGCATACATATTAGTATTTTTATCATTTATCGTTTATATAATTTTTCAAAAGTATTAAATATACATGTGATATTAGGATTTATCAACAGTTACTTATTTTTACTACAATTTTTTTTATTCCACATCACTAATATTGAAAATTAAAATAATTTTAGTACATTGAATTAGTTATATATTTAATTGGGGTGCAGTGCCGTGAATAGTATGTTGAAAGACAAAAACATGTGCCTATCAATAGTTTTAAATTTTACTTTTTTTTATTTATTTGGAAATATCTAAATTGTAATTTATTTAATAGAAAGTAAATAATTAAACCTTTATACTGGTCAATAATGGATTAAAAAAATAGCACTTTTAAATTTTTCTGTGGATAAGTAGCTAATTAATATATCAAATTATCTTAATATTTTTTTAGAACAATGATAGCAAGCACAAATTATGGTTAAAATTATTAGTCAATAGTAATAAACCATGGTATTATTTATTTACTTAAAATTTTTAATTATAAAATATTAAATATTACAAAATAAGACACATACTTGTATACCATGATTTATTAATAGGTTTTTTTTTATTTTTCATTTTATTTATTATTATTTTAAAAATTACTCAATATTATATTATTTACTTAAATATTGATTGAATAAAAGATTAAAATATTTACATTTAACTAAGTGTATCAAATATATTAATTATCAATACTTGTAATAGCTATAAACTCTTTCTTTTTGTGTATTACTCACTGTAAAGTAATCAAATTTAATTCCCAATGTTTCCATTTCTTTACAGAGAAGATGGAGATAGTGTGATTTTTCCTTTAAGTTGTAGATATTTCAATTTTTTTGAAAAAAATAAAATATGTAATCAAATTCTGATTCAAAATTAATCAGACACCAATAATTATTCTAAACTAAAATTATGATATGATTCTATTTTTCAAAGAAGGGTATTGTGGTAAAATTAATTAAAATTTTAATATAATTGGAATGTCAATATACATATAGTCCCTATAAATGAGTACAGCGCGCGCGCTCCATATCTGCTAGGATTATTGATCTTTGCTTGAGAGGTTGTCCTGCCATAACAAAGCATCACAAAGCCTGAGTCATGGATGACAAAAAAGGGGGAAAAAGATATTGAATGGTGATGGAAAGAGAAAAATTGAATTCCCATGGATATACATAAGTATCAATGTACTAAAAAACCTGCTCATGTCCTGTTCATTGAGAATGTCCTTCGGATTTGGATAAGGATCACCCACCCCACAATATCGTTACATATCTAATGTACCTTTAAGGATGTCACACTCCATCATCCACCCCCAGCAGGCCGTCTAGCCGCTTATCCTCATTTGAAGACCCTACCAGTTTTGGTGATAATTAATTAAGATCATGTTTCTTTATGAAGATTCACCTATTGTCTGGCCATTCCACTAGCATTTGGTACAAAGAAATGTTAATTGTATTCATAGATTATGAAATATCATGTTGACTCATACCTCGTTCATTATTGAATGGGGTATAAATCTTATTTAAATGAGATTCATTCCTCATCTAATGATGAATGAAGTATGAGTCGATATGATGTTTTACATCTTATCAGTATAAATAACACAACTCTTTGGTACAAGCCTTCAAATCTTCTATACGAAAATATAAAATAAAATAATGCTGTTTAAAGTAATAGTTGTTATTGTTGACCTAATTTTATTTTTCCCCTTAAAGATTTGTTACTGTTGAGTTTTCTAAAACATCAAGTGCGCTTGCGGCATGAGAGAAGCAAGTCCGGGTAAGAGAGGTTCTTTCGACCTTTGGATACGGATCCATGCAGGCTAGGTCCACACGGGTTAATGGAAAATTGTCAATATTTTAAGGGTGACGTTATTTGAACCCATAAAATTTAACACACCCAACAACACTCAAGACACCACTTCACTTTTTCTTTTTCCTCCAATTTCCCTCTTTTCTTTATTGAATGTCTAGGGTGTCCTCAAAAAATAGGATTCAAGTGTCTATTGATATATTTGAATGTGTATCTATTGAAAAAGAAAAAAATGAGAACAGAGAAAAAGAACAATTTTCGATGATAAAATTTGTACATTATTACTTCCATGACATGATACTCTCATATAGTCAATACTAGTAGAGATAACAAATGGAGGTATTAAAATTAATGCTTGTGAAAGAGCATGCACCAAGGGGAAAAACAAAAATAGAACCGAATAATCCGGATATCCGATTGCACACCAACGCAATGCAGCGCTATTCATACATGGGAATATATTGACTTAGCCCATGCCTACCTTTTATTTATTTATTTTTTTGAGATTGGAGGTGAAGGTTCTTTGTTCATATTATTGGTCAAAAGGTGATGGTTCTTTTTTCATATTTTTGGTCAAAAGGTGAAGGTTCTATATATTAAATATTGAACTTCTTTTTGTTTTTTTGCAGTCATGATTGAAAATTGGACTTCTTTTATTTTTTGTTTTTGTCAAAATATTCAACTTCCAACATTATAACCTAACTTTTTTCAGTCGGTACACTTTGAGAGAGGCCCAGTGCTGGTTTTACATGCCCATAACCCACTTTTTTTTGTTTTGTCAAGTGACCAGAGCCTACTGCAACCTTTAATGTATGGGCCTTTATATTGAATGATTTAGCACAATATCTAAATCAAATATGATACTACATGACCTTCAATTAAAAAAGTATTTATGACACGTGACTGATGACCCAGAAAAAAAAACCCTATATACGAAGCAAACAAGCTTTGACAAAAAGAAAAAAAAAAAAAAAATCAAACAAGCACTTTTGACCAAAACTGAAATAGCAACCAAACACACAAGCTTTAGTGTTAATTTTCTGTCTTGAAAGAATTTACTTGGATTGAGTAATAAAAATAAGAATATAGCAGAAACGATGATTTCGAATTAGTTTCAAGGTTTGTTTAGTTTGAGAAAATATTTCAAGTTTTTTTTTAAAATTAATTATAAAATGCACGTTATTTTTATGTTATTTCTTATTTTCAAGATTTTATAAAAAAAATAGCAAAAGGAATAAAATTTTGCTTTCGATGTTTCTATACAAATAAAAATACAGCAACATTTTTGTGATAACTTTAAAAATATATAAAAAAAAACCCTTTTTTTGAATATATCAAACTGACCTTAATTTTTTTTTTCAAAAAAATGTGAAACACAGCGAATGAAATTAATTTTGCATGGTGTAAAAACTGCAAACGTAAAAACAGCAACTACAAAACGTACTTTGCTTCAAAAGTAATTTACTAATTTTGCATGGTGTAAAATCTGAATCAAACATACAAATATTTGACCGGGTTATCCATTGGAATTGTGATGCAAATTTTAAAAGCACAACTTGACCAGACCAGCGTAGCTGGACTGCACGGAATCGTTCTTCTTATTCTCTTTGCTCAAATCTCTTGTCATCATTTTTCCTTTTTTGGACCGGGAAATCTCTCTTCTGATGAATTATCATTCTTAAGGAAGAAAACTTCATTTGATTCTATTTGCACAATGTTACTTTTAACTAATAAAGGGAGAACACATTAACTTAGCCAAAAACATTTAATGGAAAGTGAAAGATATATAACAAATTGGCAACGTTGAAACATCATGATAAACCAAACAAGCCTTTTTCTAGTGGTTCATTGTGAAGAGCAGTTAGGAACTATTGTTTTATATGATAGTGGAGGGAGCAGTTGGTGGATATGTTGTATGGCCTTTTGAAGTCACGAGCAAATCAAGTAATAAGGTCAAAAAACATAATTGGCTGAGCATCGTGATCAAAAAGTGCGTCAATTTAGCAAAAAGAGTGATGAGTTTGGTTGGAAGAAGAATCGAACAAGAGCAACCAATTGAAGGGAAAGATCTTTGAATTTTTTGAGTGGTGCATTTTGGAATGGGAACCAAAGCCAAAGTTAGCTGTCTTGTCTCTGATATATAGATATCTCCTATGGAGTTTTGCCAGGACCACTCTTGAGGAATGAGCTAGGATTCCACTGGCATGACCTCAGCCATGACCCACCACTCCATACTCAGATCTCATGCTTTCTTTATGACCACAGGAATTTAATCACCAGCCAGTCACTGGTTACCCAAGTGTTTTTCTCTTTTAAGGTATAATAGAGTGGATGACCACTCTACTCCCTGAAATTGTTCAGTTCATTCATTTTCCTATCTGAAATTTAAAACTTAATTTTTTAATCTCTAAAATTTTAAAAAATATTAAATAAAATTAGTTCTTGATTTTATTTTCATTATTATATTATTGTGTTTTTCTAATGTGTCATGTCAAGCAATATATTAGTAATCTACTGAGATTCTACTTTATCTTATTAGAGATGATTTGATTGAATAATAGGTTAAACTATACACATGTATCAAATATATTTAATATTCTACTTATATCTAAAATTCATTTTATGATATTCAGTTTTACTTATTTTTATGCAATTTAACTAGTGAAGATAAAGTAGAATGTCAATATATATTGATATGTTAATTAATATGAATATCATAGAAAATATGATGACACGTTAATGGAAAGAGGGTCAGGGACAAACGAAACTCATATTTTGTAATTTCAAAACTAAAACATTAATTTTAAAAAAGATCAAAATAACTCAGACATAAAACTTCAAGCGTTTATTAAGACAATGGAGATGTTTTTTTCTTTCATAATTCGTTCAATAATGATAAACAATAAAATCTTGTCTCTCATTAGCTGATGAAGACAATTGTATTACTCAGCTAATACTATCACATCCTATCAAAAGAATCTTGAGAAATCTATTTAAGTAGATTTCATAATATGTCATTGTTTTCCTACATAATTGATTGTTTTAAAGACAAATACTCAACTTGCATAACTGTATAACCGACAAGCTAGTATAAATCTCGATTGACATAAACAATCCCACATATGACTATTTGTAGTTCTTTAATTTGGTGAGATAATTATTAATTTCTAGTTATAATTAGAGCGCAGTTGTGTGCTGAAGATCAAAATAATTTTTCTATAAAGACAAATCTTTGGTATTCTTGTTACATTATCTCATACATATTTTTCGATAGTAGGAATTGTAACTTCAAGTTTGAGCATGGTAAAAGCGGAATAATGATAAACACACGCTCTTGACACACACCACACCCTAAGTCTTATCATCTAATCTTAGTTGGATTTGCTTAATTTTTCATATACTTATACTATATTAACTATAAAATCATTAATATGTTATGATCAGTTGGGATAAATGATGTCATGATATATATATTTTTGTTCTAACATAACATTTATACCTGAATAATGATACTTAGTAGAAAACTCACTTGCAATAGTGTATGAATAACTCTGATGTTATATTTTATTTCTTATTGTAATTGATCTATTTTCTGCATTTTTTCTCATCAACTTCCTTTTATTTTCACTTAAATTATACCACTTGTATCCGTTTAATCTTCACACCGAGTAGCAATGTGTTTTATAAATATGGGGAATGTGAGAGAAGAAAAGTGTCAACTCCCGTATTTACGCCTTGACATATGTCATATAGCAATACATCTCTATTATTATGATGAATACATTTAGGAATAGTAGCCAAAGACAAGTTAACTATGTCAAAATCAAAGGATGTGACAAAAAGTTCTTGCTTCCATATTCAGCCAGAACTAGCTAATTAAAAGTGATGGGAACATGGAAATATATCATATAGGACTTCTTTTTTCCTTTATATTTTTACAGATGCAGGATTTACAAATTTTCCACTTTTCTATTTTTACTCTTTGATTTTGTCAGATTTATTACAACAGATTATATGTCAAATAAATAATATGCTTGATTAAATAAATGTATTATTGTAATGCATATGGTTTAGTATAAGTTATTATTTCACAACGCAGTTGTATAAAAATAATAAATCAAATCGACAGAATAATTACTTATCTTTGTGATGATGATATACACCGATAAAGTAAAAAAGAGAGGATATGTCAAAGCGGCAAAGCCAAAAAGATGGAGTACAATGATTTATGTCTCGTGGTACTGTAAAATTTAAATACTAATTTGAAAACACAAATGTGTACCTGAGAGACAAGTCGTTCCTGTGCACGTGAAGCAGCTACATATTAATAGGATTAAGTAATAGTACAAATTTTTAAACTGATCCGCTAATTGTATAAACAACCAAAATCTTGGGTAATTTATTACATCTGCTAGTACTCCATATCATTTTTCTTTCCAAGAGGTATTCCTTGCTACAGCGTAAATAATGGTTGAAACTCGAAAGCATAGCAACGAATTTTTCACCTTTTCAATTCCCAAAGCGATGAATGAAGCCTTGATTGGTGTTTCTCAGATTCACAGTCTTCAGCACCCAGCTCAAACCAAAGACTAAGAGGAAATTGTTTTTAAACCAATGCAATCGGGAATATTCATCTTTTCCAATGCGACAAAAATACCCTTGGAGTTGGGTTTATAAATATTGCACATTTCAAGCAGGATGATTTATGTAACATAAAGTATCTTCGGGGTTAGTAAACTAATCTCAACTTCTTATTTTAAAGGAAAAATTATAAAAAATAAAAGAGCCATTGAACTACCACAACAAATAGTTGTACCTACTAGGAGAAGTAGCTTGTGCAGTGCTGAAAATCCCTAATCCACAACATCCATATTGTCGTTTGAGAGTCTTTATGATTATTATTATTATTATTAATAAAAGTATGTTAGGTTGGGTGATAAAAATATATTTGTTGGATGATAAAAATATAGTATTAATATTTATAGATAAATTTTATATCTATTGCACATTTAATTCGTCAAAAGAAAAACTAGTATAATGCATATGCTTTGGTAAAAAGCTTCCATTATTTTAAATTCATAGGTTATCAGTAAACAAAATATCATGCTGAATTAAATTAAGAAAAAAGAGTTGTTAAGAAGAAAGGGGAATTGCTAATTCAGTGCAACAATTTTGTCTAACAATGAAAAATAGCCAAAGTATTAGGGGTTCACAAGCCTTTTTCCCAATTTAAGTCAGAATTTTATATTAATGTTTTTTAAATCTTATTATTTAAGGCAACTCTAATCAATCACAATAAATGACCTACTTTTTTTATGGGTGAAAGTAAATGCTACTTAACTAAGTCTGAAAATGAGAAAAAAAAATATTAATTTGAATGTTCAGACAATATAAAAACTTTTATATAAATATTTAACAATATATTATTATGTTAATAAAAATATTTGTCTCAATATCTATTATCTTAAATGTTCTATAAATATAAGGATTTTTTTAATAAGTATTTTAAGAAGTTGAAAAAAAAAATTGCATTAAAAATATAATGCTTGTTGCTGGATTGTCATGGCCCATTAGACTAACTACTAGGTATTTTTTGACTCATTATTATTTAAAGAAAAATATTATTTTAATATCTAAAATAATTATTTAATTAGGATATTTATTATATCGAATGTGGTAATAGGGGATGCTATCATATTCATTGATGATGAAATTGATATCCTAAATGGACATATATTTTTAGTATTATAATAATATTACTATCGTTAAAAATGAGGAAAAACGATGCTCGATTGCACTAACCAATTAGTAATTATTGAGATATTTAGTATAGCGAATAATATTTCGACTAGACTTAGATAATTATATTCCCATTTCATAATTATAAAACTCAAAATAATTATTGATCCTTGAGCATCCGTCAAATGCACTTATTTTTAAAATAATTATACAGAATGATATTATTTAACAAAATCGAATACTCCTAAATAGAATTGATTAGACAAATTGATTTTTTTTCCCCCGAGAGAGATAAATGGATTTGGTATACAATGAAGAAAATCAGGAACGGCGTGATAAAAAATATCTGGCAAGTAGCCCAAGGGTTGAGGCGTATGTTCCGTTGGGCGCATTTTAGAGAGAGAGAGAGAGAGAGAGAGAGATTCCATCTCACGGTATCCAATGAAGAATAACCCATGCTTTGCTGCATTTGCTGTACCAACTCAACATTTTTTTTTTCCAGCTGAGCAAATTACTTTATTTATTTATTTAAGCAAATGTTACATTAACAATGAATATTAGCTTTCATTCTGTCATTTTATTAACGAAGGTGAAAATTAAAACAAAGGGACAAATAATGAACCCCATTGCTTAATCCTCATCATTTGTATGTCCCATGTATGCCCTACCATTGTCTTCATAAAATGGTAATAGAGTTTATGGTTTGAATGTTTAGGGTTTATGAAAACTTATATTATTATCTTCATTTAATACCGTTATGATAAACTTATGTCTTATATTGTGATTGGTTGATGAGCTAAAATAAAAAAATTATAAATAAATTTTATATATAAAATTACACGTGATATTTATTCATAATTTTTTTCAATTATTTTTACTTCCAAACCAACAGTCTTATGACTGCTATTTATGCTCTAATTTTCATCTTGTCTATGCTTGCATTGATTTGTCTGGTAAACTTGACCTCATGAATAAAATTAAGACATTGCTTTAAACTTTGATTTTGTAATAAGAAATTAAATAACATATTGGCTTTTAAGAGTATGTTACTATCTGATAGGTGAGAGACTAATCTCTTAAATATGATAAAACATATAAGCAAGATCCCTCTAACGGTATTTTATTAATTTATTTTTTTCATACACATAAAATCCTATTAAATCAATCTTTAGAATCACTTTCTTGCAATGAGCATATAAAGATAAGTTTGCAATTTGAATAATTCACGTATACTAAGAATATGTGGGATTTTAAGATAAAAATGAAAGTGAAAATTTTATATATAAATTTTTACTTAAATTTATCCATAAAATTTTCAGCTTTCTACCGAATATATTCTAAGATAATGTTTATTTACTATATCTAAGATTGAAATACAGAAAAATTGAAGATATAAATTTATTTAGTAGTGGAGATTGGAACACAGGAAAAAAAAAACATAAAATTTCTATACCATTAAATTATTAGGACAGTATACAGAGATAAAAATTTAATATTTATTTCTTTCAATAATATCTTACACATATTTATTATTTATATTTCATTTTCTACTATTTAGATATTTGTCTCAAAACCAATAAATAAATGCTACCTAAAAGTTTGATTATTGCTCCCCAATTTTTCAGTCAAATGAATGACTATAACATAATTTCTGTAAATCTTTTTTCTCTTACCAGTTACTATACCAGATGCAATAATTTTGTTTTAAAGTATGACACGTTAGTTTTTCATTTTTTATTTTTAAGAAAAGACTTTGAACACAACTTACCATAATAATATTAATCAATCATTTTGCCAAGCAATTTCTTAAACAAGCATGCGGCGCATCTTAGCATGCTGGCTTGATGGGCCATAACCTGCAGAATGTGATTGTTGCACACATAATAATAATATACTATAATATTATTATAATAATAACATGATATATGTTAATGTTTGCATTTCTTTCAAAAATTCTGAAAAAGTTGTATTTTCAAGCCAAAAGTAAACAAAGACCGAGACAATCCAACCACGTGACCTGTCAAAACACACCTCACCTGCGTTTCTTTTTTCTTTTGCCTTAGACAGACCATTGTTCTTTCTTTCTGATCAATCCCACACATCCCTTCAGTCCAATCACTCTTCTTTAAAAATATTATAAATAAATACCAGTAACAGAACAGCTATTTAAAACCATTATTATTATTCCCACCAAAAAACAAAAAAAAAAACCATTATTATTTGCACTTGTTTTTTTTTTCAAACATATTAAGTAAATTTTTTGGTTACTGGTTCAGTTTCTGTATCTACATTTGTGTCCACTTTGGCATTTTGTTCTGCCCTTTGAGTGTTTGGTTCCTTTTGTGTGTGTGTGTGTGTGTGTGTGTGAATGAGTTTCATAGTCCTATTCTAAACAGAAGAGGATAATGGTAGTAGTGGAAAGCACTGGTAACTAGCAGAGGCTAAGGCTAAAAACCAAAGACAGGCTCACATGGAATTTATGGGGATTGTCCAAACCTTATAGAAATCAAACCAAGCATTCTCAGATCTCAAGGATCTCAGAATTTCAGGCTTCAGGCTTTGGTTCGGTTTGTTCTCAGTAAAGTTTTTGCACTTTGGCCTCTTGTTTGTTTTTATTAAGCTTGCTGATTGCTGTTTTCGGCTCATACACTGCTGGTTTCGATCTTGGTTGGGGTTCAAATTATCCATTTTGAAGCTGATTATGTGGTGAAAAATGTCATTTTGGCATCTGGGTCGGTTGGATTGATGGTTATGGAATTGGCTCTCATGGAAAAGTTGCTATTTTTGAAAGAGTGGAGTTGCTTTATGGGAATCTGATTCTGAGGGTGGCTTTTCTTGGTTCTGGATAAGGTGATGCAGACTTAACTTCTTGCTCATAATGGCTAGTCCACTTGTTAATTATGGTGGTTTTTGACCAGTGGCTGCTTGTTTAAGTGAATGAGAGAGGGAGAGTTGCTGAACTGAGAATAGAGAATGGAGGAACTTGGTAGTTCAGTTTTTTGGCTGCTGGGTTTGCTTCTTCTGGTGATGGTGGAGACGTCTTCTGCTGCTCTTTCTCCTTCTGGGATAAATTATGAAGGTTAACTTTTGTTGGGATTTTCTTTTTTCAATTTTATTAGTTGTTATCTTTAATTAAAGTTGTGAAGAGCAAGGTTTTTAATTTATATATTTGTGGCAGATAATTGTGTATATTGGCCTATTTAATTATGCTGGAAACTAGTAGGCATGGTAGAGGGAAGACTAGAATTGATGCTATGCTGTGGCTTCTTGTTCTTTGTGCTGGAAAAATGACAATGTTGAGATGGAAGCTCTTACACTCTTGCCTTTGTTCCTTGAACAGTTGTAGCTCTGATGGCCATCAAGAATGACTTGATTGATCCCCACAATGTACTGGAGAATTGGGATATCAATTCCGTTGATCCTTGTAGCTGGAGGATGATTACTTGTTCTACAGATGGCTATGTTTCTGCACTGTAAGTTCTTTGTAGTTTAGATATTTATTGTTTCTCGAAGTTGCAAACATGTTCAAGAGATGTTTGATCGGAAAAAATGAGCTGAGTACTATTGTGCTAGTTTTGGTTCACTTAAGCAATTTTCTTTTTCTTACCAGCGGATTGCCTAGTCAGAATTTGTCTGGTACACTATCTCCTGGGATTCAAAACCTCACTAACTTGCAATCTGTGTAAGTAAATGCTATTATGTTAACTTTTTTTTATGAGGGTTCATATCTGTGTTTTGCTCTGAATGTTGATTGGGTTTGACACTTGTGCCTTGATTCTTATTGGTTTGCCTGTATGATTTTAAACTTATGCTCTTTAGACTCATGGATACTCAGGAAAGAGTTATAAGCAAACAAAGTGAAGACTATTACATGCATGCTGAAATAATTGTTCGCATGTGCAGATTGCTTCAGAACAATGCTATTACTGGTCCAATTCCTGCTGTAATAGGAAAATTGGAAAAGCTTCAGACACTTGACCTCTCCAATAATGCATTTAGTGGTGAGATACCCAGTTCTTTGGGAAGCCTCATAAACCTGAATTATTTGTAAGTTACAATACTCACACACTCTCTCTCAATACCTTACATATGTTAACCTGATGGAGATATTGTTAATTTCAATACTCACTCAGATGATGATGATGACTATTGAAATTCTAATTCTGACACCATTTAAAATGTCTTTTGTGCATATTAGGCGGTTGAATAATAACAGCCTTACTGGAGCTTGCCCTCAGTCTCTTAGCAACATTAAAGGTCTAACCCTTGTGTAGGTTTCTGTTACCTTATTGACCCATCATTTCTGTTATATCTACAAATCCCAAAGACAGATGTAAAAACTTTGGTTTCTCAAATAAATGTGGCATAATAATTATTCTGAGTTGAAAATCTATGTAGGGACCTCACCTATAACAATCTGAGTGGTTCCTTGCCAAGAATATCAGCAAGAACATTCAAGTAAGACCATTTTACTTTTCTTATTGACTTTCTTATAAAAGATTTTTTAAAAAAAGTGATTTTGTTAATATCTCGCTCAATTTTCTCTTCCAGGATAGAGGGTAACCCATTAATATGTGGCCCAAAGGCAAATAACTGTTCTAATGTGTTGCCGGAGCCACTTTCCTTCCCTCCAGATGCTCTAAGAGGTACCAATGGCATCTATCGCTATGCTTTATTTTCAAATTATTTATTCCTAACAAGTTCATGACATGTTCGGCTGTGGGGAATTTGGTTTTTTAGCTCAATCAGAGTCTAGTACAAAAAGCCATCGAGTGGCTATTGCTTTTGGTGCCAGCTTTGGTTCTGCTTTTGTCATTGTGATTATTGTTGGGTTTCTCATCTGGTGGCGATACAGACACAACCAGCAGATATTCTATGATGTTAATGGTTAGTCTTTTCTTAAGCGTTCCCCAACTGAAAAGAATTTGGTGATCATCACTGTCATGTTAATAGCACATCATAGTCTAGGAATTAGTTTTAATGAATTTACATCATCACTGGCTTGCTTTCATTTTGTGTTTGTCATGCTTTCAAGGTTTGTGTTTGCAATGTCATAATTAGTAGTTAATTGATCTCTTCTAACAATGTGCCACTTCCAATGGATCTTGTCCGTTTTGCACCATGCAGCTTGTCTCATTATTCTTTGGTTTTGGTTTTTTGCCAGCTGTTTTGATCTTATTAAACAACATTAAGGCTTATCGTAATGCAGTAATTAAGTATGGCTGTTAAATGTTTCCATAAGAATTTTTGCAACATGAAGCAATTAAATTATTGGGAGTCCTAGTTCTGAAATTGAATTTGCAGGAAATGTTGATAGTATTATTGATGATTGAATGTGAGAATAAGCAAGTAAATGGGAAACAAGCATCCTCTTGGCTTTGCTAGCATTTGTACTTTTGTAGCTGAACACAAGATTTGACTGTGAAGCCATACCTTACATGCTTTTAATGGGTTCCCATATCGTGCATTAGAGTCCTCATGTCCATAATCTCTCTTTGTTGTTTGCTATGTACATTTTTGATAAATATGAATAGAGTTATGTTGTTGTCTTTGGCTCCTCTGTACTGTATTCAACACTTTGCCTTTGCTATTTGTCAGAGCAAGAGCAATATGACCCGGAGGTGCGTCTTGGTCATTTAAAAAGGTATTCCTTCAAAGAGCTCCGAGCTGCAACAGACCATTTCAGTTCAAAGAACATTTTAGGAAGGGGTGGCTTTGGAATAGTCTACAAGGCGTGCTTGAATGATGGGTCTGTTGTGGCGGTTAAAAGGTTGAAGGACTATAACATTGCTGGTGGCGAGATCCAATTTCAAACAGAGGTGGAGACCATTAGTCTGGCGGTGCACCGGAATCTTCTGAGGCTCAGTGGATTTTGCAGTACTCAGAACGAAAGGCTTCTTGTTTATCCTTATATGTCCAATGGCAGCGTAGCCTCTAGATTAAAAGGTTAGCTGAGCTCTTTGGAGTTTTAAATTTCAGCTGTGGGTTTTTTCTTCATATTGGTTCTCTAAGTCTTAATTGTACTCTGCTGCTTACATAACCTTCAACAGTGTGTTTAGCTGCCTATTATTGAAATTCAAAACTCACCCCTTACTCTTCAACAAAACTTTTTACCTAATCCTTGCTTTGGTTTTGGATTTTATGACAGATCATATTCATGGTCGGCCAGCTTTAAATTGGACAAGGCGGAAGAGAATAGCTATAGGTACAGCAAGAGGGTTGGTTTATTTGCATGAGCAATGCGACCCTAAAATTATTCACCGTGATGTCAAAGCTGCCAACATATTGCTAGATGAAGACTTTGAAGCAGTTGTTGGCGATTTTGGTTTGGCTAAGCTTCTGGATCATAGAGAATCCCATGTGACAACAGCTGTGCGTGGCACGGTTGGTCACATTGCTCCGGAGTACTTATCAACCGGCCAGTCATCAGAAAAGACTGATGTCTTTGGATTTGGAATCTTGCTGCTTGAGCTAATCACAGGCCACAAGGCTGTAGATTTTGGGCGAGCAGCGAACCAGAAAGGTGTCATGCTTGATTGGGTAACTCGCTTTCTCCCAATTTTCTCTAGTTTGTTTGTCTTGTTTCAACTCAATTTTGCATATAGAACTGCTCCAACTCCAAGTTCCAGAAGAAAATTCATATACACACATCGTGAGGGATGATATGTTGGCATTCTGAATAATTTAGCTCTTCCATAACAATTTCCACCCCATTTCGACCTACAACCAAAGACACCGTTAATAGGGACTGATGTTTAAAAATAATTACCACATCCATTGCAAATTTTTCCGTCCCTCTAGTACTTTTTTTCTTTCTTTTTTTATAAATCTACCCTCCTCAGTCCCCACTAGGTGAGAGCCTTGTGCGTAGGGCCGGCTTACATTTGACTTTTACTTGAGTAACAATCCTTGTTATTAATGTGAACAAACTACCTTTCAGGTTAAGAAGCTCCACATTGATGGAAGATTAAGTCAAATGGTGGATAAAGATCTGAAGGGAAACTTTGACTTGGTTGAATTGGAAGAAATGGTTGAGGTTGCTTTGTTGTGCACACAGTTCAATCCTTCCCACCGGCCCAAGATGTCAGAAGTTTTGAAGATGTTGGAAGGTGACGGCTTAGCTGAGAGATGTGAGGCTTCACAGAAGATTGAGACACCAAGGTTCAGATCTAATGAAAACAACCATCAAAGATATTCGGATCTTATAGAAGAATCTTCACTCATAATAGAAGCCATGGAGCTTTCTGGCCCTAGGTGACAAGACAAGCATCTTGGTTTTCCGCAATAGCTGCCACCCTCTAAAAAAGATGTAGTTTAAATTAAATGGTTAAAAAAAATGAGAGTATATGTTATTGGTGTCGATAGCTATGATTGTTTGTATCTATTTATATGTAAAAAGGAAAAAGGGAAGTCGTGTATTATATGTGTCGTTTTCTTCGTTGAAATATCGGATTTAGTTTTTTGGTTCAGAAGAATTTTGAATCAATTTTAGAAAATTGTACATAGTTTGCAACTTGCATTCTTGGTAGCTTGGCATTTCCATAGGCTACCTGATTATGTCTTGCAAGATTGTGTCAGGTCTTAGAATGGACATTAAAAAATGGTTTAATGTCCTAGCATAATCTTTAGGGGTACACCACCAACTCGGCATGTGATCGAAATATCAGGGGATAGAAAGTTCACTCAAGGTCCCTGATTATTTAAAATGTGGAACATTATAGTATCTAAATAAACATGTAAATAATTTGGTTGCTAATGTGAACGGTTGATGTTGGCACTTGGCAATAACAAAATGTGTGACCATTCTTTTGAAAGACACTTTGGGCCTCATTTACCGCAGCTAGCCCCAATGGTTGGATCGGAAGGCATTGTGAAAATGACGAGGATGGGCCAAGCCCAATCCTTAACGAAGAAAGGTTTGACAAAAAAAATAACAATAAACAAATCTTCACCAACATGAGCTACAACCGAAAAACAAAAAAAATAGGGCAACAACATGAAACGGTCCAACTACAACGATGGAGAACACAGTGACAAAGGTTGGCTGTTCAGACTAAGAAAAATTAAAAAGGTTGTCTGTTGGAACGGACCCAATAGACCAATACTATCTGAAAGGTGGATGCTGGCAATAAGAAAAAAAAAAAGTGACTATATTTTTTTATTTGTGGCTACGTATCTTTTGTTCATCCCACTACCATGTCACTTAATTCGGTATACGTTGCAAACTTCACATAAATTTTGTTATATCGATTTCTTAGAAGAAGGAAATTTGTTCAATAATTTCACCAATTGATACATACCTCGTGATTAACCATATAATTAATCGATAGTACGTAGTTTTCTAATCTTATGATTTGCTCCCATAATTTTAAATTGAGACAGGTAAATAAATTTTTTCTATAATAAATATATTTTTAAAGTCTAATTACAGGTAGCATTTTATTTCATAATATATATCTAATTTTATTCATACTATACATCCTCCTAATAATTGATTTAAAATGTTTTTGGGTTAAAAAATATTTTAAAATACACCAGAAATGAAGTTTTAACATTGCTCTTAATAAAAAGAAACTTTTTAAATCATGAGAGGTGTGACATGGTTGGTAGGTGCTAGTCATAGTATTGTCCTTTAATCATGTGGTGTAAGATTCTATTCTCACTCGAAAATGAAGTAACATTTTGTGCTTAGCAATTTACCCACTCCAACAGATTTCAAATTACAAAAGAGATTAATCGTTGCCATTAATGGATAACTCTTAACAACCTAAAAAAAACCTAAGGGAATCAAATTCATTTTTCTCGGACCAACATACTGACTCTCTGAACCTAAACACTATAACAGTGTAAACAATAAAAACACTCCCTTTTCTGTCCCTTTTTTTTAAAAAAAAAATTATTTCGTTCTAACTGTCTATTTATCATATCAATAAGATATAATTTTCTTTTACCAAATATGCTCTCCCATAATTTATAATTTTACGCTATTATCAATAATGCATTGCCAATTAAATAAGTATAATTTTATCAATTAATATACTTTTATACTATTATTCAGGTGTCGCAGCGAATTCCATTGCAGTTATCTACGCATCCACGTGGCAGCTTGGCGACCATTTAGCTTTATGAAACAGCAAAGCTGGAACCGTTTACGACGTCGTGTCGCCGCATTAATTAATTCACAAACCGCGAAACCGACTGGTCCACCACGGAAGGGCCCAGGAAACTTCACCTGCATGTCGAGAACAGCGTGCTCCTGCCTTCTGAAAACAATCACGCTCACCCAAAAGGCACTCTGGCAACCATGTGTTCCACGTGTCGTTATCCGAACGGCGAGCGGTGACGGTGCTACCCCACGCCAGCTAACGGGAAACAGCACCACCGCGTGCCTTCTGCGCCATCACTTAAATGAAGCGTTGTGCTCTTCTACTCGCGACACGTGTCACATCTTGAGCCAAGAACACATTTATGACTCTTTCCCTCGATTTGAGTTCATATGCGCAGGCGCTTGAAGGGCAATCGTCTGTTACATTCAACACACTGAAGCTGTAAACAATGCGTTTGCTAATTTATTAGCGTCTCCCTTTCAAAATATTTATTACTAAAAAAATAAATAAATAATATTAGTAATTAAGTATAATATAATAAATGGATCATTATATTTCTATTTATTAATTAATATAGTATAATATTTAAGACTAACATTAAATATGATATTTTGAAAATATAAAAATTTATTGAGATAATATTAGAAGAAAATAATTAATAATTTATTAAAATATGAAATTGTCAAATATTTTAAAATATAAAATTATTTAAAAATATATAAATATTTTGAAAGGGAAGCCAGTGATAGTAATAATGGAGAGAATTTTTACTTTAGAATTTGAAGTTGTAAGTGTGAATTATTTTGATTTTTTTAAAAAAATTTAACAACTTAAATCCTACAATTATTATATGTGGGTGAGTTAAATTGATCTTCATAAATGAGTCTAATTAATCTCCCAGGTACATTTCATTAAATTAAATTATGCTTCTGAATTATTATTTAACTACTTTGGTTCAAAATTTGAACAATTAATTTGTATTTTAAAGATTAGATTAATTCATGTTTTATAATTTTAAAAACTCTAAAAGAGTAATTTTCCAATTCTTAAAATTAAAATAGCTCATATGTGTATATATATATATATTATTGCTTAAATTGTGGGAAACATTTCTCTCACTATTTTAGGAATGGAACATTTAAAGTTAGTCACCTTATAAATAAGTGTGTTGTTCGGGATTCAAACTCGTATCCTTATCCTCATGAAAGATCAAGCTGTTTTTACCATTCATCTACCAGTTTGTTGGTTAGCTCACATATATAATTATAGGAACAAAAGTGAATATTCATTTTTCGCTAGTGATAATGTGAATATAAATATAAATAAATAAGAGTTTACTTTCTGTGCACTAACAATATAATTTTTTTTTATATTGTTATTCAATCATATACTGATATATCAGAGAAAATGGTTGAGTCATACTTTTATTATTTAAAAAATCATGCAAAGAAAATGATTTAATAGGATGTGACTGTAAAAAAAAATAAAAATCTATCGTCCATTCTCAAAAATTAAACTCAATCAATAAACTGTCAATATTATCATACTAGCAGGACCCTACACAACATTGTTTTTGTTATTATTCTTTCTTCGCAGCCAAACAAAGAGACAAGCCTATTGGTAAAATTGTCCCTCATATGGATACAATGGAACACGGGTTCTAGTTTTAGCCACAAAAATTCCATGTGATAAAAGACAGAGAGACTAGGAAACGCAGAAAGCTACGTGGGAGGGCTACCCAAGAAATGTTGCACACTGTGTTGTGGTGGCTCATGCCATAAGATATGGCTAAGATGCACGTCTGGACGAAGGATGCTCCAGATCTGATCCTCACCACTTTTGAATTCAATATCAGAATCGAGTCAGGAATTGAAGGGCCAAGGAATTATCGCCATTCAGCACAATTTTATATAAAAGAATGGAACAGTAAAACAATTTGCACTTTATCGTCATGAAAAACCATGAGGCTTGGTATAATCGATAGGTAGTTCAACTTTTTAAATATTTAATCAATGTTTAATTTTTTATGGTATGCATGAAAAAAGTTTCATGATCAAATTATACCACTTTTATGAATTCTACGTGTGAAAGACATTAAGTATTGCTTTCGGTAATAAACATTTTCGTGAATCAAGAAAGAATCAAGCACAGCAGAATTAGCTAAAAGAATATACTATTTATTTGAAACTCTATCTCAATCACGAGTGGGGACCTGAAATAATAAGATGTTCACAAGGATCGGTCATTTTGACTCCTATCCAGGAATAGAATTCCGTACACATGTTAGAGAAGTAGGGTCTCAGACTTTCAGCGTCTTTTAAGACACATACGAAAAATAATAAGTACATCCTCAACAGCAAAGTTTTTTTTTCTTTAAAAAAAAGGGCCCTAATATTCTGATTTATTTCCTCCAACGCCAACAAAAATTTTCCCCTCACGTGAGCACAATCAACAAAAGATAGATCAATGCTCCACATTACTTACATTATAACAGATTTCAAGCACTTGATCATTATCTTGTATTCTAATTCTACGCATTTATACTTTAATTTTGCATTTAAACTGTAATATTGTCTTATCTACGATGCATTTTTTTAAAGATAGATTAGAATTATGAATGGTCTAAGCTAAAAAAAACGGGTTACCGTTTTTCAGTTTAGAGGTGCAGGTGCAGCAGTTCCTTGTGTTTCACTTTCACAAACTTTTCTTCCTTCAAAGAATCAAAAGGACACAACACAAGAACACACACACACGCACACACTGCGCCACTGAAACTCCTCAATCCAAAACACATCTCTTGCACTTGTTTCTTTGCCTTGTTGGAACCACGCTGTTGCTCAGGGCTTCGCTTTGTTCACAAGACACAACACAAGAGAGTGCACGCATGTTCTTTTTCTTCTCCATGAGCCCCAAGAGACTTGCGTTCTCTGAACTTTTTGTGTCACATAGGAGAAAAGTGGCTTCTGGGTTCAGTTTAGGCGTTGGAGTCGCTCTGCTTGTTCTCTGCTTGTTCTTTCTCAGTAACTCCCTCATTAGTGTTCCACCTAAAGTTGAAGTCTTTTCCGGATTTGACACAGTTGGTGCAAATTCTTCGTTTAATACTAATACTATTCACTCTTCTTCTTCTTCTTCTTCTTCTTCTTATGGGAATAACAACGTTTCTGATACTTCAGGAAGTGTTGTTGTTAGTAGAATTGGTGAAGTGAATGTGCCAGGGATTGGACAAGATGGTAACATGAAGGCTATGGCGCAGGAAGGTATGCGTTTGGAGAACAACACCCTTTCGGAGAATTTTACTCAGAATGGTAATAATAATGCAAGCTTGCATGATGGAGGAGGAGAACAAGGTTATGCACATAGATCAGATGAAAAGAATGGTGCATTGGTCACTAATGATAAAGGAAGTTTATTTGATGATCCTAATTGGCAAGGAATAGTTCCAAGGAAAAGTACTGTTGCTGAAAATTCTTCTATGATAGCCAAAGATGTGGACTTGCATGAAGAAGGGGAAACGGTTGCTACAAATACAAGTGTTTCTGGTGATAGGAAAAACATGGGGTCAATGAGTAATTCTAGTTCTGGTCCAAATGTGGGGTCAGAGAACAACAATGTGAGCAATTCTTCAAATAAAGGAAAGCATGAAGGGGATTTGATTGAGAAGAACAATGTAACAGTCATTCATAGTGATTCTCAAAAGGAGAAGAAAATGCAGGTTGGTTTGCTTGAGAAATGTGACATCTTTGATGGAAAGTGGTTAAGAGATGATTCAAAGCCATATTATCCTCTAGGGTCTTGTCCCCTCATCGATAGGGATTTTGATTGTCACCTTAATGGGAGGACTGATAGTGAATATGTGAAATGGAAATGGCAGCCAAATGGGTGCGACATTCCAAGGTATGGTTACTGTTTTTCACTAACAGTTATGAAATGTGATTAATATTATTTCATCTAGAATAGGGAAATAAATTGTCTATATGCTTATGAGAAAGGGGAATAAGAAAGATTCATTCCAATATCCTTAGATCAATTAAAATAGAAGAATGAAATTAAGGTTGCTGGTGAACATTATGCCTACAGAATATGAAACTAGAACTAGCTATTGCAGGAATAGGTAGGGTTTGGGGTCCATTCTTTTTCCTATGTGAAAATACTCTTCAATTAGTCTTGTGAAACTTAAGGGGAGAATGAGGGGATCTTTGACAATGTCAGGGTCCAATCTTCTTGAATTGGTGTTGTGAATTTAGTGTTTCAGGCTCAATTTTGGGCTTGAAGTCACTTCATTTCTAAGGAAATCAGTGGCATTTAATTTAAGCTATGAATATACAATTACTTTCCTTGTAGTATTTGGTTAATTATTGATGTCATTCATGTCGGCTCTCAGTTTGAATGCAACTGATTTTCTGGAGAGGTTGCGAGGACAGAGGCTGGTTTTCGTGGGGGATTCACTCAACAGGAACATGTGGGAGTCCCTGGTATGTATCCTCCGTCAAAGCATCAGGAACAAGAAACGTGTCTTTGAAATCTCAGGGAAAAGGGAGTTTAAGAAGAAAGGTGTCTATGCTTTTAGATTTGAGGCAAGTTTAGTTTCCTATAAATCTATATTTTGTTTGTGTATAATCTTGAAATGACAACTCATTAAGTAGAATTTTATTTGCTTTGCCTTTAGGATTATAATTGTTCAGTGGATTTTGTTGTCTCACCATTCATTGTTCAAGAGTCAACTTTCAAAGGCAAAAATGGGTCATTTGAGACATTAAGATTGGATTTGATGGACCAGACGACTACCAGGTATAAGGATGCTGATATTATAGTCTTCAATACAGGCCATTGGTGGACCCATGAGAAAACATCAAAAGGGTGAGTTCAATGCTCCCTTCTTCCTTTTGTTTGTTTTTTTTTTCAAAACATTGCCTATGATTCAAAGTTGTCCTGAAATCCATAGATTATGGTTCTGCTAGAAGAGGATAACAATAGAATTTTAGTATGATATCAACTTCAGATTCCTATGTACCATATTATTGTATGTTTGTAAATTTGTCATGTGAGATTGCTTTATCAGTCAAGATGTTAATCTTTCTTGTCTTCTAAAGCTCCTCTACTATGCCATAAATTGCCCACTGTTTGTGCTCTTGATAAGCATATAGAATTACGGTTTCTGGGCCTTGGCCACTCACCAAAAACAAAAAAGGAACCAAGGTGTCTGATTTGGCGTCACCCGGTACTGTTACAGGGAAGATTACTATCAAGAAGGAAACAATGTATACCCAAGACTCAAGGTTCTGGATGCATATATGAGGGCTTTGACCACTTGGGCTAGATGGGTGAACCGAAACATTGATCCCAATCAAACTCAGGTTTTCTTCAGAGGATACTCAGTTACCCATTTCTGGTATCACTCCCTTCTACATATTCCTTAATTCAATTGCATAGTTCATTGACTCTTAATTTAGCTGAAGTTTTTTTCTAACTGGAAATTCATGTATGCTTGATTAAAACTAGACTTGCAAACCTGTCAGTGCCGTGTCATCTGATTATGTAATAATGAACATGCAATAGGTCATTGTTGGAAAATGGAGGTTACGGAACCATTTGGTAATTGACATTATACCTATGGATGGATGGTTTTGGAAGAAAGGCGAAGGAGAGGCATATATTTCTTCTTTAAATTTAGGAAGTTATACAATTTTTATAAAGTTCAAAATAAGATAATAGAATGGTTTTATAATACTCTACCATTTATTCCTTTTATTCTGTGTAAAAAAAAAAATCTTAAATTAGAATACATATTTTCTTAAGATGAAAAACTTATACTTACCAATGCTTGTTAGTTAAGTGGTTTGGCAACTGTTTGCTTCAAGTGAGGTCTTAGATTCAAGTCTTGCGGATGAAAAAGAAAAAGACTAGTGTTTGGAGAGCTATGTCGCTATAATAAGGCTAATTAGCTCGATAAAGATTAGTTGGGAATCTAGAGGAGTGGGTTTACTAGTGGTTTACACCCAGAAAAAAGAACTTACCCTCTCTTTCTTTTCCCTCTGAAACCCTTCCTCCCAAACATACCCTTAGCGATGTTACGTAAGATCTTTTTATTATATATTGCAAAGATCTAGAGATAAAACAGAAAATTTTTGGTGGTTGAAAACTTGGAATTTAAAAAAAACTCAACAGGTGATGATCATGAATCACGCCTCTTTAGCTGCTTTTTTTTATGGGTAAAACCTCTTTATCTACTTTTTCTAAATTACTGTTATTGGTTTATTACTTCAGCTAACCTTTTTTCCCCCACTGGCAAAAAAACCATGTTGTCCAGTTCATCAGGGGTAAGCAGTCTGGTGTGGACCTGCTTCAGTGCTGAAAGTGTAGTAACCTGTATTGCATATTCTGAAATACAATTGGCTCTTGAAATGTTACTTACACCATCTCTTGCATCACCCCCACTAAGTTAAATATGCCTTTGTTTGATGAATAAATTCTGATACTTTGTCAGGGGTGGGCAATGGAATTCAGGGGGACAGTGCCACAAAGAAACTGAGCCAATATTCAATGAAACTTACTTGCAAAAGTATCCCTCAAAAATGTGGGCTCTAGAGAATGTCATCCAAAACATGAAGGCCCCAGTGGTTTATATGAACATTAGTAGGCTTACTGATTACAGAAAAGATGGCCATCCTTCCATATATAGAAAGGAGTATAAGACCTCAGCTGATCAGAACTCTACCGCCTCGCTGTTTGAAGACTGCAGTCATTGGTGCTTGCCTGGAGTGCCAGATACTTGGAATCAATTGCTATATGTTTCTCTCTTGAAATATGGAAAGGGAAGTTGGAAAAGCTGAACAGAACTCCTCAAAATGGTTCCATATCCAATTTCTGGTTATTGAAGCATATTTTGTTTCAAGAGGGTTATAAGTTGAGAAGGGCCACATGCTACAACCTCATCACACTGCAATTGCTTATTGCATTGGACCGCAACGAACCCCATCAGCCCGTGGCTGTTGCAGCACGACTACAATACAACTGCAATTTATATAATTTCAGAGTATGCATATTCTCAGTTTTCCATTAGAATGTTAATCATAAGGGTGTGTTTGGTGAAGAATGTAAAAGTGGGGATAAAATTTCCATATTGATGAGTTTCATGTGTAAAATTCATGCAAGAAACTCATCAATGTAAAATTTACCCCCACTTTTACCTTTCAACCAAACACACCTTGAAGGGTTCGAGTTATAGTTTGATTGAGTGACAAGATTGTGTATAGGTCTCTTATTCATCCACTTACAAGCACGTGCTATGATACTTTGGATGGCACGGATGTTATTTTTCTTCTAATTTTTCGGTTGTGGTATGAATCTCTGCAATAGCTTAGTTGCAGAAGAAGGATCAAATTTTGTGTAAAAGGGTGGTGTGTTGTGGTACTTGTGGTAAGAGCAATTCTATTGAAAACAAAATGGCCCTCCAGTTGGCTAATTTGTGAGGTTGAAATACTCTTCCGTGTTCCAAGCATCAATCTTCTGTCTGCTATAATTAAGGTGTTTGCACCAGATATGGAAAAGTTGTCAACTTGGCCACTACTAAAATTTTACCTAACTATTCATATTCCACGCCAAAGCCTTAAACCAATAAAGCCTTAGACCAATTAAGAGAGCTGAATAGACATCTGCTACTACCATCATAGCCCCTCACTTCCCTCTTTAGTTCATATATAAATCCTCTAACTTAACATTTAGGTGTTTCTTATCACGTTGACTATATATATGGCAACATGTTCCCCATTGAAACTAGCATTATTGGCCAACATCGACACCAAAACACTGAGGAGAAACATACCTTGTATTGGTTCAAAATGTGTAAAAATGTTCAATGTTGACTCCCTATTAACTTTGGCAAATAACAATATATAATGTTCATTTTTGTGGCATCGTCATCATTATTGCCAACAATTTTCAAACAGGGCTCTGAAGCCTTCCTAACCAGCATGTAGGAAACACAGTCCTAATAAACATTACGAAACCGGAACACTACTATAACTTTTTTATTGCTTGTAAGGCCATAACACAACAAGCATACACACATAAAAAGAAAAAAAAAGAGGCACAACAAGGGAAGGGACAAGGAAGTTGACAATTACCTACCTACTCATTTGCAAAAACTGAAGAGAAAAAAGGGGTTCTACTCAGCTTGCAAATTGAGTGATTTGGAGACAGCCCAAGTTCTCAAACGAAGAACATCTTTGTTTATTACATTCTACTGGAAGATGAAAAACAACTACAATTGAGTGATAGATAGCCATAGAGACCCCTATATTGGAGTCCATTGCCTTCTTGTGACTTGCCGGTTTGCCAGGCTATAGCCAAAAGCTTCTACTACTTTGGAGAATGCTTTGATTTCCCTGCTATTACTACTCATAGAGAATGCATTTTCCATGTCCTTTGTGATTAGTGAGTGATCTTAGAGAAGCCAATAGCTAAAGCCTTAAGCAAACTGTTGAAGAGTGGAGGAGTAGTGTGATGGGGGTGGTGAGGACTGAGGACCCTCTCATACTGTCCTCCATATGCATGCTTCTTTCAAGAGCCATGGATGGATTTTTGCCAACAAAGATCCATGTCTAGCAGATTCAGGACTTTGACAATAGATTGGTTTGACTATATCCAAAGGGCTCTGCAGAAAGCTAGTGGAGAAGTAAGTTTCTGACCATTGCTTTAAATAACTGATGATTGAGAAACTGATCAGAAGTGGTACCTTCTATTCATTATCCAAATACATTCTTGCTGTTTTTTTTCCGCTTTCAGACCATCAAAAGTTGCAATTGGAAAGTGATCAAAGACAGTGTCCAATAGAATAAATAAATAGGTGTACACCCAAAAAAAAAAAAAGCTAAAACCATTTACTTGATTTATATGACAATCTTAACCTTAACCTAATGAATTGCCTACCTTTTTGAATCTCATTTGACCCTAACCCAGGCTAGACCTACCCTAATTGATTCCTTTTTCCTTTTTCAATTCTTTCTTCACCTACTGGGCTACATGGGAGTAAAAGT